>BSBK01000694.1:1252500-1380000 GCA_027943335.1 Chamaecyparis obtusa
ATACCAATATTAGGGAAAGACTTTTTATGCACCTCAAAGGTTTTGCAGCTTCTTGGTGGAAGA
The DNA here is from genome assembly GCA_027943335.1 of Chamaecyparis obtusa. Lineage (NCBI taxonomy): Eukaryota > Viridiplantae > Streptophyta > Pinopsida > Cupressales > Cupressaceae > Chamaecyparis > Chamaecyparis obtusa. The sequence continues at coordinate 1,252,564 of BSBK01000694.1, forward strand.
TTGAGTAGAAACTGGGACTTACCATGGAGACTATCACTTGGGATATTTTTCTTGAGAACTTTTGGAAACTCTTCTTATCTAATCAGTGGCAGTAGCAAGTAGTTTAGTTCCACAGCCTACGGCAATTATCTATAACTATCTAGGATTACAAGCATTATTTCTTCAATCTCAAGCCCTATGCGGGATTTTGTGATAAGTCACCATTTATGTTACAACACTTCATTAGGGGGCTTAATGGTCACATCATCAGAGGAGTTAAGGTTCTCAAACCTAAGGTCCTCAAGTAAGTAGTTATTAAGGCTAATTTGGTGGAGGCAAATTTGTCTTTAGGGCATGGTGGATAGGTGGGAGTTTAGACTAGTGTTCATATGCCTTCAATCTATAGAGGGAATCAGACCCAAGGTGTAGAGAACTTCAAGATACCTCCTCCCTACTTCCATAATTAGAAGTAGAATGGAATGAACCCTCCAGCATAGAGTGGTGGTCCTCAATATAAGAACTTCCATGACTTTCCACACAATAGGTGCAACTAGCCCAGTTAGCCTTCATAGAGCACACATTGAGTTTCTAGGAGGGGAAGTTTTTAGCAGTCTACTGCCCTCCACTGGGAGAGGTCATGTTAGAGGCAATGGAAATTTCTCATGTGGGTAGGATGGTTACATTGTAGTGAATTTCCCTCAATGTGCATCATAGTTTTTACAATAGAGACCTATATATTTTGATCGTACATTAGGGGATGTCAAAAGATCTCACAAGTTATTTGTGGTAGTGGGTCATCGTCAGGCAGAGCATCAGGGTACTATGATAGAAACTTCTGGTGCTAGTAGAGGTATTTCTCTTTCTATCTTATTTGATTTAGGAGCTATAGATTATTTTATATCTCCTTTTGTAGTAGAGAAATATGGACTAGTGGTAGTAAAGAAAGATATTGGTAGGCAAGTAGAGTTAGCCTCTGAGGCAAGGATATCAACAAACTCTCTAGTGCGTAAATGTGAGTTGAACCTAGGTAAATTTATTACCTTGGTTGATCTTCATGTGATTCCTTTAGGATCATATGATATTATCCTTGGGATGGATTGGTTAGGTTCACATGGAGCTATAATTTATTGTAGATAAAAGATAATCATATGCAAGGATATTGTTGGCAAGGATTTTGAGATTGTGGGAATTCAACATCCTATATCTCTTCATATGATTTTCACTATCCAGCTCAAGTAAAACATGAAAAATGGATGTCAAGTAGTTGTTATAGCTATGAACACACTAGATGAAGTTTACAATAAGGAAAAGACTCTTGATTATCCTACAATCCAGGAATTTTTCGATGTCTTTCCTAGTGGGATTTGGGTATGCCACCAAAGCATGGCATAGATTTTTGAATTGATCTTTTTCCAAGAGCACAACCTATATCTAGAGCTCCTTATTGGATGACCACACAAGATTTGAGTGATTTTAAGCTCCAATTAGAGGGTCTTTTGGTAAAGGGTAGTATTCGGCCAAGTGTTTCACCATAGGGAGCACATGTACTCTTCATTAAGAAGAAAGATAGATCTTTACACTTGTGCGTCGACCATAGAAAATTGAACAAGATAACAATCAAGAATAGGTATCCTTTTCCAAGGATTGATGATCTCTTTGACTAGATAAAAGGGGCCAAGGTATTCTCAAAGATTGATCTCAAATCAGGATACCATCAATTGCACATCTAGGATGCAGATATTCACAAAACTATGTTTTGCACTCGCTATGGAGATTATGAGTTCACAATAGTTCCTTTTGGTTTGAAAAATGCTCCATCTATTTTCATGTTCCTAATGAATGGAGTATTTTGTTCTTACCTTGATCTTTTTGTTATCATCTTCTTGGATGATATATTGATATATTCTAAATCCATAGAGGAGCATGAGGAATGTCTACGACTGGTTTTGCAGTGTCTTTGTGACAATCACTTGTAATGTAGCAAAGTGTGACCTCTTTTAGTTTGAAGTTTAGTACTTGGGGCATGTAATCATGGGTGAGGGTATTTCAATAGATTCTTCCAAGATTTAGTCTATAGTATATTGGCCAAACCCCACCAATGTATATGAAGTTCGTGTAATCACCTAAAAATGGTCACCAAAACCATAAGCCCCTAATCTTGATTGTTCATTAAGAAAGCCCTATTTTTATAAAATCTCCTAAGTCACAACCTAAGGAAATTTAACTCATCGATCTAATTTGACCTATACTCTAGGTTTCATTCAACTATTGCACTTAATCTTATTTAATTAATTCCTAAATCCTAATTTTATTGGCAATTAAATCAACCTTATACTATTTATTTAATTAATATTTTACAATTGTCAATTAATTAGAAAAAGGAATTAAATTAATTATGTCATCACATTTTGGATAAAAATTCATTAAATCCTTTAATTATTTCAAAAATTATATTTATGGAGTCATCATTCAGTCAACTGAACATGATGTTGGAAACAATCCAGTTAATTGGGATAACACCTCTGTTAACTCATTTGTCAATTTAGCAACTTTAGTTATTCCTTAGAAGTTTCCAAAATAACTAATCAAACCAGTTCAATTAACTGATTCTCTCAACCAATCGAATGAGTTGCACATGGATTGTGCTAGTCTAGAATTAATCTCAATCATCCATCTTTGATCAATCTCATCCATTCATTCTTGAGAGGATTTCTATATAACCAAGCCTCCATTCTCACAAGAAGGATCTATTGGTTCTCAAATCAATAGATTGGATTTCCTATGGACTTTCCAATCCAATCCTGGGAAACCCAAGTGATTTGGCCAACTAACAAGTTTCAACCAAAGGCAAGGTTGGAACGTCTGCAATTCTAGTTCTATAAAACCAAGGCTAGTGGGCTTGTCCCTCAACCCTTTAACTATTGGTTGGAGGATTTTATAGAAGATAATATAATGTGTGAAAACTTAGGTGATCTCTCAAGATAGAAATTGAAACTCATGAGAATGATCAAACTGTGAATGCCACAATAGTTTGGTGTCTGAAAGCTATAAAAAATTCTTAGAAAGATTGTTTAGTAAAAGATTGTTAATATGTAATGTTTGTGAATAAAATGCATGCAAATCATATGTACTGTAAATGTTCTAAAAATATCTAATTCCTTATTTTAAAATAATAATTAGACCAATGCCTTGCTTACTTAGTAATTCTTTATCAGCTCAATTAAAAGATCCTATGTATAACTTCTAAGACAGATTTGAAAACTTATTCTTCTGAAATAATCCAATCACTTCAAAGTCTCTCAATATACAATAAAAATAGAAAATAATTTTTTAGTTAATTTTACTAAGTTTAACCCTAGCTTTGAGAGACTAGTAAAATAGAAAGAAATTTGATAACCAATCTTTATAACTGATGATCAAACTAAAGATTAAATTCACATCATAATATTATATGAAACACACATTAAAGAAATCAAAAAGATTTATCAAATGAACTAATCAATTATTTGAAGAGATTGAACCAATTCAGAGAAATGCTAAAAACATATGATCATTATATTAAGACAAAATATGGTTACCAACTTATGATATAACCAGATCGTTATTAGTATTTAACATCTTCAGAAAGAAAAGTACAAATTGATATTGTTTATGTGTATTTATATATAAATCATTTTCTATTATATCGGTCTTGGTATCCCTTTTTATAAATGCTAAAGGGATGTGACGTTTAGCTTCAGACCGTTAGAAAAATGATTTTACAAAATAGTTACACCAAATATCTAATTACAAACTAATCATATATCATGGGATAGAAGAAACACCATTAATAGGAGCTAGGCCAATTAACTCCATCAACTCATCATGTAAATCAACTAAAACCCACCCTTCATTATTTTCCTACACCTCACAAAGATCTCATGCAACTCTACTTGATCCTTTTGTGCTTCTAATTCTAGTACGTCACCTTGATATGTAGCATAGCTCATCTTTAGGTCCCAAGCGGCATTTAGGAGACTATTTATAACATCGAGTTGATCTTCCTCTATCCCATTCAGACTAGGTTGTTGAACAAGTCTAAGCTCTTCATCCTCTAGGCCAATGATTATTGGAAGTCCCATCTTGGAAATCAAATGATACTGTCAATCATTCTAAACTTTTTGCAAAATCATCATTCATAATTTACTTACTTATAAATCATGCGTAATTCATTTAATTTTTGCAATGGGATTTCCAATAGGTTTTCCATGTACGATGATTTATTTCATTTTCTTTGAGAATTAATATCACCTTTTTCATTTGACTCTTTGGCATTTCAATTGATCAAACAATGGTTTTTTATTGAGATAAATTCCATCAAAAAATGGATTCCTCAAGCGCGATCAACATAATTCATTTTATGTTAATTTGAACCTACATATGTTTTCCCTTTATCAGCATAGGTAATGTCAATAGTTCCATCAATAGTCGGTATATCATTCTCTTCATTTTTTTGGTCCATCTTGGTTGCACCGATCATCGGTCAAACCAAATTTGATGTACATAAATTTCATACCATTGGTTTAGGTAATTCTGATATCTTTATCGGATATTAGACTAACCCTATCACATTTTTATCAAATTTCATATGTTGTCCCAATATACTTTAATTGGCATAAGATATTCAACTTACTTTATCAGCAATTGGTATAACATTTTCCACATCATGTTGATCTCTTATGAAATCCTAATAAAATTTGATCGGGAAGGCTCTCTCTGTTACTGATTCATCTCATCCATCAGGTATCGATATAACTCGTGATCTTGCTAGCCAATACCACTTATCACTATGATAAGATGCCATCAGTATACTACATTCTGATCATCAGGCCTCAGCATAACTTAACATGCATTTTACCGATTCGTTGCCCTTCCCCAATGAGTTATGTATCATCAAAGCTATCCCAATGACACCATTGGGATAATACATACTACCAGAAATGAATGAAAAAGGTTACCCCAAGGCCCGATGAGGTTCTCGATATAACTCTTTTCGATAACTAGTTCCCACTTTTCATCTCATCGGTATATCTCTAAACACTGGTACCAATTACTAATGACAACATCGACAGGACTATGACCGATGACCTACCACCAGCATTACATGCTTTATCAGGATTGACTAGATTTCGATTTGTCGATCCCTGATGAAATTTTTTTTGTAAGCCATCATGATTGAAGAAAGAAAAACTTCTAGGGTTACCTAATCCAAAATAAATCCACATCCAAGGTTTAACTTTTGAGCATAACTGTCATGCATATAGCCACATATAGAAACTAATGAGAATAATGAGATCAAGAAGGTGGTTCATAGATAACCATAGTAACATGAAGTCCCTTATTTCATTAATTCGATAGTTTCAAGTGATACAAAAGCTCCATATGTACAAAACCTTATGTCATGCATACACAAACACACTTAGTAACTATTTATAGAAAAAAATCTCACAGGATGACCAAAATAGTGAATTTGGAAAATTGAGTGCAATGAAACCTTTAATCACCCTTTCTCTATTGTCATATGCTTTTATTATGATTATTTTATTTACATCAATAAGGTCTTCAAGAAAAACCGATATTGTGGATCATACTTAAAGTACACAAATTCAGACCAGATCCATTGTCTATGAGGATTGTTTTGATTCGGGTATTATGAATGGTGACTTTGATATACAAGGGTTTGTTGTGATGAGGATCAGGACTTTTGAAATCCTTGTCAGTAAACACTAGATGTTTTTGGGTAGTTAATTTTTTTATCATGGCTTGGAACTGGGATGCATTGATATTTTTAGGGACACGGGACTCAATCAGGGAAGATTCAAGGACCTCTTTGTGGATAGAGGATGTATGGAGAAGCTCTAGGATGCATATTTTCGAAGGGGTCTTCTTTAACTAGGAAAGCAAGTCATAATGCAACGTGGGCTATGTAGATGTTGATGGTGTAGCAGGTGGATCTATAGCTAGGGGATTTGTGGCATCTTGCAAACTAACTCAAGGACGACAAGTGGTGAGATTGCAATCAACACTCTTTAGAGTTAGCATGTTTATATGAGATTCAAATTGTTTGATGTGGCTACACAATGAGTCAAAACCACATACATCATTTTCTTCTAGGCTATCGCAAGTGTGTTCATCTCTTGAGATCTTATTTTTTGTGTAATCATAGGAAAATTCTTTAGATGATGAGGCATTGTTTTTATTGTTCTCTTAAAAAGGCTTAGAATACATTTTTAATTGGGCATTGGAGGTAGAGGTATTTTGACCTTCTACCTCAATTTTCCATCATCAATCAAATCTTGAACAAATAGGTAGAATTTCATGCATTTCTTGATTTCATGCCCTTTGATTTGATGATAATCATAGTATTTGTTATCCTTATACTAGTTCGGTTTTGGTCGATTATCATCAAAAAGTCTTGTGTTAGGATAGACCATCATCCCCTAGTCGACTAAACACTAAAAGATGACATCAAGGGAGTCTTCTAGTTGTGTGAATTGTCTTCATTATTGTGGTCTATTCTTTTTTTTGTTTTTGCCATTGTAATATGAGAATAGGGAACCACAATAACCAAATCCTTGATTATGATTATGATTTTGATTATTTTGATTGGTTTGATTACTTGTATTATTATGATTATTTTGATCATTATTATTACGATTGCTTGATTTTTTTGTTGGATGCTTGAACATTTTGGACATGTTTAGCATCTATCACTCCATCATTAACAACACCCTTGTTCTTGGACAAGAACTTAGGTTTTTCATTAGTGTTGTTAGATGAATTAGAGGCATGATGCTTAATGGCTCCTTTCATCAAAAGACCATCTTAAATAGATTTTCCCTTTTTAATGAGTGCCTCAAATGAGTTTGGGGAAGCCATTTTAATTTGTAATGACATTTCTATAACTAGATTCTTAGTGTAAATATCGACAAGATGTGAATCAGGAATTTTCCAAGGCATTCGATATGCAAGATGTCACCATCTTTGAAGAAAACTAGCAAAGGTTTCTCCATTTTTTTGCTTTATGTTGTATAAGTCACTAAGTGACACTTGGTGTTTGATGTTGCAAGAGTATTATGCAACAAATTTCTTAGTAAGATCATTGAAATTTGATACAGAACCAGGATCAAGATCTAGTAGCCACTCAAGTGTAGGTCTGCCAAGACTCATGGTGAAAAGTCTTTGAAGGAAATTATCATTGTGGGAAACTTCTTGTGCTGATACATATAATTCCTTGAAAATTTGTATAGGGCATGATTCTCCCTTGTATTTATCAAATTTGGGAATCTCAAAATTGGTAGGGAATGGTTGAACATTGATTGATTTATCAATTGGATAAGGACATATCTCTGCAAAAAAGAATTCCTTCTTCCCACCTTTTGGCATAGTGATCATCATAATTTTAAGCTCATCGATTTGTTGCACCAACTCAGGAAGATTATTATTGATGATTGTATGACCTTTATTTTTTCCTCTTCCCAATGGTGTATTATTTCCTCTAAGTGGTGGAGGATTCATGTTGTCTCTATTGTAGTTGGTGTTATTTGTATGTAAAGAATTTTGATTCTTAAAAACTTCATTAGGCTTTGATAATATTGAAGTAGAGAGTCACCCTAATGACCTTGGTTGATGTTGAGGTTTGTGACCTCCATTTAAGTCATTATTGTTCACTCCATTGATATTGTTGTTATCATTAGAGTTTGGCTTACTTAGAATTTGTTAGATTTTTTCAAGAGTATCCTAGGAAGGTTGATTCATGTTATCAAATGTTGAAGGCATAATGGGAATGACCTTGCTTTTTTTGGTTTGAATCAGATTGTTCTCAAGAAAGGTTTCATCAAAAATTTTAGGGAGCATGACACCCCTCTGAATAAGGTTCAGGAAGATAATAGAACTCTTTTCTTAGATTAAATCTTCCACTGGGCTCAAATTGTTAGGATCGCCAAAGAACTCTTTGGCTCATAGATTTTCACTAACACTTTTAGGTATGACCATGTCAAATTCCATATGTGGCTCTTCATCATCATTGAAGTCTTCTTCATAAATGGTTTATTGATCGTTATCCATGGTGATAGCTTCTTGTCTTATCTTGGCCTAAGATCGGGTAAGTACCATGCATCAGTGACCTTGGGTTGGATTTGAAGAATGTTAAAATATTGATTAATGATAATGAGAGGAGGAAAGTTAATTGATGATTGATTAATGATAATGAGAGTAGGAAAGTGAATTGATGAATTAGGAGAAACTTGGACTAGGATTTGGATTAAATTAAGAGGATGAAGCCTCGAGGATTAATTGGGTTTGATTTGGGATTGATTTAATTGATTGGATTAAGAAAGGACTAAGCCTCAAAGATTGATTTTATTTAAAGGTTTGGAACAAACCTAGGTGAAACAAGACCTTGTGATTGTGCAAACAAAGGATTATATTTGATTTAAAATATTCTCTTATTTCGGAATAGATTGATGATCCCTAAACAAATTAAGACTAGATTAAAAATACTAGAGAAAGAATCAATTCTCAAAGTATCAAGGGATGAATGTTTTCTCCTATTAAAGGTCTATGTGGCACTATTAGATTGATTCTTTCACCCTATTGCTTGATTAAGGTGTGAAAGATGGATTGATTTGATTTTGATTTAAAGTCCAAGATTCTCCTTATGTTTTGAAATGTGGATAAAGGAAGATGTGATCAAGGATGAGAAAATGATGATGCCAAAGGTACTTAATCATAGGATTCCCAAGTGACAAAGGCCATGTTCACTTTTTTCTTCAAAAAAAAATTAGCAACCTGATTGCTATAGCTGATTTTATCAAACTTCTCACTGGCTTCAAGATTCTATTGAATAGATTTAGAATAGGATGCATTGAATTTAGCATTTCTATCAGCAATTTTCTTTTCTCTATAGAATCAATAAATTTGAAGTTTCACTTTCTTATGTTTTTCTGAATTGGGCATATCTTGAAAGAAAGTTTATTTTGACTGGGTAGATCTGTGTTCAGGGACAAATTATTTCAAGGGCCTTTGGAAAACCAAATTTTTGATGTTCTTGTCAAGTTGGATTTCTCACTATTTTCAAGTAGATATGAGGATTCTCAAATGCAGATGCCAATCTACGAAGATGACCATTCCAAGTCGGAGACGACAGTTTAGATTTCAAGGTGTTTTGATGAATTTGGTCAATTTAGGATTTCCAGTCTAATTTTTGGTCAATTAATTCAATGGAAAAAACCAATTTTCAATTATTCAAACTAGAAAAAACAATAGTCATATGGCTAAAAACAATTCCGCAAGGGATAAAGCAACCTTGCAGGAGACAAGCAATAGTGACAATGAAGTTGATACAAAATAACATCTTTGAGGTGTATGTTCTTGAGAAAATGTTTATTGTAGACAATCAAACACATTTCTTACCCTAAGGAATTGGTAGAGAATAAAAATCCTCACTCGTTGACTTAGGGACACTTCAAGAGCTAATCAAAATACAGTCATCACCAAGCACACAATGGGTCCAATAATGATGTTGTATTATCCAACTCCAAATGCTCAAGAAGGCACAACATGGTGAGTGTCTTGGGGAGGTTACTATCCTCCTTTCACTTTGATTATCACACTTTCAGGGGTGAACCAGGTAGCTTCTACTCTAAGTATCTTAGTATGGGTCTCTGTTCGAATACATTCCTTGTGTCCACGCAAGCTGATTTAGGCTTATAGCCCAACAAAACACCTTAGCATAGGTAGTCACGTAAACATGATTGAGACTGCAAGGCCCTACTGATGTATTAGGTGAGAGCCGTGTATAATCTTAAATGGTATCTAGCTTCTGAGGCTTTAACCCCAAGAAGAAAATTTGAATAATGTAAGTTGGAGTGGTGGGATTACATCTTGTTCTCACGTTGGTCATTCTCGGGAGCTTTTAACCTCAACCAACAAGCCCATCTACATCACGAATTCAAAAGCATGGATTGGCGATGCAGGAGCATCTTGGGTGTAAGAGCAATCTTGCATCACACAAAAATATTTTTGTTTTCTTTTCAATAAGGGCTATCTTGTGCAGAGTTGCTATTTATGGAAACTTACTATTTTTAGTAAGTTGGTCATATGATCTCAGAATGTTTTGATTTCACAGTTGGAGGTTCATCCTAGTCATTTCAACCTACCATTTGAGTTTCATTGCCACATCATCAGTATTGGTGAAGTTATTGAGGTTTTGGGTATGAAATCTTTCAGGTCAATTTTGAAGGCCTTAGAGGCTTCAGATCAAAATTGACCCCCGACTGATTGGCGCTAATGCATGTCAGGCACTGCAGATCTCATCATGGCATTTCAAAAAAGGTGTTACAATAGAAAAATAGAGCTATGGTTAAAAAGTTATGGCCTTCGGAAGTTGGGTTACCTAAATTCATATTTTATATTTCTTTTGAGCCGACCCTATTGTAAAAATTATGAAAATAAAATAATTCTATGTATAGTCAGCCTTAAGGGCTAAATTTTTGGAACATTCTCGGGCAGTGGAAATTGCTTATATAAAGAAGGCCCGTAGTGTTGTCTAGGCAGTTCTGGGTAGTAGATCTGGGTATTGATTCGAGGCTTTGTCCTACAGAATATTGTAAGGGAATGCCATGTGGCTTTGCATATTGTAATTCTAAAAGTTTGTAATTCGACATTTGTGGAGATAATAAGAAGCCAATTTTTTCTTCTTGCATATTGTTGTTTTTTCTCTATTTCTATTAAGTGTTTGTGGTATTAAGGGGAGCACCCTTCATCAAATGGTATCAAAGCAGGAGTTCCTGAGTGTGTAAATAGATCGCCGACTATGAGGTAGTTTGCACCAAGACCGTGGTTAGGGTTTCAGTGTGCATCATGAAAATGCCTCCACGAAGGGAATGTGGCAGAAGAGCTAATGTTGTAACACCTGAGGTTAGAGCACTCTAGAGACAAGTGCAAGCATTGCAAGAAGAGATTCACAGAGGAATGAATCTTAATGTCAAAAATGAAAGTGAGGATGAAGCTGAAGAAGGAAATGATGATCAAGAAGAAGGAAAAAATTTGAATCAAGAAGAAGAAAGACTTTTTCGAGCCATTTCCAACATCGGGAAAAGATCTAAGATTGAGCTTCTGCCATTTTCTAGAAATCTTAACCTAGAGGAATTGATCAACTAGATCAATGAATGTGAAAAATATTTTGAGTATGACAATATTGAGGATCCTGATAGGGTCAAATTCACGAAGGCCAGACTGAAAGGTCATGCAAAGATCTGGTGGCAAGAGATTCAATTGGAGAGAAATAGAAGAGGGAAAGCTAAAATCACAAGATGGGATCAGATGGTGGATAAAATGAAGTGACAATTCATCCCTGTTGATTATGAGCTTGACCTACTGAAGAAAATGCAAAGTTTTAAGCAAGCGAGATGATCTGTTCAGGAGTATACAGAGGAGTTCTATCAAATCCTCATCAGAATAGGCCATGCGAAAGCTGATAAGGAGAAAGTTGCTTGTTACCTTAATGGGTTGAGGCCAAGCATTCAGGAGGAGCTGAATATGGTTTGAATGAATAGTATTGAAGAGGCATACCAGTTTGCCCTAAAAGTAGAGGAAAAGCTGAACAAGAAGTTTGAGAGTAGACAAAATGGAAGAGGTCACGGTGGACGATCTGGTGGATGGTCATATGGAGGCCAAAATGAAGATCCAAAAAAGAAGGATGAGGCCAGTAGCAGTCAAAATCAAAGAAGAAACAATTCCAATCATTTCCAAGATTAGAACAATAGAGATCAGAGAGGAAGAGGAAGAGGACAAGGTTCAGGAAGAGGAGGCTTCCGTGGAACATGTTTTCACTATGGAGAAGAAGGTCATAGGGCATTTCAATGTCCTCAACACCAAGGAAGGATGGATAGGAGGAATGAAGTCTAGGCCAGAGTTGCACATGTAGATGAAGATGCCAGATCATCAAATTATGAAGATGCTAAAAGAGGAGAAATGTTGATTAACAGAAGAGTCTTGTTGAGTGGTGAGAATGAACCTGAACAAAGGAGGATCCTGTTTCACACTAGATGCAAGTGTGAGGGTAAATGTTGTGATGTGATTATTGATAGTGGAAGCATTGATAATTTGGTGTCAGAAGAGATGGTGACAAAGTTGAAGCTCAAGAGACAGAAACACCCACATCCATATCAGATTGCCTGGGTGTAGGATGACCACAAGGTCATGGTCAGTCAACAGTAACTAGTAAAGTTCAAAATTGGTGGGTACCATGATGAGGTACTATGTGATATCATACCTATGGATGCATGTCACATGTTGTTGGGTAGGCTGTCATAGTTTAAAACATGTGTTGTACATGATGCTCGTGTGAATACCTATTCCTTGACAAAGGATGGAGTGTGACATAAGCTGAAGCCATTGAAGGAGATCGAAGAAAAGGTATGTGGCAATGTCAGAATACCTTTTGTTCATGGAAGAAAATTCTTAGATGATATGAGGCATGAGCATGTGTGTTTTGCTTTAATTCCAAAAGCTGGTAAAGAGGAAGTAGAGGATGTACCTGTAGAGGTTGCAGATTTGTTGAATGAATTTCAGGATATTGTATCTGATATTGTACCTGATGGATTACCACTGGTAAGGAAGATCAGTCATCAGATGGATTTGATTCCAGGAACCAGTTTTCCAAACAAGGCAGCACACAAAATGACACCGGTAGAAAGTGAAGAGTTGAACAAACAAGTACATGATTTATTACAAAAGGGCTTGATTCAAGAGAGCCTGAGTCCATGTGTTGTACTAGTAGTATTAGCACCAAAGAAGAATGGATAATGGAGGATGTGTATAGATTCTAGAGCAATAAACAAGATCACAATCAAGTATAAGTTTCCATTACAACGAATGGATGATATTATGGATTGTTTGAGTGGAGATGTGTATTTCTCAAAGATAGATCTGAAGAGTGGATATCACTAGATTCAGATCAAAGAAGGAGATGAATGGAAGATTGCCTTCAAGACAAAGGAAGGACTGTATGAGTGGTTAGTAATGCCTTTTGGGCTAACCAATGCACTTTCATGCGGCTCATGAACGAGGTTCTGAAAGAATTTCTAGGTACATTTGTCATTATGTACCTAAATGATATTTTGATCTTTAGTAAGACACTGGAAGAGCATATGATGCATATTCATATGGTGTTTGAGAAGTTAAGAGATGAAAAATTGTTGATTAATTTGAAGAAGTGTAGTTTTGTGAAGAAAGAGTTAGTGTATTTGGGATTTGTAGTTTCAGCAGAAGGTCTAAAAATGGACCCAAAGAAGGTACAAGCTATCCTTGAATGGCCTACTCCAAGGAGTGCTACTGAGGTAAGGAATTTTCATGGTTTGGCTAGCTTTTACAAAAAATTTATTAGAAATTTTAGCAGTTAGTGATATCAGATTTCCACAATCCATATTAACAATTCATGTGCATTTCTGGATTTGATTGTGTTAATTTTTGGTATCAACATTTCAGATCACACTCCGTGATCCATCATCAGGAAAGAGAGAATGCAAGAATCATAAGAATGAATATGCAGACCAAGCTAATCCCATAGGATATAAAGAAACAACACAGAAAACTATGCAGAGTGGAAAGGGGGACCTCTATGCCAATTAAACACATATGCTATTTACATAATAATTTATATAAATAAATGAGTATACAAAGCCTAGTAAGAAAAAATCATAGGAAAAAACAACAAAAATTGTATAACCATGAAAAATGGGAAGAGAAAACAAAGATCAACTGAAAGACCCAAACGCAAGAAGGAGAGGGGGGGCACCTAAGAACATAGACCACCAAGGAGCCGGAGCAAGAGAGGGGACCATGAAAGAGTCAAGGGTGGTGGAGATTGTTGAGCGAGCCTAACAGAGGTTGCCAGGAGGGGTTAATGGACCATCCCTCATCTCAGTTAAGGTTAATGGGATGGTCATTGATAGCAATGGCCTCCTTAAGCTTCCTCTTAAAGTAGTTGTCTTCCTTAGAGACTATTTGGGTACTCCAAATAGATATGATGTTTGGTTGAAAACAAGTGCTCTGCTAAAGTGGACTTGTGGACCCTATCATGCCTAATATCAGCACTATGCTCGCGGATTCTAGTGAGGAAAGACCGACCCATTTCCCCTATATAGGGGATGCCACAGGAGCATACAATCTTATAGACTCCCGAGTCTAGAAGGGAGTCTCTAGAGTCCTTGAGGGAGGGAACGTGATTCCTTAACTTCAAAAGGGGTTTAAAGGTAACACGAAGGCCCTTTCTAGTTAAGATTTTGGCAAGTTTTTGGGAGATGCCATCCACAAAAGGAAGGGAGACACTCAGAGGAGGTGAAGACATGGCTAGGACCAGACGGGTGCAGGAAAGAACCCAGGTCTTGGTTTGGTTAAGAGCCTAAGAAATTTGCTTTGGAGAGTACCCATTTAATTTGAAGAACTGGCGAAGGTGGGTGAGCTCTTGGGTTAAGTTGTCATCATCACAAATTCTAAAGGCCCTAAGAGCAAGAGTCTTGAGGATGCCAATTTTTTGGCAAGGGTGGTGGTGGGAGGATGAATGGAGGTATAAGTCAGTATGGGTGGCCTTACGAAACACATGGTGACCAAAGCTTCCATTGGGCTTCTTGGTAAGAAGAACATCCAGGAAGGGCAGTTGGTGGCCAGACTCGATCTCCTTGGTGAAGGAAATGCTGGGGGCCAAATTGTTGATGTGTTGGTGAAACTCTTCTAATTTCTCAAGCCCATGTGGCCAGCAGACATTGGTGTCGTCAACATAACGCTTCCACCATCTGGGTTTGAGAAGAAAATTATGGAGGGCCAACTCCTCAAAATGCTCCATGTAGAGGTTCGCTATGACGGGGGAAAGGGGGGAGCCCATAGCTACCCCATTGACCTGCTCATAGATGACATTTTGGAAGGAGAAGAAAGTGGATCTCAGGCACAGCTCCACTAAATCAGCAATCTCAACATTAACCTTACTCTTAAAAATGTGAATAGAGTCAAGGATAGGAACTTTGGTGAAGAGGGAGATGACATCAAAGCTGACCAAGATGTCACCGCACTCCACCTTGGTGTCCTTAATAAATTGGAAAAAGTGGTAGGAGTCTTTGACAAAAGAATCAGACTTTCCCACCAAGGGGGAGATAATCTTGGCAAGGTGAGAGGCAAGAAGATACGTCGGAGAACCAATGGTGTCGACAATGGATCTTAAAGGAATACCATCTTTATGGATTTTTGGCACCCCATAGATGCGAGGGGTTATTTCCTTCAATGGCACCAATTTTCTCTTGGTATCATCATCAAAAGAGGATTTGGCCACTAAAGCTTTGACTTGCTTCAGGATCTTGGAGCATGGGTTCCGAGAGATGATCCTATAGCTACTAGAATCTGAGAGCAAGTCAGGAAACTTTGAGACATAGTCTTGTCTATTCATGATGATAGTGGCGTTGCCTTTGTCAGCTTTGGTGATGATGATGTCATTATTACCCATGAATTGGTTGAAGGCAAGCAACTCCGCTCTTGGGATGTTGCTTCTAGGTGGTTTGGCATGTCTGAGAGTGACAGCACAATCCTATGTAATTTCATCTACAACATCAGAAGGGAAAGAACGGACCGCGTTCTCAACATCAAGGATAAATTGAATGTGGGGGATAGAGCGAGGGGCACAAGCAAAATTAAGACCCCATTTTAAAACATTGAAGCAAAGGCGGTTGATGGAGGCGTTAGACAAGTTTACCACCAACTTGTTCTCACAATCATGTACAAAGTGGAGAGAATGACCACCCATAGGATGGTCAACGGAATCCACCCCAAAATTGGGGTGTCCACTTGGGGGATGCTCAACATGATGGGGGGAGCTAGGTGACCCCTCATGAAAAAAACTAACTTGAAGACGGGGGTTACAAACAAGGGTTGAGGAGGAAGGTCCTGATTCCAAGGTGGACACCATGGAAGGCCCCGATTCAGCAATCATAATGTTGAGAGTACATATATCAGATGAGGGAGGGGCTCGAGGAGTGGTAAGCAACTGGGAAGCATCAATAGAGCAATAACAACTAGAATTATGATACATGTCAAGAGATTCGATGTGAAAGGGTAACGTACCTACACATTTATCAGAGGGGCCATTGCCAGAAGATGACCGTTGAGCTTTAGCGGTCTGCAGACTGGAACTAGGTCGATCGCAGAGAGTGGGAGAATGCCGTGGTGAATCCTTATGCCACATCTTCAAGCAAGGGGGCACCTGAGGATATTTTTGGATAGGAGATTCCACAATAGCCACCGTTGGATCTTCAAACTAGGTGAGCACAAGGTGTGAGATAGGTTCCTGGTGTCTGCTAGAAGCTAGCACGGAAGAGGGCCTGATAGGGGAAGCATCATGGCTAAACACCCCCACACTGTTTGTCAACAAGCTGTAGGAGCCTAGCCCTGGAGGGGGGGATCAAACATGAGGAGTAGACATATCAACCTAGAGTGACATGGGTACCCCCGTGAGCTTGGGTTGCAAAGAGGAGTTAAGATCAACAGTCTCAAGGGGGGACGCGAGGGAGGACTGGCCGCGTTGGTGAGGCAACATGGAATGAACTCTCAAATGTGCAGTAAGGGGAGTCTCACGAACATTGCAATGCCAAGGGGAATGCCATCTTCTTGACTTCTGCAACAGGGCTGAGAACTTCTTCTTTTGCCTATTTATATAAATCTCTTGGCGGCCTGAGGCTCTAGCAAAGGATGAGGTATCTAATTGGATCCACAAGTCTGGACGAAGTGAGGCTACAAGCTCCAAGTGAAGAGGCATCAATCTGGTATTGATGTGGTCAATCACCCTCCTCATTGCTTGAATGATAGATCTGAGTAATGAAACCTCCTCTCTTTAGACCGTCCTGCACCCTCCTCCTCTTTTACTCCACCTTTGTAGTTTTTATCTCTTTATTTTGTAGTTTTTCAGGTCCCCCTTTCCACTCTGCATAGTTTTTCATGTTGTTTCTTTATATCCTATGGGATTAGCTTGGTTTGCATATTCATTCTTATGATTCTTGCATTCTCTCTTTCCTGATGATGGATCACGGAGTGTGATCCGAAATGTTGATACCAAAAATTAACACAATCGAATCCAGAAATGCACATGAATTTTAGCAGTATTTGTGGACCCTTGACTGAAACAATGAGAGGGGATAGAAAAGAGTTCAAGTGGACTAATGGGGCTGATAAGAGTTTTAAACTGTTGAAACAAAAGGTTACAGAAAAACCTATTTTAGAAATTCTTGATTTTAATAAGGTGTTTCAAGTAGATTGTGATGCTAGTGGTATTGCAATAGGAGTTGTTATGAGCCAAAAAGGTAAACCTATTGCTTATTTCAGTGAGAAGTTAAATGATGCCGAGAGAAAATATTCTATTTATGATCAAGAATTTTATGCTATAGTTTAGGCATTGAAGAAGTGGAGACACTATCTACTTTCTAAGGAGTTTGTTTTGTATATTGATCATCAAGCTTTGCAATATTTGAATAGTCAAGGAAAGTTGAATCAAAGGCATTTGAAATGGGTTAAGTTTTTGCAAAGTTATACATTTGTTTTGAAACACAGAAGTGGAAAGTCTAACAGGGTTGCAGATATGCTTAGCAGAAGGAAACTATTGCTGATAGAGATGCAAATTGAGGTGGTTGGGTTCAAGGAACTCAAGAATTTGTATCCAGAGGATCCTAATTTTGGTGAAGCTTGGAAAGCTTGTAAAGAACCTGTTACTCTAGACAGAACGAAGTGGCTGGATTTCATCATTTAGGATGATATGCTATTCAAAGGGAGTCAATTGTGCATTCCAAGAAGTTCTATGAGGGAGAATCTCATCAAGGAGAAGCATAGGGGAGGATTGGCTGGACATTTTGGTCATGATAAAACCCTTTCTTTGGTTAGTGAGAATTATTATTGGCCATAGTTGCAGCAAGATGTCAAGAAGTTTGTATAGAGTTGCAGAGTATGTCAGATAGCGAAAGGAGTGAAGTAGAATACAGGGTTGTATCAGCCATTACCTATACCAAAGAAGCCTTTGGAGGATATCAGTATGGACTTTGTTCTTGGTTTACCAAGGACACAGTGGGGACATGATTCAATTTTTGTGGTAGTTGACAGATTTTCAAAGATGGCACATTTTGTTCCCTGTAAGAAGACTAATGATATCATTCATTTAGAAAAATTATTTTTCAGAGAAGTGGTGAGACTACATGGTTTGCCAAAGAGTATAGTTTCAGATAGGGACACTAGGTTTGTTGGATATTTATGGCATACATTGTGGAAGAAGTTGAAGACAGATTTGAAGTTCAGTTCATCACATTATCCATAGACTGATGGACAGATAGAGGTGGTGAATAGGAGTTTGGGAAATTTGCTGAGATGTTTGGTTGGAGATAAGCCAACAGGATGGGATTTGATTTTACTACAGGTAGAATTTGCATACAATAATTTTATCAATAGGAGCACTGGTAAATCACCATTCCAGATTGTATATGGGAGTAGTCCAAGAAATGCATGACTTGATAAAGATAGATAAAGGAGAAATAAGTAGTGCTGAAGCTGAGGATTTTGCAGAACATTTGAAGAACATCCATGAGGAGGTGAGGAAGCACATTACCAAGATGAATGTGTAGTATAAGGCTAAGGTAGATGAGAAAAGGAGGCATAAGGAATTTCAGGTTGGAGATGAAGTCATGGTTCATTTTCAGAAGGAAAGATTTCCAGTTGGTACATATAACAAGTTAAAAATGAAGAAGTTTGGGCCATGTAAGATACTGAAGAAGCATGATTTAGGAAATGTGTATGATGTCGAGTTGCCTACTGAGCTGAATATTTCACCAGTATTTAATGTTTCTGATCTGACAGAGTATCATGAAGGGGGTGGTGAAGATGAGGTTACAATAGCATAGTGGAGTATTCCAGCAACTAGTTCAGATATCAAGGAGATTGAAGACATACTGGATAGTCATGTTGGCAGAATCACAAGGAATAGGATATATGAAGAGTATTTGGTCAAATGGAAAGGATGACCTATTGAAGATTCATCATGGCTAGCAAAGGAGGAGGTTAACCATCTTGGTTTTCCTCTGCACACCTGAGTCGTGACATGGTCACTTCTCAAATTACCTCGGGTGTTTGATGCAAGAGCATCCTGGGTGTAAGAGCAATCTTGCATCACCCAAAAATATTTATGTTTGCTTTTCAATAAGGGCTATCTTGTGCAGAGCTACTATTTATGGAAACTTACTATTTTTAGTAAGTTGGTCATATGATCTCAGAATGTTTTGATTTCATAGTTGGAGGTTCATCCTAGTCATTTTAGCCTACCATTTGAGTTTCATTGCCACATCATCAGTATTGGTGAAGTTATTGAGGTTTTTGTGTATGAAATCTTTCAGGTCAATTTTGAAGGCCTTAGAGGCTTTGGATCACGATCGACCCTTGACTGATTGGCGCTAGTGCAGTTAGGCACTGTAGATCTCGTCATGGCATTTCTGAAAAGTGGTTACAATAGAAAAATGAAGCTATGGTTAAAAAGTTATGGCCTCCGAAAGTTGGGTTACCTAAAATCATATTTTGTATGTCTTTTGAGCCGATCCTATTGTAAAAATTGTAAAAATAAAATAATTCTATGTGTAGTCGGCCTTAAGGGCTAAATTTCTAGAACCTTCTCAGGCAGTGGAAATTGCCTATATAAAGAAGGCCCGTAGTGTTGTCTAGGCAGTTCTGGGTAGTAGATCTGGGTATTTATTCAAGGCTTTGTCCTATAGAATATTATAAGGGAATACCCATGTGGCTTTGCATATTGTAATTCTGAAAATTTGTAATTCGACATTTGTGGAGATAATAAGAAGCCAATTTTCTATTCTTGCATATTGTTATTGTTTCTCTATTTTTGTTAAGTGTTTGTGGTATTAAGGGGAGCACCCTTCATCAATTTGTAATGAAAGGAGTCTAGAATTCTAATTTTCCCTCAAGGGGAAAAGAGCATAATCTCCTATCCAATGTCATTTTCTCCCAAACACATCAAACAAGCTTGTTCATTTCCAAAGTCCCTTTCTAAGTATATTATCAAATGATTCTAGGTTTTTTATTGTCTTGTAAAGACAAGAGAATACTTCCCTATCACTTAATAAAATACTAAAAGTAAACTTTTATTAATGTGCCTAAGAAATAAATTAAGAAGACACAACATTTTCTTGAATCTCCTAGGCTACCTGCAAGATAAAAAGTGAGTAGTTTGATGTTTGGGAAAGTCTTCTCTCAACATCCTGCAACATACAATATTAGTAGTTTTAAATTTTCAATATTTAGATTCGAGTTGCTACAAAAAACTAGATAAATCAGTAACACAAAAGCTTTCTATAAAATTAAAATATTATGTCACAGGGCGCAAATGACAGTTCGAGGTCGTAGATGATAGTCTGCACAAACGTCAATCAATTATTGCAAGCGATAGTCAAAAGTTGCATATGACTATTAGAAAGCACAAAAGATAGTTTAATGAAAAATTAGAAAATTATACGTAACATCTGATAGCATAATTTTAGAGGAGCCTAGATGATTGAACACAGTCACAGACGTTGATCCACTAAGACAATGGTCAACCTGCGCAGATGAGAGTTTAGAAACTAGAGTCAATCTATTGTGATTAAAATGAATTTTTGAAATATTTCACTACCATTTAACTCTATGAAATTGATGTCCTGACAGAAAATCGAGAGCTAAAAGCTTAAAATATCTCAAAAAACACTTTAAAGTATTAAAATTTTAAGTCCTTTTTAAACCCAGGAGGAGATACCAATCTGTGTGGATGACCATTCCAGGGTGGAGATGCCACTACGTGATAGTTTCCAAGAATGGTGGAAATTTGAATAAAATGAGTTTAAGTTAGGGACATGGGTCCCACCAGGTGTGCCAAAATGTATGTGATGGAAAACCTACCTATTAGGAGCAAGATCAAACATGCAAGAATTAGGGATAAACAAGATATTCAATATTAATATAACATTTTAAAATCTTGCAAAACCTAAACAAAATCTTCCACCACAACCTCTGATGAGCATGAAGCAAGTGCACCCAAGAATTTCTTGATTTAAGATCTTAGAGATGGTTGTGGGTGTTCTCTCCCAACACAATAAACTAAATCCCACTTTGATTAAAGAAATGATGAATGCAAAGAACTAAATGAAGATGATATTGAATGAACTCAAGAACTAGTTATAAAGAACTACCCTCAAACATCAATAAGAAGAGTAGAAATGAACTAAATGAAAATATCTACCATGAATTCAAACAACTATGAATCATGTAAGATAAAAATCACTAAATGCATTGAAATAACTACAATCACCAAACTAGCATGATAACTCTAAATGCAAAATGATGGATCAACTCTTGGCAAGGCTCCTATTTATAAGATTTTGGGGTGCTGGGGTGAGGTGGATCTTATGTGGCATCCATATAGGTGCCACATGAGGGACACATAAGTCATGCAAAAGTCCAATTTTTCTCACACATGTGAGCAACTTGAGATGTGATGGGTCAATGTGTACTTTAAGTACACATGTGTAAGTGTGTGTAAGAGATGTGTAAGAAAAAAGTCTATTTTCACACTTTTGGAAGGTGTAAGAGGTGTCATAAAAAATTGTAAGAAGCCATGTTTAGGCAATTTTAGCAATTTTTGAAAAGACAATTTTTGAAAATTTGCTCATACATGTGTGAGAAAATAATTAGGACTAATGGGTGTAGGAATCAAAAAAATAACCTAATTATCCTTAGTTAATTGGTAAGTAGGTCTATTTGTTGAGAGTGATGTGAGTAGGGTAGGATCTAGGTCTAGATTTAGGATTAATCTAATAAAAAATTAGATTAATCATGGTTTAGGAGAATAATAGAATGAGAGGGAAATCAAATAAATTAAAGTTTATTTAAAGGGGGATTATACAGAGGAAAGGTATTAAATAAAATTTAATACACTTAAGGAGAGGGTATTTAAATTAAATTTAAATACTATAGAACAATGATCCAAATTTAATTAAATAAGTAGAAGAATATAACAAAAATAATTAAATAATTATAATGTTAAGGGACGATTTTAAGCGTCTACAAAAAGATATCATCATCAAAATGATTGAAGTAAAAAGATCATCCATAGAAATAAACACAAGGAAAAACTATTTTAATTTTGTAAAATCATTAGGGAAAAACCACTTAGAGGGTTAGCTCTCAATATAATATAACTAGTTATAATATATTACAGAAGGTTTCTCACTAAAAAGCTCACTACCGAGGGCTCACAGCCCAAAGGATAAAGGCTTCCTACTAGAAAGATCACTACCCAAAATAAGTAAACAAAATGAACTATTACAATTGCATCTCACATATGTATGCATTCAATTCCTTTGAAGCTCAATAAATAAACTTGGTTCACTTTACCTACACCTTTCATATAAGTACATTCACAATCACATATTACCATATTCAGTCAGATATCTATCATACTTCATTATCAAAGGAATATATCATATATATACTAATTTGATTGTACTTTAGGTCAGCCAAACATGCTTCAACTAGTAGGTCAACTCCAAAATACCTCACACACTTCCTTCAAAAATTATTCATATGTTCCTTAATTAATTCATCCAGGATATAATAAAAATTAGTGCCAGGTGGAAATCACACATTACAAGAAATTATTAATCTTTTTCTAAAATTGTAGAACCAAAAATAATCACTTGATAAATTGTAGACATTGTAATAAATTATTCTATTATTAGGGAAACATGAAAACTGATAGATTAAACTTCTAAACTACATATCTCCTATTATGTAAAACCATATCACATGAAAACTTGAATTTAAGAATATCAATTATTTAAAAACTATTGGAAACTACAATTGAAACAATTGGTATATTGTCATTGAAGTCAAACCTTAATTAGTAAGACAATTGCTATCTAGTAGAGTACCATACCTTTTGATTGATGAAGAGGATTTGAAAAGAGGAGATAACAAGAGGACCTAGGGAAAGGTTGAGTTATGTAATACTACAATAGGTACTTGATTAGTTGGCACATTGGCAAGGTAATGTGTTGTTTATATTGAACACTAAGTGAAGAAGTCAGTTGATTTGATGCATAGGCTTAACCAAGAAAAAGAGAAGAAATTCAGTTTAAGCCAAGTGATGCTAGTGTCGACCAAGTGCTAATATAAGCTGAGTAAATTTTAGTGTCGACCAAGCATCAGTAATTGCTGAGTATCAGAGAATTAACTGAGAAAAGATAGTGTTTTCTGAGTAGAACAATTTTAGCAATGACCAAGTTATTCAATGATGACCGAGTAGATGAACATAGTATTGACCAAGTGTCAGTAATTTACAATTTGTGAAGGAATTGAGAATCTCAACCGACATAGTAGAATTTTTGGGATATGTAAAATGTGTTGACATTAAAGATTAATAACCTAGAGCATTTAATGGATGGTAAACCATTTTCTTATGGATTCAAGGAGAAGTTTTGAGAAGTATCTAGAAGGAAAAGGAGGAGAACAAAATGATGGAAAGATTTGATGAATCTAACCTAAACCTAAGATCTATCTATGGAAGAGATTAAGTGGAAAAATATTAATCTACCTACTCAAGGTGGTATAAGGATAACCTAATTGTGGGTTATGTAAAATGTGGAAATATGTTGATGTTATTGACTCACAAACCTAAGCAGAAGGCTAAGAAGAGTTGTGAAGAGATGAACAGAGTTGAGGTGATTTCCTAAGCAGAAGGCTAAGAAGAGTTGTGAAGATATGAACATAGTTGAGGTGATTTCTTGAAGGGATTTTTGAGCAGATCGGAGATGGAGATGGTAACGAAGGTCAATCAATACATCATCATATGAGTGTATTGGATCTATATTTTCAAAGTGAGTTGTATATTTTAGATCAAAACCTATTGTTACTTTCTAACCATTGTATTAGTTAAAATCCTTTAATCAAGGTTGACCTAATAGTCATTTTGTAAACCCTTTAATCAAGGTGACATTTTAATGGAATGTTCTTAAGCCCTCTAAATAGACCACTCTTAATAGGGTGATTAAATCCTTTAACTGGATGATTAAATCCTTTAACAGGGTCACACCTAACAGTGTGTATTATAAACCTTTAATAGGGTTGGCTTCTCACAGAGCTCACTTCAGAAGAGTGAAAATTTGGTAGCATGTTACTGGTTGTTTTTCCCATATTGGGTTTCCATGTTAAATCCTAGTGTCATACTTCAGTGAATTTTATTTGATGTTTTATGTTGTTGAAAGTTTTATATTCTACAAGTTGATTACTTTTGGACAGTGGACTGCAAGTTTTATGTTACTGATATATTATGTAGAGAATAGATCTAAATTTGTTAAAGATTTTAAAAGTTGAATTGGTACATCTGGACTTGAAGATAACTAATTCACCCCCCCCCCCCCCCCCCCCCCTCAGTTATTCTAAGATCATTCTAACAATTGGTATTAGAGCTTGTGGTGCTTGTAAGGAGAAAGTTTAAAGGTACTTGAAGCTAATGATCAAGATGTACAAAAAGGAGGTACCAAAGCTGAACAAGGAGAACTTCCCTTCATGACAGAGTTTAATGAAATTGCACCTAGTTGGAATTGGTGATTCATTGAAATACTATGTGGAACATGATTATGTATCAGTTGTTGCACCTCTGATAGCTGAGGAGATGAAGGAAAAGAAAGAACACAACCAGGCAATGTTGGAGATTACATCATCCCTAAGTTACCCTGAATTTGAAGACATCAAGGAGTGTACTAATGCAAAGAAAATGTGGGACACACTAGCAGCTATCTATGGTGGGAACACAAATGTACTAAGAGCCAAATCTGAAACATTGAGAGGTAAGTTTGATGAAATGGAAATGTTAGAAGGTGAAAACATTGTTCAATATTATCGCAGAGTTAAAGAGGTAATAAATTCTATTAGAGGAGATAATGGAAACATTGATGATGAAACTGTTATTAGAAAAGTTTGAGAACCCTACTTCCTATCTATGCTATTACAATTTCTATAATACAAGAATCGATATGTACTCCTGGTAACATCCTAACTTTGGAAGGTCTTGTTGGTAGGCTTACAGCTTTTGAGTTGTCAAATCTTGATAATTTCACTACTCATAATATCGAATCTGCATTCAAGTCTCAAATGGTTCTTCACAAGTCTAAGAAAAGAAAAGAAAGATATGTTAATAGTGACACTTCTTATGATAATCTAGATTATCTTTAGGCAATTATGGCTAGAAGGCTACTGAGAGGAAAAGGAAAATTCAAAAGTAAACTTCCTATAATCTATTTTTCATGTAACAAAGTTGGCCATATTGCAGCAAGATGTCTTGACAAGAATGACAAGGATGAAAGAAGGGAAAGAAATTATAAACACAAAAGGAATGACAAAGATCATAGAAGGTATAAGGACTACAAAGATAAAGGTAAGAAGTCTTTTTATATTGTTGAGGAAGAAACTGATAGTGAAACTAGTGAATTTGATGATTGTGATATAGAAGTTGCTTATGTTTCTATGAAAGATGATTCTAATGAAGATGAGAAAAATAAACTTATTTCATATGTGAGTAAAGGTGATAAATGGATTATTGATAGTGATTGTTCACATCACATGAATGGTGATAAAAGTAAGTTTGAAATCTTAAATCATTACAAAGGTATGAGTGTTAAGTTTGGTATAATGCACCATGTCCTATGAAGGGAAAAGGATTAATAAGATTGACTAATAAGATCAGATGTGATAATACTTATTGGGTTGAAGGTCTTAACTATAATTTGCTAAGTGTTTCACAATTGAACATTATTGGTTACTGAGTTGATTTTCATCACAAGAAGGCTAAAATATTTAATGTCACAGGTGAACTAATTGGAAGTGGAGAATAAACAAGAGGTAATTTGTTCTATCTAGACCTTTCTGAAGAAACATGTTTGTTTATACAATTTGATGATGTATGGTTATGGAATAAGAGGTTGTGTCATGTGAACTTTGACAATTTGGTAAACATTAGTAAGATGAAGAAAGTTAGAGGTTTACCAAAATTGAAGAAACCTGATAATGTGATGTGTAAACAATGTCAATTGGGAAAAATGACAAAGTCTAGTTTCAAGTGAAAGACATAAACTTCTGATAATATTTTGGAATTGGTTCATACTGACCTTTGTGGACCTATTAGTGTGAAAAGTTATTGTGGTGATAAATATTTCATTTTGTTTGTTGATGACTATTATAGAATGATGACTGTGATGTTTCTAAAAGTGAAATATAATGCCTTTTAGTTGTTTAGGTGGTATTTGGCAAAATTTGAGAAAGAAACAGGTAAAATCTTGAAATCCCTGAGATCTAATAGAGGAGGAGAGTTCATAACAAATGAGTTCAACATATTATGCAATGATAGAGGAATAAAGAGACAAATGTTGCACCAAGGACACCTCCATAGAATGGTATAGCAGAGAGAAGAAATAGATCAATTATGGATTGTGTTAGAACACTGGTGATAGAGAAGAATGTTGCACAAAAATACTAGAGAGAAGTTGTAAGTAAAGCTATTTATACCTTGAACGAGTAAAAGTCAAGAAAGGTACAAATGCTACACCTTTTGAATTATGGCATGGTTATGCACCTAATGTGAAATACTTTAAAGTCTTTGGAAGCAAATTTTATATAATGAAGGACAATAGGAATGGAAAACTTGATGCTAAAAGTGATGAAGGCATATTCCTAGGATATTCCACTAAGAGAAAATTTTACAAGTGTTTTAATTCTAACACTAAAAAAGTTGTGGAAAGTGAAAATGTTAGAGTTGATGAATATGCAAAAAAGAATGAAGTTGAGTGCAAGCAAGAACCTGAATATTACAGATATGTTGTATACATGGAAGAAGAAGAGGCTAGTAATATACCTGAACCAAAAAATAAATATGTTGAGCAACAACATGAACCTGCCAAGTCACAGAATGAAAATTTTGAGTATTAGGAGGATGTTGTCGACCAATTAGGAGGGGAGGTAGAGAATCTATAGGATGAACCTAAAGATCAAGAACAAGAAGAAAAGAGATCTGAGCCTACATTAGCACAGTATGTGATAAGACATCATAAGCCAAAACAAATCATTGGAGCTAAAGAATTTGGAGTCATGATAAGAAGTAAATTGAAAGATCAAACATGCTTGTTATGTGAGTTTGAACCTAAGATAGTGAAATATTCTTTGGAGAATGAAGATTGGTTTCAAGCCATGAATGAAGAAATTGAGAAAATAGAAAAGAACAAAACCTAGACACTAGTGTCAAGACCAAAGGACAAGAATGTTATTGGAACAAAGTGGGTGTTTAGAAATAAGCTAAATGAACATGGAGAAGTCGCAAGGAACAAAGCTAGATTGGTATGCAAGGGATATGCACAGGAAGAAGGTATTCACTATGGGGAGACATTTTCCCCAGTTGTGAGATTGTAAGGAGTGAGAACTCTACTTGCATATAAAGATTTTAAAGGATTCAAAGTGTATCAAATTAATGTCAAATCTATGTGTCTGAATGGAATATTGGAAGAAGTATACATTGAACATCCAAAAGGATTTGTTGATCCAAGAAAGAAGAACATGGTTTGTAAACTACACAAAGCACTATATGGATTGAAACCTTTGTTGATGATGTTGGCATGTGATGGTTTGGAGCACTAGGAATCACTTGAGGGTTGTCATTTATGGAAACACTCATGATGGAGTGATCGCATGTTGAGGAGATTTCCACTTGAGTCACAGTCATGAAAATGACTAAGTCTAGAATTAGGATAACAGGGTACAGTACCACAGTTTTGGTTAGCGATGAAGATATATAAGGTGTTATGGCTTGAAAATTTAACTAGAGATATTTTAGGATATGCATATGCTTCAGTTAAAATTGCATAAGTTTTAGTTACCAAATTTGTGAGATACAGTGTTTAGAAGATATCCGAAGGTAGTAAAATAGTGTAACATGGTGTATAAACAGTTGCGAACATTAAGGAAGGAAAAGTTAATATGGTAATGTGCTAAGATAGGTGAATAAAGTGTATTTATGACTCTTTAGTATTGTAAAAGTGCTGACTCCATAGATAAAATTTACATAAGTTATTATTATGTTTTGCATGATAATTGTGAAGCCGACTAGAAGGCTGATTTTGTATAAGTATGGACTGTTTTTGTAAAAGTGATATATGGCATGGTAATGATGAAAGAATAAGATTTTGAATAGAAGAGAAGAGATCATATGTGAGATCTGTAAGAGGTTGAGCTACAAATTGGAATTATCTAAGCAAGATAAGTGCTTGTATTGTTCCTCTTTTGAGAACTATTTTTGGGACAGTATTGATTGTAAGAGCACTGTGCTCACCACCTTTAACTAGGTGTTTTGTATACCCCTAACAGGGTTTTATATTCCTCTAACAAGGAAATGTACTATGTAATAATCAGCTCCTAATAGGGCTAGAGATATTATATTTTAGTACATATTTGTGGGTACCATCCCCACCGGGGTTTTCCCTTTGGCTAGGTTTTCCTCGAGAACAAATCATGGTGTTATGAGTAATGTGTTAAGATTATATGTTCTTTTCATTTTTGCATTACTTTGGATTGTTTGTAATTGTTTAAGTTTGAAATTAAATTTTTGTAATACTGATTCAGCCCCCCTCTCAGTATTACCTAATCCTAACAGATGATATCATATTTGGAGGAAAAGATGCCCTATGTAAAACATTTTCAAATGAGATGCAAACTAAATTTGAGATGTCTATGTTTGGAGAGATCAAATTATTTGTTGGTTTACAAGTTTATCAGATGAAGAAAGGTATCTATATTACAAAATCTAAGTATGTCAAGTAGATACTCAAAACTTTTGGTATAGAGGAATCTAGATGAGTAAGTACACCTATGGCTACTAGACAAAAATTGTCAAAGAATGATGATACAGCTTAAGTGAATCAAACCTTGTACATGTCTATGATTGGAATGTTACAATATATTTTTCATAGAAGACTAGATATTTCCTTAGGAGTTGGGATTGTTTTAAGATTTTTTAAAAATCCTATGGAGAGTCACATGATGGCAGTGAAAAGGATATTGAGATAGCTAAAAGGAACAGGAGACTATGGACTATATTATAAGAAGAATGACAAGTTTGAACTAAAAGTTTACACTGATGCAAATTGGGTAGGAAACGTGGATGACATAAAGAGTACAAGTGGTGGCACATTCTTTCTAGGAAAGAGATTAATTTCTTGGACAAGCAAGAAATAGAATTACATTTCCTGATCTACAGCAAAAGCTAAATATGTAGCAACACTAGTGAATTGTTCAAATTTAGTGTGGATCAAGAAATTGTTAAAAGGTATGAAGGAAGAAATTACTAAGCCAGATGTTATTTTATGTGATAACACAAGTGCTATCAATATATAAAATAATCATGTGATGCACACTAAGACTAAGCATATTTCTATCAAGTATCATTACTTGAGAGAGCTAGTTCAAGACAAAGAAGTGAAATTGGAGTATGTGAATACAAAGGGATAGTTAGCAGATATATTCACTAAGGCATTACCTAAGGATTCTCATAAATATCTTAGAGGTAAATTAGGGGTGATTCCCCTAACTGAGGCTACCTAGAATCATATATGAGCATTGCATCAAATGTAACAAATTAGAATATCTGACAAATTGATGCAAAGGGGGTCACACTTTAGGAGTTAATTTGATCATAGTTAGGTTTGAGTTAAGTCTATGGTTCCACCTTTAGGGACAATTTAAATGGTTTGTCCTCAAATCTTGGGACAAAGAGACAAAATGAGTGGTCAAGATGCTCTCACCTTATGTGTGATTGAGATTCAATTTTGGCTTGATCCATGTGAGCCCAATCCTTAATTCCTATTAGTTGAGGTATTTTCCTCCCATGTGCTAGGTGAGGGAAATTGGGAATTAAATAATTGAATTTAATTGATTTGTTTAGCCATGTGTACCCCTTAAATGGGTCGATTTGATTTTTAATTGAACTATACAATTAATTAGATTAATTGCACAATTAATTGATTTATCTTGATTTATTTGATTTAAATTGATTTATTGGCTTTTGATTTTTAATTATTATTGGATTTTGGCTTGATTGAAATTAATGCTTTTACTTTCCCTTAGTTTCTCACTTGAATTGATCTTGACCATTTTTAGGTGATTACAAATGCCCCTCTTTGAATCAGTGTGTGAAGCGCATTGGTTCAAAGAATGTTTGATATACTGATGCAAAGTCCTGACTAACTGATGTCTGATTTTGATGTTGATGATAGATGTAGATAATGAAGATAAATATGATCAAGTTTTGATTGATTGAAGTCCTTGATGCTCATTCTGATGATAGATTCTGATATGATTCTTGATTTGACCTAAATTGATGTTTTTGATGCTCTATTTGATTAAAAGCAAAAAAAATACATTAAAAGATTATGCCTTTGATTTGATTAAGCTTATGATGATCCTGATAATCCAAGTGTATGCCCCCTTGAAAATGAAATGAAATTTGATTTTGGTGAAGATGTATTTTTTATCATTTTCATTGAATATTTTCAATTAAGTGTTAATTTCAATTTCATTTATGATATTGTATTAGTGATGCTCTGATGATGAATGCCCCTGATTTGGCTGATTAGGTGTTCAATTTGGGTCATGGGTCATTTTCTGCTAAACTGCGCCCCTTTTTAGGTCAAAAAGGCTATATATAGGGGTAAAAAGTCATTTTCACTATTCATTTTCACCCTTTCTTTTGACTTTTCTCCTATGCCTTCTCTGAGAGTTTCACGATGGTTGTCCCCTATCGTGAGCACTAATTTGAGCGAGGTCATTGATTTCAACACCCAACCAACAATGGACCTCTAGTATATACCCCTGGAAACTTCCTTTGTCAATTTAATGCATTTAATTTGAAAAAAAAAAAATTCATAGAAAAACTAAAGTTGTTTCTTTTTTTAATTTTAGTTGTGCATTTAAGCATTTTAGTAGTGCATACAACATTGTTTTAGTGCATCCGCAGTTTTCTGCAGTGCACTCAATACTTCCTAATGTGCATCCAAAAGCATGCCTTAGGTCAAGATTATGTATTTATGGTTTCTTGTAGGGCGTATAAATTTAATTATTCTTTTCATCATGTTAGTAGCGTGTACAGGTGATTCATGTTGCATGTTCAAGATTCTTCTGTGCATTCAATAGTTTTAGTAGTGCATTTACACTTTTAAGTAATACATTTGATTTTTAGCACATACAATCAGTTAAATAGTGTGTGCACCTTTTTCTACAAAGTTTTGAATTTTTCAGTCAATTTTCCTACTTGTCTGGTTTTGTCGATTGGCTTGGGTGTTGAGTCTTGTCTGAGACAAGTCATTTGATGTTAGTTCTAGTCATGTGATGCTAAATTTTGATTGTCAATCCTAATTGGTTGGTCAATTGTGATGATGAAATTTTCATCCTCTCTGAATACAATTAGGAAAATTGATACTGGTTTATTTGATTTTAGATGGTCAATTGACTTGTGATAGTTCAACATTTAATGATTTTGATTTCTTATATATTTTAACTTGCTTCCATAGGCTCACCTCCAGAAGTTAGTCATCTGAGGTTTGTTCCCTCTTTCTTTTGAGATGATTGATGATATGAGCGGGTAGGAGCATTGGTTGATTGATTGTTGTGGTCTATCCTTCTTACTTTCCTTACCTTAATTCCAAGTGAATCAGAGTATCTACAATGGAGAGATGGCACTCTGACCATAACACATTCCATTTTCCTATGGATGAGATGACTATCACCCCAAAGGATGTATACAATTTACTGAGGATCCCTACTCATGGGGTGATAGTTTACTACAATCAAGTGTAGGATGACACCATATGTAGGCAGTTGTTTGGTGACCCTACTATCGGTGATGATAGTATTCTTTGGGCACATTTGCCTTCATTTCTTGTGCTTCTTGTAGTACTTGGTGTACTAGTTGGTGGATTTATCATTCTTGATCATTGCATCCATGGATTTACAGTCGAATGGGGTTGCATCCTAGAGGATATGATCAGGCATCCTCATAGATTTGACTGGGGCTCGTGTGTACTCACTCAATTGTATCATGAGTTACACAATGTCGTATACAAGCATGGGGATACTCTCTCTACAAGAGTAGTCTTGTTATAGTTATGGACTTGGGAGCATCTTCCCGTTACTCGACCCATTTCAATGTGATGGCATTATCTTGGTTGGTCATTTGCTTTTATCTATGAGGGTATGGTTGTCCAGGCTCACCTAGGTAAGCTTGACTAATCGAGACATATTGTTGATGACATTAATCAGGTAGTGTGGAGATTTTATATGGGATGTGAGCCATGGCTAGATGATGCATCAGAGATTACTTTCATGTGCATGTCAACATGGATGATAGGGTGAATGCCCTTGATCATAGAGAGATTTTTCTTTTTCAAGGTTCTTCGACAGTTTGGTTGACCACAGGGTATGCCACAGGGTTTGGCATTTTATTCTCATGTATAGGTGGAGTGATCCCTTTGGGTTCCCTATATTGATTAAAAGATATCTCATGATGAGTTATTATCCCTTCCTCATTTATCTTGGGACATGAGAGCACACATTGTAGACGCACACATCATAGATGACTATGCACAGTGGTTCTTACAGAACCCATTTGCGAGATTCATAGATCCTATGGAGCTGGTTTTTGGTATAGATGAGGTGTCAGATGATGATGATAGTGGTAGTGGTAGTGGTGGTGTTAGTGGTAGATGTAGTCATCAGGGTCAACGAGCAGGCAGGGTGAGATGGGGTAGTAGAGTTTTTATACCTGTGGTTATTGCCCCCATTCCTATTAGAGGCAGAGTATGGATGAGGGGTGGTTGAGTTCAAGTGTGAGGTGGCCTCTTTCAAGCTATTCATTAGGTGTAGTAGGATAGACTGGCCAAATGGGGTTAGCATAGACTTTGATTTTTTAGATCGATTGTACCTCAGGTGGTTGCCAACATAGATGCACAAGTTGTGCAAATTTTGGTCGATCAGGCAGCATAGGAACCTCCAGCTCCTCCTCCTTAGGGTCCTCCTTCTTCACATCTTCCATCCTCTTCTTCATAGCTTCCATCTTCCTCACATATTCCTCCTTCATAGTAGGCTCCTCCTCCATAGGCACCTCTGACATAGGAACTAGTGCAGGCCTCTAATGTTCAGTCTTTGCAAGCTGAGGTATCAAAGATTAGACAACAAGTCACCCAGCTGAGCACTATGATGCAGACCTTTATGGCTTCCATGATTTAGCACAGATTATAGGCAAGCATGAGTGGAGGTCCTAATACAGGTCCAGGCACAAATGGTGTTGGGGGTAGTTCTAGTTGTTGATCATATTTGATGATCATTTTTTATGTATACTATGATTCATATTATCAAGACATTGTACATTATATTATTTTATCAAATGATGTTTATTATGATCGATACTGTTCATGGTTTTAGACTCTGATTGGTAGACTTTGATGATACCATGGACTTTATTTGCTTTGATATTTTTACTTTATGTGATGTCATCATGTGTTGGATTTATCTTTTCAGGTGTTTTATGATATGCAATTCGATATGATATATCTCTATATGTTATTTTTATGCTTTTTAGATGTAGTTTATGATATGAATGCACGTGTTATGCTTAGTTATTTAAATGGATGTCTTGTTTATTACATAGATTAGATTGATGTATTGATTACATAGTTTAATGCTTAATGATCTCTAATGATGATATTTAATGCTTTAATTATTTAATGATATGCGATGATGTGGATGGATGCATTTTAATGTTTTATGGATGATGTAATACAATGTAATGAACTAGATGATTAATGAAATGTAAATGCAATGAATGGATTTTATTGCACTTATATGATTTAATGAATTTAATGATTAATGTATGTACTTAATGATAGATAGATGTAATTAACCCATTGGATATAAACTACTTTAATGAAATCACCTAATGATATGATGATTAATGATGAATGAGGGACTTAATGCAATTGGATGACCTAATGCAATACACTTATATGTTTGAATATAATTCAAATTTTAGATGTAATGAACCCTAAATTAATGTACTTTAATGAATAATGCAATGACCTAATGATACAATCCAATGCAATGATAATCTTATGATAAGCCTATTTTACTCAAAACTATGCTCAAATTATGCTTAAAATGCCTTTCTAGCTCAAAAACTCAAGACGTTTGATGCAATTCTCAAATGTGTGGACCCTTTTCTCCTAATTTTGGTCTTCTATTTATAGATTTTAGCAAGCATAGGGGGTGGAATTAATTTTATCATAGTTAGGTTTAAGTTAAGTCCATGGTTCCACCTTTAGGGACAATTTAAATGGTTTGTCCTCAAAGCTTGGGACAAAGAGACAAAATGAGTGATCAAGATGCTCTCACCTTATTTGTGATTGAGATTCGATTTTGGCTTGATCTATGTGAGCCCAATCCTTAATTCCTATTGGTTGAGGTAATTTCCTCCCATGTGGTGGGTGAAGGAGATTAGGAATTAAATAATTGAATTTAATTGATTTGTTTAGCCATGTGTACCCCTTAAATGGGTTGATTTGATTTTTAATTAAACTATATAATTAATTAGATTAATTGCACAATTAATTGATTTATCTTGATTTATTTGATTTAAATTGATTTATTGGCTTTTGATTTTCAATTATTATTAGGTTTTGGCTTGATTACAATTAATACTTTGATTTTGGCTTAGTTGCTCACTTGAATTGATCTTGACCATTTTTAGGTGATTACAGACCTTTTGAGAGAAAGATACAGAAGAAGTTACCCTAAGGAAAGAGGGAGAGATTGAATAAGGTGAGGGAGATATTGAATAAGGTGAGGGAGAGATTCGATAGTATGTTGAACAAAAAATTTTGTATTGTATGGTGACTATGCATATGGATTTTATGGTAGAACATGTAGTGTTTCCATCAATGCCAAAGAGGGAGATTGTTGGAAACTACAATTGAAACAAATTTTATATTGGCATTGATGTCCAACCTTAATTGGTAAGACAGTTGCTATCTAGTAGAGTACCATATCTTTTGATTGATGAAGTGTAATACCCTCTCCTATGGTAATACTTGGACTTTCTGATTTGGACATTCTATTATGATGGTTAGAACTATATATTTACATTTATGTTTTGTGGATGATGATATATTTGTCAGATGATTGATATGCTTATATATGGTTATCATTATATATGAAATTAGAAAACCATCTATCTTTATATGTTTTATGGAGCTAACCCAAGGATTTGAATCTAGCCATTATCATGATGTTTTATGTTTCATGTATATGTGTCTGATGTGTTTTCATGACTCGAGATGAATTCGTAGTTACTCACTTAGTTGAGGTCCACACGATGTATCGATCCTGGTCATCTTTTTGTATATATTTGATTTGTATATATATACGTTTGCACATGTATTTCTTCTTGGTGATGCAGGATTGTAGGTACCGGGTATCATCTCCACCTGGCATCACAGGTCTGAGTGATCCCTCAAAATCCTTGATCATTGTTGTTGTTACGGAGATATCACCAAGGTTCCATAGGAAGGAACTCTACCTCTGATCCTTTTACCTTTAGGTGTGGAGCTCATGAGTCAGTCCCTTGTGTTGAAGATGTATTTTTGTGTCCTCTCAGTTTGTTGGTTTTGTGAACCTTGTAACTTGTTTCTTGTCTTTCTCATTCATTGAGAATGAGGTTTTGAGTATGGTAGCTCTTATTGTCTCCATGGTACGTTCAATTTTATTAATATATTTTGATTTGAATTATTATTCATGTGAGGGTATGATTTATTGATTTATCTTTATTAGTAGCTACTTATGTACTAGAGTATCTTGTTAGGAATAAGTTAGTATGTGATTAAAGCATGTGATTTCAATATCAATAATAATGAAGGGTTTTATGGAATTAATGAAGTGTTATAATATTCATGATTATATTTTTTATAATTTGGTATATGATTTAAATAATAATATTCATAATATTTAAATATTTATGATGTTGTAATAATATGTCTTACTTATGTTATATGTACACATAAGCATATGGGTGCACACATATGCCTATGAATACATATATATAATATAATTATTTATGTGAAGGAAATTATTTTTAGATAATAATAAATCTATGTTATTCTCATAAATGGTAAATGGGATTAGTGAATTCTATTACCATAGTTAAGTAAATTAGTAAATTATTCTTAAGATTAAATTATCTATTGTCATCCTTAAATTGAGGAGACATAAAATTAGAGTATTTTTAAATACTATTATTTTCCCTTCACGGGAATAGTTGTGCTAAATAATAATAATTATAGCCCAAATTATTAACTAATAGATAGTTGGGATAGTTGCATTGGTTGAAGTACCCATGCAATTAATCCCTCCAATCTATATATAGGAGAGATTTCCTGTGTGTGAGGGGGTGGGGCAAGAAGACGGATCTTTGAGAAAAGTGGATATGATAGTTTATTTTAGAGGTGTGTTGGCATAGGAGTTTGGATTCAAGAAGGGACATTATTTTGTTGAGAATATTGCTTGTAGGAAAGCCACAGTTGTGAAGAGAGAATTTATTATTCTCTGAGATTGGCATTTGGTTGTTTTGGGTAGAGGCTGGAGATTGCACCTGGAAGGAATTGAAGGAGTGCTGGAAGAGATTGAGAGGAATGGATCCTTCTTCATCAAACTGAATCTCCGCAGGACTCTAGGTTGGAATCCATCCTGAGAGTTAACTCTCCTTTGTGATATGAAATGATGAAAGTCTAGTTGAATGTTTCTCTGTATATTTGTTGTTGATGTAGATTGTAGAATGTTTATGCTATATATCATTGTGCCTGTATTAGTGATTTGGAGAGTAGGATCATGTTTAAATGGAATTATTTCCTATATAGTATGTATATGAATATTTCTACATTTGTAAGAGTCTGTAGACTCCTTAGTAATCTCCTTGTATCTCCTTTCTTATCTAGAATGTCCATGAGTGCTTTCAGGCTTTAGAACTTCTATTTCAACCCTACTATTCCATAACTATTTTTGCATCACCTTTCTTTGTCTAGATCTAGGATAGATTTGTTGGATAGATAGGATGGGTTGATGGTCATTTCCAAAGGGGAGCTAGGAAATCTCAAATGGGTCATGCCCAGATTAGGCAACCATAGTCCCCATAATGCCCAATTTTACCCGCAAGTCAGAGCTGATAGTCATTTTTTTTAGTTTCTAGCAATCAGTTAAACATGCAGTTAGTGTCAACTGAGCCAGTATATGCTGAGTGATGTTAGTGTCAACTGAGGAAGACAACTAGTGTCAACTGAGCAAGTGATGTTAGTGTCAACCGAGGAAGATAATTAGTGTCAACCAAACAAGTGATGTTAGTGTCAACTGAGGAAGACTATTAGTGTCAACTGAGCAAGTATATGCTGAGTGATGTTAGTGTCAACCAAGCAATTAGTGTCAACCGAGGAAGATAGGATTTATAAAAATATAACATTTAAGTATAAGTTTGATACTTCTTATAATTTAAGTTATATTTGTATAAAGAAATTAGATACCTTCTGGGATGTTTGAGATAGGTTTCAGCTTCGTAGGAGTTAAGATGCAACTTCTAGATTTTGGAGGTTTTTAAAAAAAATCAGACTTAGTTAAATTTTAGGCACCAGAGGTTTTATTGAGCATTGTGTTTTGGCATATGGAATTTTGTGTAAACTTTATATATGTTCATTTCTTGTTGATGGAGGTTATATGGTGCATTTAGATGCTTTATAGGGTTAGCATGTGTGTAGGAAGCAGGATTAGGGTTTAGGATCGTCTAGAGGAACAGGACTATCTTAGGCCTCCCTAAATGCTCCTAATTTTCCTAAACATCCCTAAACTCTCCTATTCTTTTCTGTTATTTGATGTAAGTTCTCAAAAGTGTTTACGATGTGTTTTATTTCTTGCATGATGTATTTTTGATGTGTGGGTTAAGGGTAGAAAACCTAAGAACACTAAGTGAGTGGCACTTAGTGCGAGGCTAGGACCCTAAGTGGCTAGTACTAGGATAACTGACTGAAGAGTTGTTTTAACAAAGTGATAACTTAATTTAAAACTTATGGGAATGGGTTCAAACACTAAAAAGATTAATGTATCCCTTTCCCATGCCATTAGTGTTAGTAAATGCTATGGATGGGAGTGGGAGAAGGCACCTATGCATAGGTACAATCAAATGGTGCTTGTCTGTACAAAAGGCATTCGATCCCACATGTGCCTAGTTGGGGGCTGGGGGCCAGGGCCCAGAGTGGCTAGTACCAGGACAACCCAAGGGGTGAGGGCTATGTAATGAAACTCACTTAGATTATTTCTTGAAGTTTCTAACAAGCCTTAGAACCTTTGGGAAAATATTTATACTCTGATCTTCTTTTCATTTTCTATTTGGGAAAGGTTATCCAACCCTAGGTATGGCCTATCAATTCCTTCTTTCTAGATCTTGGTGTTTATCTCCTAGCATAGGGGAGTGGGCCTTTTGGTATCCATGTGGTTGGGTGGTAAATCTTTTTATCAAGGTATCTTTTTCGGATCCAATGCTTAAGGATTCATGCTTGCTTATGTTCCAATTTTTGAAGAATGAAGACTTGTATTTATCTTTCATGATGTAAAATTATTGTTACCTCACAAGAGGAGATGAATGTAATATAATCATTAATGTATTTCAAAATGATGTTTTTGGAATAGGTAGACCTAGGAAAAAGGAAAATGGAAAGCATGAAATTTATGCATATGATGTATGTTGAAAAAGAAAAGGATTTTGTAACATTTCAAGTAAAGTAGTATGCTTCTCATTATTGCTGATTAAGGAAAAAGCTAGTGAAACAAATGTAATACTTGTGATGTATCAAATGTTTAAATGATTCTATTATTAATACTTTAAGTGTTATATCACTCATAAAGGATACTTAGGAATATAGATGGATTTTAATGGAAAATTGAAATAAATGAACTTTGTATTCCTTTAATAAAGAATCTACAAATGTTGTGATGTATTTTGCTTAAGAAGTAAATCATGTTGCTAGTATGCTAAATGGACATAAATGAATTATACATTAAATTTAAGGGAACCTTGGAGGAATCTAATTTTTACTTTGTTTTATTATGTAATTCTTTTAAAAGTTTCAAAAATTTTCATAAATCATTAGTTAGGTTTTCTTTTACAAACAGAATCTTCATTCTCTTTCACAATTCCCTTGCGGGGCATGACATGAAGAGGATTTGAAAAGAGAAGATAACAAGAGGACCTAGGGAAACGTTGAGTTATGTGATACTACAATGGGTACTTGATTAGTTGGCACATTTGCAAGGTAATGTGTTGTTTATCTTTAACACCAAGTGAATAAGTCATTTTCTTTGATGCATAGGCTTAATTGAGCAGAAGAGAAGAAATTTAGTTTAAGCCGAGTGATGCTAGTGTCAATCGAGTGTCATTATAAGCTGAGTAAATTTTAGTGTTGACCAAGCATCATTAATTGTTGAGTATCAAAGAATTAACCGAGAAAAGATAGTGTTTGTAGAGTAGAACTGTTTTAGTAATGACCGAGTTATTCAGTGATGACCGAGTAGATGAACATAGTATTGACTAAGTGTTAGTAATTTACAATTTGTGAAGGAATTGAGAATCCCAATTGATATAGTTTAATTCTTGGGATATGTAAAACATGTTGACATTAAATATGAATAACCTTGAGCATTTAATGCATGGTAAATCATTTTCTTATAGATTCAAGAAGAATTTTTGAGAAGTATCTAGAAGGATAAGGCAGAGAAAAAATGATGGAAGGATTCGATGAATCTAACCTAAACCTAAGATCTATGAAAGAGATTAAGCAGCAAAATATTAATCTACCTAATCAAGGAGGTATAAGGATGACCTAATTGTGGGTTATGTAGAATGTGTTGGATATTTTCCAGCAAGCCAAATTGATGACTGTATGTTTGTCATTGATGACAACATATGGTAAGCAACATGCATAGAATCCTGATGAAGAGAGCCTTTAGCATATATTGCATGGATATGTTATCAGCATGATATC
The DNA here is from genome assembly GCA_027943335.1 of Chamaecyparis obtusa. NCBI lineage: Eukaryota > Viridiplantae > Streptophyta > Pinopsida > Cupressales > Cupressaceae > Chamaecyparis > Chamaecyparis obtusa. Next base: position 1,292,808 of record BSBK01000694.1, read on the forward strand.
ATAGATGCAGAGGTTGATTCTGAGTAAAGATAGTAATACAGTTATGTATATCAGTGAGTATTCCTGACAGGTCCCAAGAACAATTTTGTATGTGATTGGACGTATGATTATAGTAGAGCCTTATGCCCTTATACTTATATTGTAGACATATGTATGATGTTATGTTCATGAACGCAAAGTTAGATATGTAGTACAGGTTGAGTTATGAAGTCTCCAGTTGATAGTTACAATTTCCTAAGTTTATCTGGGAGAGCCAACAGTGTTAATAAGATTCCGGTAGTTGTGCCTATCATTGTGGTATGTGCACTTGGATTTATGCTAATAAGAGAGTTAACAATGTTTGGTTAAGAGTGCATGATGTAATTCAGTGTAGGAATAAATTTGGAAATAATTTGGTGAAGCTGACTATGTGTAGCGTGGTGTCTACTCACATAGAATTGTGAAGTCCTAATTTATGTTGTGTACTTAGTAGAGCTGAATGAGGTGTTATTGGAGAGTTTTTTTGTTTCTCTAATATGATTTAAAGATTGTTCTAATGGGCCGACTTGATTATATCATTTGGAGGAAAGATATTTATAGGAAGTCATTTGTGAATGCTAAACTGTGGTTTAGAGTTGAAAGAAAAGAGAAGAGTAGAAAGTGTGAAGTGTTGAGCCATCAGTAGAAGGTCTATGTGACCAAGTAAAGAGTATATTATATTCATTGGAACTAATCTTGACAGCAAGTCTATGCACAATTCACCAAGATCTAGATATAGTGTGTATTTTTTAATCAAAAGTTTGTAGCCTTCACCCCTTTGAGCAGTGTGCTCTTGGACACTGCATCCTCACCCCTAACAAGGTTAATTGTAAAAGATTCCTAACAGGCTCCAACCCTTGACTAGGTCACTGTACTTATTTCATTGTAAAGATCAACTCCTAACATGGTTGTAAGATCTTCTAACAAGGATCATAATACACTAGTGCAGTTCTTAGTGGGTGTCAATTCCCACCGGGCCTTTTACCTATTTGGGTTTCCCTGTAACCAAAATTGTGGTGTTTTGTTAAGTGTTCATTCATTGTGTTTATGCTTAATGTTCTTATATACTTAATTGGATAAAGAATTGAATCTTTTAGAAAACTGATTCACACCCCCCCCCCCCCCTCTTAGTTATCTCTTGGGACTATTCCTAACAATTGGTATCAGAGCCAAGTGCCTCAGAGAGAAAGTTTAACAACTTGAGGTTGATCAAAGGGCATTCTTTAGAAAAGAAATTCCTAAGTTTGATGGAGAGAACTATCTAGACTGGAAGAACAAAATGATGACACATTTGCAGTGCATTACCTTTGAAATTTTTGAAGTAGCTACCAAAGAAGTTGAGATTCCTTCATTAGATGATCTTGCAAAAGAAGATGCAACCTTGAAGAAAAAGGAGATGTTCACTTCAAATGATATTTCCAAAGAAGCCCTCATTAGTGCCCTATCTAACAGTGAGTTTTTAGAGATCAAGAAAATGGACAAAACCTATAAGATATGGAAATACTTAGAAGACGTGTTTGAAGGAGATATTCAAGATAAGAATGCACATAGAAAGACATGGAAGAAAAGATACAATACATTAGAGATGCTACTTGATGAGAATGTCAAAGCCTATAATCAAAGGATTAATGAAGTAGTTGCAGGAATCAGAAACAATGGTGGAGAAATCTCGGAAGAAGATATAATGGACAAACTGATGACTACCCTAACTCCTGAATATGACAACAAGATATGCATCCTAGATGAAACTATGCAGTCCACAAAAGACTTTAAAAGAGAGACTCTAATTAGAAAACTTTCAGCCTTTGAGATATCAAGATTGAAGACAGAACCTAAAAGTGAAACAACATTCGAAGCTTCAATACATGGTAAGAAATCCTTGAACACCACTAGTAATTTTGATGATGATAATGAAGAGAAAATAGTAGATGATTTCATTGCTATGATTTCTAAAAGAGAAAAGAAAGGAAAAGGAAAATATGAAGGTCAATTACCATTCAAATGTTTTTCATGTAATAAGATTGGTCATTTTGCATCGAAGTGTCCTACAAGAGTTAAGAAGCTCAAAAATAACTACAAGCCTAAGTATAAAAAGGAATGTTACTATGTTGAACATGGAGTATCAGATGAAGAATTAGCTAAGGAAGAAATTGGATTTATTGCTCTTGAAGATGAAAAGAGTACACAAGAATTAGTACTAATTTCACAAGCATACATCAAGATAGATTGGATCATTGACAGTGGTTTCTCACATCACATGATAGGGGACAAAGATAGATTTGTTCATCTAGATAGGTACAAAGGAGGCATGTTTAGATTTGGAGATAACACTCCTAAACCGATCATTGTAGAGGAGCAATTACCTTGGATGGAAAGAATAGCATTGATGATGTTCTATATGTTGATGGTTTGCAACATAACCTACTGAGTGTTGGATAGTTTCTTGACAAAGGTTACTGGTTGGAGTTTAAAGACAACAAGTGCATTATTAACAAGGAAGGAGAAATGATTGCATCAAGATCAAAGACTAAAGGTAATGTTTTTCAACTTAATCCAAAAGCAAGTTGTTTTGTTGCTAAAGTAGATGATAGTTGGCTATGGCACAAGAGACTATGTTATATCAATTTTGATAACATAATAAATATAAGTAATGTTAAGGTAGTAAGAGATCTTCCTAGCATTGCAAAACCAATTAATGTAATATGTAGGGAATGTGTGATGGGAAAACATGTAAGAAATTCATTTAGAAGGAAACATAACTCGGCAGAGAACAAGTTGGATATGATACATATAGACCTATGTGGACCAACTCAAACAAGATCATACTATGGTGAAAGTTATTTCATTTTATTTTTTGATGACTATTCTAGAATGATGTGGGTTGTGTTCTTAAAGGATAAATTAGAAGCCTTTGAAAAGTTTGAATTATTCAAAGCCAAGGTTAAAAATGAGTCTGGATTGAAGATCAAATGTCTGAGATCAGATAGAGGAGGAGAATTCACCTTTGACAAATTTTATGAGTATTGCGAAGAACGTGGGATAAAGAGATAGCTAAGTGCCCCTAGAACCCCTTAGTAGAATGGAATTGTAGAGAGAAGGAATAGGATCATTCTTGACACAGCGTGCACCATCATGACTCAAGGAAAGGTCGCACACACTTATTGGAGAGATGTGGTCAATACAGTAGTCTACACTATCAATAGAATTCAATTGAGGCCAGGTGCAGATAAGAAACCCTATGAGCTATGGTTTGGGAATGTACCTATAGTAAAATACTTCAGAATCCTTGGAAGCAAGTGCTACATCAAGAGAGATGAAGCAATTGACAAGTTTGATGCAAGAAGTGATGAAGGTATTTTTATTGGTTACTCTACTAAAAGAAAAGCTTATAGATGTTTTAATCTAAGATTGAAGATCATTGAAAGTGCTCATGTTAAGATTAATGAAAATTTTATGATTCAAGAGAGATACCATGATTATGCACCTATGATTGAAGAAGAACCTAGACCTACCAGTAGTGAAGCAATTGTTGAAGAAATGTTTGACAGCATTGATGTGTTATTCAATGACCCTGAAACTAGTGAAGAAGAATCCCATGAATCTAATGAGAAGGTCACTCCTAATGTTCCAAAATTCACATCAAGATATCGTTCAAAGAAAGACATCATTGGAGATCAGATTCGTAAAGTCATGACAAGATCAAAAGAAAAAATTTCCACATCAAATGAAGATGTATGTTTACTATCATAGATTGAACCCTTAAGTGTTGAAGATGCATGTAATGATTCAGATTGGCATGAAGCAATGAAAGAAGAGCTAGATTAGATAATTAAGAATGATACATGGGAATTGGTCCCTAGGCCTAATGATAAGAATGTGATTGGTACAAAGTGGATATTCAAAAATTAGATGAATGAAGATGGAACAGTAGTAAGAAACAAGGCCAGATTATTATGTAAAGGGTATACGCAAAGAGAAGGGATTGATTATTCAAATACATTTGCACCTGTAAGAAGATTGGAATCCATAAAGTTGTTTCTAGCTTATTCTACATACAAAAAATTTAAGGTATATCAAATGGATGTTAAGTTAGCATTCCTGAATGGAGAGTTGAAGGAAGAAGTTTACATAGAGTAGCCTCAAGGATTCACCTTATCAGATAGACCTGATATAGTATGCAAATTGAAGAAAGCCCTCTATGGACTTAAGCAAGCCCCTAGAGCATGGTATGAAAGACTTGATGGTTACTTGACTAATATTGGATTCAAGAAAGGAGCAGCAGATTGTAACTTATTCATAAGAGAGACATCTAATGGACTATTGTTAGTTTCTATATTTGTTGATGCATTATATTTGGTGGTAACGATAAGCTTAGTGCAAAATTTGCTAAAGAGATGCTGAGAAAATTTGAAATGAGAAATGATTGGTCCTATCAAGTACTTTTTGGGATTGAATGTGCATTAGATAGACAAAGGTATATTCATAAATCAGACTAAGTATGTGAAAGAGATCTTGAAAACATTCAAGATGGATGATTGCAAGCCAATAAGTACCCCTATGATAATAGGATGTAAGCTTTCAAAAGAAGATGATTCACTAGTACTAGGCATAACCTTGTATAAGTCTATGATTGGAAAACTTATATATCTTACTCAAATTAGACCAGACATTTCCAATGCAGTTGTTATTTTTGGAAGATTTCCAGAAGAACCTAAGAAAAGTCATCTCATGGTAGTAAAAATAATATTCAGATACTTTTGTAGACACGAAAAATTGGCCAAAGGCTTAAATCAATCAAAAGGTGCATCAAATCATCAAAATAGCATGAAAAATCGATCAATGGAACAAAGGCAATTCAAATCAAAGGAAAATTCAATTAAATGATTAAATGATTAAATAAAGCTTGAAAAGGGGAAAAACACTACAAAATTGATTAAATTCAATTAATGACATAGTTGTTGAAAGCAAAAATCAAAATGAACCTCTTACCCTTCATGGCTAAATTTAATTACTTTAATTAATTAATAAATACTAAATTCCCTCAACAAAGGAAAAAGGAGACAAAATGGACACAAATCACTCACTTTTGTTGAAATGGTCCAGCCTTTTGAAACCATTTAAATGTTTGTCCCCCAATTTAGGGACAAAGCAAAGCCAATTGACCTTACCCAAGCATAACCATGGTTATCTCACTCTACCCCCTACCCTTGGGAAAATCTTATAAATAGAAGGCATTTTGAGGCATTATTCATCCACTCCATATCTTTGAATTGCAGCAAAGCTCTTGCAATTTCCATCCACATCACTCACTTAGTATTTTTCATTGATAATTAGCTTCAATTGTTGATCATTTTAGAGATTTTCTTATCAAATTGATGCAGTGCAAGGCAGGAGGATCCCCGATGGAGATGTCCTAGCCCCCAGCAAATAACCACACACAAGAATATAATAACAATACAGAGATATAGATCCACACAATGCTAATACTCATAATAGAATCATCATATTTTCATCCAACATGCCCGGCTGTAAGGCCTTCCGGGTTACGGCCAAATACAATGCAATTACAATAGAAACTCCACAAGATCTCGCAAGATCCAAACCAAAACCCTAGCTAGCCCAGATCCACACACTGGTAGGAACCCCCAAGGAAGATCTAAACTTGTGCTCGCAAGCCCACCAAGCAATCTCCTTGTTTCCCAAGCCGCAGCTACTAGCTCTCCTCAAAACTCGCTCCACATCCACCTCCTCTTCTCCCAAGTGGATGAATGAATGCCTCAAGAGTTCCCCCACAACCCCTACTTATACCAATCTAAGCCACAGGTCGGCCCTGAAAATAAATTAAATACAAATACCGAAATTAAATGCCACAAATCGGCCAACAACAACAATTAAATTCCCAAAAATGATGTCTTAGTAAAATCATGATATCTCCTAGCTCCGGATGAATTAGAACTCATGCTTCGAACTGTAGGTAGAAATATAGGCCCTCTTCAATCCTTGAAATTTTCAGCCTCTAACTCTTTATGGAAAATTACTTATATAGCCTTCAATAGGCACCAAATTCCTAAGCAAGGCCGAGCTCCCCAAGGCCATGCTGAGCAACCAAGACCATGCCAAGTTCCATTAAATACATCAAATCCAATTAACGAAGACCCAAGTAAGTTTATCCAATTCTACCAAACCCCTCACATATGAAAATAAGTCCACACGACTCCATCAAATCTCCCAAACATACAGGATAGCCAACTACCCTGGGATGCTCCTGCATCAGACTCCCCAGGTGTGAAAAGAAGTATGCCTCATACTTTGATGCTAGATGAAATATCCGCAACCATCTTCATCTTCACCAAAGGCTTCCACTCCAACTGGGACAATAGAACCAACATGCAAATCACCCAAATCTGCATCCATCTATCAACCACTAGAATCTCAACCATCCAATCAACATGCTCACTCCCAAGAACAAATTGAACATAGTGCCTCACCAACATTCTCTGTAGCTAATCACTACCAACAACAACAATATCCTTGAACATGAAATCCATGTCACCAACATGTAAGCTCAAATCCACAATAGGAGCAACATGTAAATCCTCAACCATGTCAACCACCAATAGGTCCACATCAGGAACATACAGATCCGTAGTATCATGTAGATCCTCAACCACATCAACAACTAGTGAATCCACACCAGCAACATCCATATCAACAACATCCATATCACCAACATATGGATCACCACCCTTAGCAACCTGATTATCCATGACCAAGTGCTCCACAATTTTCATGTCAGACTCAACCAACTGATCATGAAAACCAACCTCAATCATAGCATCAACAAGGTTAGGAAGCTCCATAGAAACATCCACAGGTTTCTCCGTAGGTTCTGCATCAGCCTCCACACACTGATCAAAAAAACCAACTTCCATCTTGACCTTGCTATGCCCTCTTCTCTCTCGAACAAGTCTTCTAACCGGCCACACAACTCGCTTCCTGAACAGTAGACTCCAGCTCCATGGATTCAAGATCTCTCGAACTCTCTTACGAAATTTATCCAGAGATGGATCACTCTCAACCATCCCTTCCTTAACTTGATTAGTCAATCTAGCTTCCAACCGAGCACAAGTCTTTGAAATATTCTTCTCCACCACATCATGGATTTTTGCAATCATCTCAGGGTCCAATCTTCTTAGAGCCATCTTCTAAGATCTTCGCAAACCCTCTGCAGCAAATCACCAACTAGATCCAACCTTTGCTCCACCCAAAGTCCAGATGCAAACTGCCTCACATTCGACGCTCTGTCCACACACTTAGGAACAACTATTTTATGATGAACTCCACCCAAGGTCCTAGTGCAAACTGCCTCACATCCAGTGCTCTGTCCACACACTCAGGAATAACTGTGTTATGATAAACTCCACCCAAGGTCTTGGTGCAAACTGCCTCCCATTTGGCGCTCTATCCACACACTCAGGAACAACTGTGCTCTGATACCACTTGATGCAGTGCAAGGCAGGAGGATCCCCAATGGAGATGTCCTAGCCCCCATAAAATAACCACACACAAGAATATAATAACAATACAGAGATATAGATCCACACAATGCTAATACTCATAATAGAATCATCATATTTTCATCCAACATGCCCGGCTGTAAGGCCTTCCGGGTTACGGCCAAATACAATGCAATTACAATAGAAACTCCACAAGATCTCGCAAGATCCAAACCAAAACCCTAGCTAGCCCAGATCCACACACTGGTAGGAACCCCCAAGGAAGATCTAAACTTGTGCTCGCAAGCCCACCAAGCAATCTCCTTGTTTCCCAAGCCGCAGCTACTAGCTCTCCTCAAAACTCGCTCCACATCCACCTCCTCTTCTCCCAAGTGGATGAATGAATGCCTCAAGAGTTCCCCCACAACCCCTACTTATACCAATCTAAGCCACAGGTCGGCCCTGAAAATAAATTAAATACAAATACCGAAATTAAATGCCACAAGTTGGCCAACAACAACAATTAAATTCCCAAAATTGATGTCTTAGTAAAATCGTGATATCTCCTAGCTCTGGATGAATTAGAACTCATGCTTTGAACTGTAGGTAGAAATATAGGCCCTCTTCAATCCCTAAAATTTTCAGCCTCTAACTCTTTATGAAAAATTACTTATATAGCCTTCAATAGGCACCAAATTCCTAAGCAAGGCCGAGCTCCCCAAGGCCATGCTGAGCAACCAAGACCATGCCAAGTTCCATTAAATACATCAAATCCAATTAACGAAGACCCAAGTAAGTTTATCCAATTCTACCAAACCCCTCACATATGAAAATAAGTCCACATGACTCCATCAAATCTCCCAAACATACAGGATAGCCAACTACCCTGGGATGCTCCTGCATCACAAATAGAGCTAGAATTTGATAATTAGATCTAGTTTGCATATCATTCTTAGTTCAATTCTCATAATTAGATTGTCACTAGTGAGGATTTGCAGCTGAGAGCCTCACTTACTACTTCAATTTAGAGAACCATGAGATATTTAGATTAATTGTGCATTATTTAGATTAGTTTACTTTGAATAGTGTAAATTCTCTTTAAATCTTGTTATTTCATGAAGGTGTAAATCACTCACACACAAATGGCACCCACCGTGGGGCCCTAGGCCTCAAATTTATCATAATTTCCATGTTATTTGCAAAATTTAGGCTAGAATTGCATGATTTTGCTCACTGTTTGCAGGTTACAGAAAAGAAATCACGCCTGTCAATAAAGAAATCACGCCTAAAGCAAAGAGATGTCACTCGCAGAATTTAAAATGTCACCTGGAATCTGAATGCTCACGCTTCTTAGCCTGCAGAATCACACTTCTGGAGAAAGAAATCACACCTGCGGACATTAAATTCTCACGTCACGGACAAGCAGTTGATGCCTTTGGTCATTAAGATGTCACCTGCAAAGAATTAAAAGCCGTGGCCGAGGAAAAAGTTTACGCCTGGTGTAAAGGGAGTTTCCTTCCTTTCACATTTATTTTGTCACTTTGAGTATTTTAAATGTCGCTTTCAATTAATTAAATGTCGCTTCTCTCAGTTAATTTGTTTCTTGAAATAAAGAGTTCACACGTTAGTTTAATTTGATATCGCACTTAATTACTTTAATCTCGCTTGAGCCCCTTTTGGTGACGCTCGCGGTTAAAGTAATTACGTCTTTGTTAAATTAGATTTCGCCTTTAGCATGGAGAATGTCACCTGGTTTAGCATTTATATTGTATCAGAGTAAATATTGTTGTCGCGTGTATTAAAAATTTCACGCGTTTGCAAAATTTAATATCGCACTTGTCTATTTTAATCTCGCTTGAGCCCCTTTTGGTGACGCTCGCGGTTAAAAGAGTCACGTTTTTGTTAAATTTAATCTCGCCTGTAGTCTGGATGATGTCGCCTGACTGTATTTTCTTTATTTTGTCAAAATAAGGACTGTATGCTAAATTCACTGTCATTTTTTTTTGTCTTAGGAGCATGGTCTATCATAAGAAAGTGCAAAAACCAGAGAGAAGGCACAACTTAGAGGAGAAATTGATTTCTAAAAGGATAAGGAAAGAAAATCGGGTACATTCTACCTTTGTTCTCAACAATGATTTAGAGAAAGAAGTAGAATTATATGCTAAATACATTGTTGTTGTAGATGCTTACAAACGAAAATATGTCTCATTAAATTGGGAATTTAGTCCTTAAATTTGTAAGAAATTTTGCAAGTATTTTGGTAAAAAGAATCAAAAGCATAATCAATCATATCATTTTAAGCTTTGATTTTGGTTTCCCCTCACTTTGTTTGTATTGTGCTGACTAACTTGTTGGTGGAGGGAACGTTTTGCTAAGGTAAGAGAAGGATTTGGAGAGAAAACAAAAAATCTACTAATTAAAAATGCACCTAGCCTTTGCTAGCATCGTTTGAGGTATTTTTCTCATCAAGCTTGCACTTCCCTTAAATTGTGGCATTTTCAAAGTTCAAAACATAGTTTAATCATAAAAGGAAAAAATAAACACTTCAATTCTAAGAACCCCTTTGTCACGGGGTTGAAAAAGAACCAAATTGATTGTGAGTGTTTGGGATAAGGGAAAAGCAATAGGGATATGCTCTTCACTCTTTGAGTGAATCAAATTCCCAAACTTGCTCTACCAAATCCACTTTTCATGCTTTCAAATGAACATGTTTAAAACTTAGTGGGCTCGCCTCCTGAGATTGCCTTAAAAGGGCCGGTGAGAGGGACAGCCCAAAGTGGGATACACTTGCTTTTTCCATGAGAATCTGACCCACTATAAAATGAAATGCGTGTATCCTTAATGGGGTGCACGACAAAAGGATTTTAGCTCTTTCGAACTTCCTCTAGTAGTCTTAATAGATTGTGCAAAATCGTGCTTCGGTGCATGTGGGAAGCCCCTTAACATAGTTGGGTGATGAAAAGCTAAGATTTCTTTTGAACAGAAAATTTACTACATAACGGTAAAATAGCAAAATGACCTATTAGAGCCATTTAAAAGCCAAATTTGTGCTAGGTAGCTTGCTTGGAAGTCTTTCTTGTGATCAAACCCATGGAAACATTTGAGAATATACACATTAGAATGATCTAGGGATATGGTGAACTATTGATGTGTGTGTTGAGATTGTCTTCAACTTTTCAAACAAGAAGTTCCAAAGTACTTGATCAAAATACAATTAAAATTTTTAAATCTTAAAAAATTGATCAATACCATTTACCCATTCCAAACCGACCCAACCGGATTGAAATTCACGAAGGAAGTTTATTTGGGAAACAAATCAACCCTATTATGGAGCATAATTATCAAAGTCAAGATCAAGATATCCATAGGAATCAAAGCGATGAGGTTTCTAAAGATGACGTTGTTGAAGCATCCCAAAGTCCCGTGTTTCTAGAAATAATGGAATTACTTTTGAAGTGGGATAAAGACACATATTTTCTAGCTTTAGCTCAAGCAGGAGCTAAACTTCCTTATAATTATGACACATCAACCTTGAGAAAGAATGAGGAAAACCAAAGAGATACATCATATAAAATGCCATTATTAATATCAAGCTATTCTTTTCAAAGTGATGAGGTGTCTAAAGATGATGTTGTGAGAGCATCCCAAGATCCCGTGTTTATAGAAATAATGGAACGAATTTTGGACTGGGATAAAGAAGCATATTTCCTAACTTTAGCTCAAGCAGGAGCTAAACTTCCTTATAATTATGACACATCAACTTTAAGAAAGGATGAAGAAAATCAAAAAGATACTTTATCTAAAGAGCCATCATTAAGATCAATTTTTCCTTTCCTCTATGATGATGGGCCATCTGTATCTTCATCCTCCTCACAAAAAGAAGCATTTCAGAGAAACAAAGTTATCTCAGATCAAAGGAAATTGCATAATCAACCTATTTGTGATCAAGATAATAAAGAATATGGAGTGAAAAATACCGCTCTCAAGCAAGATCTAATTCAAAAACCTCCATATAGCAAGAGTAATCCATTCATCCTTTTTCCATCTCCTAACAAGGTTTCTCCCTGGATGACTTGTACACCTTTCATCCTTCATTCATCTCCCGAACCTCTATCTAGCAAAGACCCTCCCATAACTAGCATTCCTTTCATCTTTTCTTCATCTCCCAAAGCTCCACAATTATCCAAAATTCCTCCATCAAAGAATGAGCCTAATGATGATACTTTTCCCATTGACTATGTCTACCCTCAAGGGCTACCTCTAAAAGAAACCCAAGCTAACTCACATCTTGCTGCAGATTTTTTCCATGCTTTAAAGATCTTAGAACCAAAAGCTTCATGTGCCTCAATGCCTATTATACCTATTCAAGAGGATCCTACACCATTCTTCCAAACATTCCCCACACATATCCAAACATCTACCTTGTCCTTAGAAGTGGCTTCATGTCAAGAGGCTAATCCAAAAAGAAAAGAAACAAATATTGATAAAGATCAAGATCAAGATTATATACAAACCCCTCCCATATTTGATGAAGGTCCCATATCCCTTGAACCTTGTGATGATCCCCTTGCATCCTTTCATGTTTTTCAAGATGATATCCTTCCATTCCAAGAACAAAGTACCCTTCCAAGTTCCATATTTTCTCCACTCCCCAAGCAAGATCAAGATATCCCTTCCATAACTTCCAATGAGCATATTGAAAATCAAGAGCAAAATACCTTCGCTACATCATTCGAAGATCCTTGTCAAGATCAAAGCATCCCATCATTTCCTTGTCATATTCCTCCATGTTCATCTCAAGAAAACATCATTCTTCCAAATCCCTTGCAAGATAATAAATCCCTTCAAGCTGCAGTTGATCCTATCAAATGTGTTCCTATCTAAGCTACTCAAGAGCCTATTAGTATAAAGATAAATCTTAAAGATGAGAATGTTAATGATGGAGCTCCTTCCAAAGATATTGATATCCCTTTCACACCTTATATCCCTCCATTCAAACGCAACCACATACCTCCACTATCCTCCAAATCCATTTTGGGTGCCTGTGTCCCAAGACAAAAGTCTTCATCCCTTCCATCCATACTAGGTCCATATATTCCCCCATCAACCATTCCTATCATCCCTAGCTATCCATTCACTTACCCTACCATGTATCAAGATCAACAAAGACACACATACTTGAAGAATGTCCAAACACCAATCCATATGAACCATCCATATTATTCCTATTCATCCACAATTCCTAAGTCTTTTGGAAGCAATGTTGATGTGCAACATAAAAATCATAAATCCAAGAATCCATATGTGCATAAAAATCACAATGTCCCATCTAATCGACATGTGAATGAAAAGAAAAATGAAATATCCAAAAGGCCACAAAGGTCCACAAAGCAAAAAGAAAAAAATAAAATGTGGGTTCCTAAATCCCTCATTGAAGAAATGCATTCAAAAGCATCACAAAAGAAAGAAAAATCAAAGAATATGTGGATTCCCAAGTCATTGTTGAAAGACTTGCACACAAAAGAAGAATCAAAATTGACATTCAAGCTTCCAAAGGCTTCCATTCCATCTCCTTCCAAACATCCTTCATCTTCTTACATCCCAAAATCCACTACCTCAAAAAGATCCTTATCTCCATCATCTATTGTTCCTCCATCATTCCACCACTCTTCAAAGTGTGTGTCAAAGTTGATTTTGCCAACATTTCCATCTTCAACATACCTTTTTCTTATCCTCACATTCATTTTCCAATGCATACTTTTTGTACTTCCATCCCTCTTATCAATACCTTTGAGCATCCTAGTCATACCCATGGTTTATTATAGCATATCTTTCAGAGGAGCATTGTCCAAAGATTCTAATGTTGGGAAAATATTAAAAAATACAAAAAAAGAAAAAAACAAAGAAAAAATGAAAAAAATGAAAAAAGAGAAAAAGTGCCTTGGTGAAAACCTAGCAATAGGCACCTTGGTAGCAAAAATAAAAAGAAATAAATCTAGGGTGAAAACCACTTCTTGTGGCATCTTAGACAAGTACCATGATGAAAACCTGGCAAACAGGCATCATGCGTAATTCTTCCTTCTTGCACTCTACACTTGGGGGCAAGTTTCATCCATATTTTCATCTTTCACCTTTCATCTTGACAAGGTTGAACACATACATGAGCATTGAGTATCTTGACATTTGTTATCCTTGCCATCAGCTTATGTACTTGTTGCATCCATGTTACCCTATCATGATCTTGCTTATCCCAAATTCACCTCCATTATTCCATCAGCTTTTTCATAATCCCAAAACATCCCATCATAGCCTCCATCACTCCTTTATCTTGATTGTGTTATCTTATCCACATCTTACCCAAATTGACCCTTGGTCTTGATCAAGATGAACTTTAAAAAAAAAAATTTGTTATCAAAAACTTCTTGACATGTCCACTCTTTTGGATCACTCCTTTTTATGGTAGCAGATCGTTATCCTATACACTATCTAACACTGCACAATTGACTTTCATGGCTTATCCAAAAACATGCTTCACATTGCTATATCATTTTTTCCTTAGCTTGGGTACTCTTGAGGAGATAGTCCTATGGGTCACATTCTCATACTACTTCCATCATAGCCTTTCCATCTCTAATCCATCAGCTTGCAAATCCATCTTTCATGTCCTATATCTTGCTAGACATTGGGGGAAAACCAATGTGATCTTGTTTGAGAGCTGGTAAAAAGGAAAGCATAAAGTGCTTCTAGATGCATCTGGCATGAATCGAGTTTTTGTAAAATCTTGAAAGTTTGTCCAAGTCCAACATTTTTTCTATCCAACTGGGGCATTTGATCTTAATCAGCGGATTTCAACAAACAATCATGAATTCACATGAAGCAAGGTATTAACTCAAAAGGATTCAATAGTACAATATTTAGTCACATCAGAGAGGGAATTATCAGAGTTTTAGAAGAGAGAAGAAGATTTTCATGAACCTTTGATGGATATCATTGTTCACTAACCAAGAATTCAATTACCACAACTTGATCCATGAGCCTTCATTGACTTTATTATTCGGGATTAAAAATTGACAAAACACTTTAAAAAGATCAGAATGCTTGGAAATACTTTTTGAAAATCATGAAACAATGCAAAACACTTGAAGCTTTCTTTTGATGATCTTTACTTACATTGATTTTTATCACATCTTTTTAGCTAATCGATGATGTTTCGACTAGATTGGCAATGATGGAGACATGATATTTTTCTTGCCTTTGAGTGACTATCTTGAGGGATATCCAACAACTTATGTGAATTCATCTAATGACATGGTCATCAAAGAACCATCAAGGACTTTCATATAGGGTGGAAGGTTGACCTTTGCTTGTTTATGCAACATTGAATTCGTTGAAACTGGTATTCATACTCTCATAGTTGGTTTATTCGACTAGTGTGGGTTGTACTAGTTCAAAAAGGAGGTTACCAAATGTGATAAAAAGTGGTATTCATATCATCATGTCAGTGGGAAATGGTGATTGTACTTGCTTTCCGGTCCCAAAGTGCTCAGTGATGAAAATTTATCCTCAAGGCATTTATTTGCTAAAAGCTAGTGACACGTAGCTGCACTGCATTGCATTATCATGGAAGGTTAATTGCATTATCATGTTAGATTAATTGCATGTGCATTTGTTTGCAGTATTTTTCCAAGGGGAAAGGGGGTTCATTCAATTGAAATCTTGATCAATCATAAAATGGGTCATTCAATCAAGAATCAAGGAAAGTCCATAAATCAAAAAATGCCCATAATATCAAAGATCCATGAACTCTGTCTAATCAAAGATACAATGTCATCAAAGTGATACATCAAAGTCCTTATCAATAACTGAATCATGATACAATATCAACAAACTGAAAGAGCTCCATAATCAATCATCTCAATAACATGTACTCTAGCTGGGTCAAACTCATGACTTAAATCCAAATATCCAAGAAGCTAAGGTCCGTATATATATCATTTACAGAAATGTGCCTGTTTCACAAATCAAGAGAATCATATCAGTATTCTATATCAGTGAATCATCTTACATCAATCAATCCTATCAAAGTATCAAGCAATCACACCCCATACCATTTGTTCGTGTCTCTGTGTCCTGAGAATGAAGCAGCAGTATTAAATCATATCGGTTTTCACACTGATTGATTTATCCTATCAGAACTATCCTATGAGATTGACAAATCACATTCATTGGTACCATTATCCTGTTATCCTAATCACTTGTTTTGCTTAACTACAACATACATATCTATCTTGGATATGCAAATTGTGAGTCATGCCATATCATCAATATTTTTTTCAGAAATGAAAACATATTGGACCAATCAATCAAAATCTTTCAAATCAAGGAATCAATATGTTTTATTTCTGAGGGGGCATCAGAGTATCAAATTGGCATCACATCAAAAACATTTATTAGTGGGGCATATCATATCAGTATCATATCAAGATATCATATCATATCATATCATATCAAGATATCATTTCATATCAATTTCATATCAGGAGGCAAATCAATTTCATATCAAGTATCATATCAGGAGGCAAATCAATCGCATATCGGTTTCATATCAAATCCATATCATATCAAATCTATCAATGTATCAGCAATCAATTAACCCAGGACCTTTATCAATTAACCTAGGACCTTTATCAGTGAACCCAGGACTTATCATCAAACTAGGACTTATATCATATCAGAGGCATCAGAATTATATCAGCACCATCATCAGAGGCACATCATCATCATCAGGAAGTACATCAATCAGAACGATCAGAGGCATATCAGAACCAAGACCTGAATCAGATCATCATACTAAGGGAATCTTTGAATCGGTGTTCTTCGCACATCGACTCAAAGAGGGGCATTTGTAGACATGAAAAATTGGCCAAAGGCTTAAATCAATCAAAAGGTGCATCAAATCATCAAAACAGCATGAAAAATTGATAAATGGAACAAAGGCAATTCAAATCAAAGGAAAATTCAATTAAATGATTAAATGATTAAATAAAGCTTGAAAAGGGGAAAAACACTACGAAATTGATTAAATTCAATTAATGACATAGTTGTTGAAAGCAAAAATCAAAATGAACCTCTTACCCTTCATGGCTAAATTTAATTACTTTAATTAATTAATAAATACTAAATTCCCTCAACAAAGGAAAAAGGAGACAAAATGGACACAAATCACTCACTTTTGTTGAAATGGTCCAACCTTTTGAAACTATTTAAATGTTTGTCCCCCAATTTAGGGACAAAGCAAAGCCAATTGACCTTACCCAAGCATAACCATGGTTATCTCACTCTACCCCCTACCCTTGGGAAAATCTTATAAATAGAAAGGCATTTTGAGGCATTATTCATCCACTCCATATCTTTGAATTGCAGCAAAGCTCTTGCAATTTGCATCCACATCACTCACTTAGTATTTTTCATTGATAATTAGCTTCAATTGTTGATCATTTTAGAGATTTTCTTATCAAATAGAGCTAGAATTTGATAATTAGATCTAGTTTGCATATCATTCTTAGTTCAATTCTCATAATTAGAGTGTCACTAGTGAGGATTTGCAGCTGAGAGCCTCACTTACTACTTCAATTTAGAGAACCATGAGATATTTAGATTAATTGTGCATTATTTAAATTAGTTTGTTTTGAATAGTGTAAATTCTCTTTAAATCTTGTTATTTCATGAAGGTGTAAATCACTCACACACAACTTTAATGGAACCTTAGACTATGGTTTATCGTATCCTAATTCAGAGAATGTAAAGCTTCATGTATATATAGATGCAGATTGGGCAGGATGCATGGATGATAGAAAGAGTACCTCTAGAGGAGTTGTATTCCTTGGAGATAGACTTGTTACTTGGACAAGTAAAAAGAAGAATTGTATCTCTCAGACAACAGCAAAAGTAGGATATGTTGCAGTAGCATTGAATCATTCCACAATTGTGTGGATCAAGAAAATGATAAAATATTGTGGTATTCAGATTAACTACCCTATTTTTATTCACTATGATAACACTAGCACTATCAATATGTCAAAGAACCCTATGATGCATGCAAAGACAAAACATATTGAGATAAAGTATCACTTCCTAAGAGAGAAAGTAGTAGAGAAAGAAGTAATGGTGGATTATGTGAGTACAAAAGATCAACTAGTAGACATATTCACAAAGCCTTTACCTAAGGATACTTTTGAGTATCTCAGGGAGAAGCTAAGAGTAATTCCCTTCCCTAAATCTAATTAAAGATAGCATGAGTGCATCAGTCCTTAGTGACTGATGAAAGTTTGACTACTCTACCTTAGGAGTAGTACCGGTGTTTAATTTTTTTGGTGCCCTTTGCCATTGATGTCAAAGGGGGAGTAATATACAATCATGAAAAACACAAAAAGAAGGAATATACAATAATAAAAAAATAAGTAGAAAGGGGGAGTAAAAACATAGTCATAGGAAGCAATATGGTTAGGGAAATGGAGAATATTGAAGAATGTTGTAGCAGTTGGAGGATACTTCCTTGTGAGAGTTTTTGTTGAGGAAATGGAGAATTTTATAAAATAATTGATCATTTGGATTGGTGGTGTTTTTCATTCCATATGTTTCCATCAAAGCCAAAGGGGGAGATTGTTGGAGATTTGCCAACAAGCCAAATTGATGATTGTATGTTTTTCATTGATGACAACATATGGTAAGAAGCATGCGTAGAAGCCTAATGAAGAGAGCCTTCAGCATATATTGCATGGATGTGTTATCAGCATGATATCATAGATGCAAAGGTTGATTCTGAGTAAACATAGTAATATTGTTATGTATATCAGTGAGTATTCCTGACAGGTCCCAGGAACAATTATGTATGTGATTGGATGCATGGTTGCAGGAGAGCCTTGTACCCTTATACTTATGTTGTAGACACATGTATGATGTTATTTTCATGAACACATAGTCAAATATGCAGTACAGGTTGAGTTATGAAGTCTCCAGTTGACAGTTATAGTTTCCTAAGTTTATCTGGGAGAGCCGACATTGTTAATAAGATTCTGGTAGTTGCACCTATCATCATGGTATGTGCGCTTGTATTTATGCTAAGAAGAGAGTTAACAATGTTTGGTTAAGAGTGCATGATGTAATTCAATGTAAGAAGAAAGTTGGAAATAATTTAGTGAAGTTGACTGTGTGTAGCGTGGCGTCTCCTCACATAGAATTTTGAAGTCCTAATTTATGTTGTGTGCTTAGTAGATTCAACTGAGGTGTTATTGGAGATTTTTTTTGTTTCTCTAATATGATTTCAAGATGGTTCTAATAGGACAATTTTATTATATCATTTGGAGGAAAGATATTTATAGGCAGTCATTTGTGATTGCTAAATTGTGGTTCGGAGTTGAAAGAAAAGAGAAGAGCAGAAAGTGTGAAGTGTTTAGCCATCAGTAGAAGGCCTATGTGACCAAGGAAAGAGTATATGCTATTCATTGGAACTGATCTAGATAGCAAGTCTATGCGTAGTTCACCAAGATCTAGATATAGTGTGTATTTGTTAATCAGAAGGTTGTAGCCTTCACCCCTTTGAGTAGTGTGCTCTTGAATAGTGCATCCTCACCCCTAATAGGGTTAATTATAAAAGACTCCTAATAGGGTCTGACCCTTGACCAGGTCACTATAATTATTGCATTGTAAAGATCAAGTCCTAGCAAGGTTGTAAGATCTTCTAATAGGGATCATAATACACTAGTGCAGTTTTTAGTGGGTGTCAATTCCCACCAGGGTTTTTACCTATTTGGGTTTCCTCGTAACCAAATTTTTGGTGTTGTGCTAAGTGTTCATTCATTGTGTTTATGCTTAATGTTCTTATATACTTAATTGGATAAAGAATTGAATCTTTTAGATAATTGATTCACCCCCCCCCCCCCTCCCCTCTCAGTTATCTTTTGGGACTATTCCTAACAGAATGTGGAAAGAGGTTGATGTTATTGACTGGCAAACCTAAGTAGAAGGCTAAGAAGAGATGTGAAGAGTTGAATAAAGTTGAGGTGATTTCTTGAAAGGATTTTTGAGAAGATCAGAGATGGAGATGGTAATGAAGGTCAATCAGTAAATTAGCATATGAGTGTATTGGATCTGTATTTACAAAGTGAGTTGTATATTTTACATTAGAACCTATGGTTACTTTCTAACCATTGTATCAGTTAAAATCCTTTAATCAAGGTTGACCTAATAGTTATTTTGTAAACCCTTTAATCAAGGTGACATTATAATGGAATGTTCTTAATCCCTCTAACCAGGCCACTCTTAACAATGTGATTAAATCCTTTAATGGGGTCACACCTTACAGTGTGTATTGTAAACCTTTAGCAGGGTTGGCTTCTCACAAAGATCACTTCAGAAAAGTGAAAATTTGGTAGCATGTTACTAGTGGTTTTTCCCATATTAGGTTTCCACATTAAATACTGTTGTCATACTTGTGTGAATGTTATTTGATGTGTTATGTTGTTGAAAGTTTTATATTCTGCAAGTTCATTACTTTTGTACAGTGGACTACAAGTTTTATGTTATTGATATATTAAATAGAGACTGGGTGAATTTCTAAATAGATCTAAGTTTGTTGAAGATTTTAAAAGTTGAATTGGTACATCTGGACCTGAGGATAATTGATTCAACAACCCCCCCCCCCCCCCCCCCCTCTTAGTTATTCTAAAATCATTATAATACAAACATGATCTCCAAACTATAAAACCATATCTACAACTATGGAGCAATGATGAACCAAGAAAAAAGTGTATAGTTATAGAATTTCCATAGCATAATTCATCAAAAGTATGTTGACATCAATGGGAAAAAAAATCATATGGACAACATTCTCTTTCTCACATCACCAACAAAATCATCAATACAAGACTCTAATAGAAGATTTAAAAATAAGAATTAAGAATATTACTAAGGTTTTACTATTGTGTTGATTGATGAAGGTGATTTGAAAGAAGGATTAAGATTTTTATTGAGGCTATGACATTAATTGAGGAAGAAGATTTGTTTTTGGAAGGTTCGAATGCACAAAAAATGATTAAGGAAGAAGATTTATTTTCAGAAGGTTTGAATATGGAGAAAATAATATCTGAAGATCTTATTACAGAGTTATTTGGAATAATGGAGAATTATGGCTTTAGAATTCATGACTGATCACTATAAATATTGTACTACTATTTGTATAATTTTTCAAACCAAATATTTGATAGAGATTGATTGTGATGTTTAGTTTACAATAAGGATTGTTTTGAGGATGGTTTGAATAGGCTTAGAGAATGACTTGTATTTCTCCATAGAATATTTTCAAGCTATAAACTTTGGTGGACTTGGTTAGATGGTTTATGTTGTTTTTTAGTTCAGATATATTTTGTTGGTTTTCTTTGTAGGTTAAGATTTGTTGTCACATGTTATTATGTTGTGTGTTGTTTTTTGGCCAAATCAACAATTTGAAGTGACTTTTTTTTTGTTGGATGGGTCTAGATATTAGTTAGGGGGAGTGATAAGTGGCTTAAAATTATTTTTTTATGTCATGTTATGATTTAGTAATCATCTCATGCATTAGAGAATATTTTTGGGCCAATTGGTAAACTATTTTTAACATATTTTTATACATTACCTTTGGGTCTAACTTTGGTATTTTTTTGGTGATAATGGGAAAAATATATTTCTTGGGGATATTTTAAAATGTATTTGGGTCCTTTCTAACTTGTGGAGTGGACCTCTTTATGTATTTCTTCTCATGGTGGTCAAATTTGTATCAATAATGCCTATTTTTTAGTCAACCTTGTTGATATGTGTGATGCATAATTGATTATATAATTTGATGACAATGGATAAAAGTGGAAAGAAGGTATGTAAGGATAAATGTGAAGTTTGTGTGATTCAATTGAAAATACAAGAACTAGAAAACAAGGTACGAATGAGAAGTTTCTTGAAGGATCAAACTAAAGGCTATTACTAGTGATCATGAAATTTAGTTACATTTGTGTTGATCAATGAGTTTCCATTTTTGTTCATTAAGAATTAAGTTTATTCCTTGGCATTGTGCCTAAATTGATAGGGAAAGTGAGTTCTTTGTCTTTTTCCCTAAAACATTGTGATAAGATTGTTGGCTATAGTAAGTACATATGTCACCGTGTTTTTTTCCCATTTTGGGTTTTCCACATAAATCTAGTGTTCTTACGTGTTCATGTATATCTAGAATCTTTAATTTTCTTTTTTAAATATTAATTAATATACTTTAGATATGGGATAATACTATTAGATTTTTAAGTGTGCTTATTCACTCATTTCTCTTAGCACTAGGTTGTGTTTAAAACACTTGTCACTCATTCATTTCATTTAATTCATGTGCATAAGTAAATAACAAAAAATAGGAGCATAACACATAACACTAGTATTTTTACATGGAGAACACAAGATGGGTAAAACCAAGGTTGAAATCACACTCTCTATATGATGAACAATATTATAATTATTATTTTTAGGTGCACTACTATGAAAGTGCACTGCTTCCTGAGAAACTACAATGCATTGCCTTAGATCTACATACAAAAGCCTTGCAAACATTAAATATTATACTTTATTTAGGGAAAGATACAATATCAATTGAATGAATTAGAAGTGTTCTCTCTGAAATGTTAATTACAATTACTTTTTCATGTATCTACTATTGATTTCATCTCTATCTATTTGGCCAATTTTTTTTACCATCTCATGTGCTACTACTGTAAGACTACAAAATAGCATTAGAAAGCATAAATGAGAGAACCACAAATCTCATAAACAATATATGCAAACCAGTCTAATCAACCATAAAATCCAATTGAAATGAGATCTTAAAAACATATGAAAAATAACATAAAACTCCCTTCAAATTTAGTTCCAATACTCTCCTTTCTTCTCCATAATATGGATGGATGTAGATCTTGATTGATGCAGACAGCACAACAAGAAGACTAGGAAGTGGTCTACCTCCTACACAACTCTCCCAATTTGAGCTTGGCACTAAAAAATCTCACTAACCTTTGGATATGGAGTATATCAACCAATTAGGGATGTCTAAACCTCTCTACAACCTTGTCTCAACTCCCTAAGGCCTTTCACCAACTTTACCAATTTGACAACTTATGGACACCTTCTCTATTTTGGATAAAATTTGGAAAACTTCACTAGTGATATCCTCTATCCAACTTAAGGGTTTGAAAACCTTATTTAGTTTATATGAAGAGATAATAAACTCCTAAATTGATCCCCCAACACCTACAATGCTCCAGACACAGCTTCACCTACAAATCCTAGTAGGTCTTCCCAACTAATTTTTGGTGTGTAATATTTGACTCTTGATGATCCAAGACAAAAAAATGGACATATTTGGATACCCTTTTGGATTTTTAAAATATCCCCAAGACCGTAAGCCCTGAATCTACTTGTACAACACTTAACCCACACAAGGTACACGTACCTAATTGGCTAGATTAGGCTTGGTTTACTCTATGAGTGGTTAAGGATGGATACATAGGATTAGTGCAGGGTTATAGAAACATTAAATCACCTCAAAAAAATTCAAATCCACTTCCAAAATGATCACATCAATTAGATCAATTGACTACACACCCTTTCATTCAACTGACTAGTTGAATACATTGAGATATTCAGCCTAGGGCTTGGTGCAAAACCCCTTAAACCACTAGATCATGTCTAAAGATTTAGGAATCATGTATATTACATACCTAACTTGTATTTCCCAAGTTTTTAAGTAATTACACTAGTGGAATTTCAAGTTAGGCCTCCATTTGTGTGGCAGGCGGTATAGACCTCTTTCCTAATTATTTGTACAAACTTGCTTGTAACTTTGTCCTCACAAATCCAAATAAGATCAATCCAATTGCATTAAAATGTAGATTCACAAGGATTTACAAGAATATCATTTATTGGTTTAGAACCTTCCGTACATGACCATACCAGATAGATATATCACAAGAAAATGGTTGTTTCTCATTCAAATTGCATCTAAATGTTGAATTACAATTTCTCACCTCTTGGAGAGGTTTTAGGATGGTTAAATAAGTCCAAAAATGAGTTCCAACTAGTTCATTAATAGTTGTGACCATTGGAAACTAATTTTTAACTTCTCAAGCAACTTTTCAAAAGTTGCTTGAGCAAGTATTTACAACTTTTTTGCAAGTTTTGCAAGTTTTGCAATCTTGCACACTTAATGACTTAAAACATGACCTAAGACTATGAACCAAATAAAATGTTCTCTAAATGATTTAAAATCATGTAAATCATGTCTAAAACATCTAAACCACTCAAATTACCTATCTCACCTATCGCTTAGAAACCTATAATCAAAGTGGACTAAGGCATCCCAAGGCTTATAGGTGTCCCTTAGAGATCCTTGACTACACAAATTGGATCCACACAAAAGAGGGATGATCTCTAGGATCCATCCAACTTATTATGAAACCAAACAAAATAAAAAACTCAAGGAACATCAAGGATGTTGCCTTGGTTTCCCTGCACCATACTCCTCAAGACAAAAAAATTCAAGTCTCTTGAGTTGGGAGGTCTTCCAGATTAAATCCAACCTTCTTAATAGCTTCCAGTGTCATCCATGTAGCATCTTCCAGGGTTTGTTATTTCCACTTGACCAAATACTGATGGAATGTAGTCCTTCATGTCTACTTTCTTATCCTCTTATCTAGGATACATTCAATCTCCAGGATGGATGGTGTGAGAAAGTCATTCATTTATATGCCCTATTGAGAATCTTTTGTACCTACAACACAAACATCATTAACAGGACCTTTATAGGTATATAAGTCAGCCACATTGAAGATAGGGGACAATCTAATGTGAGGAGGTAGCTCTATTTTGTAGGCATTAGTCCCACACTTCTTAAGAATCTTGAATGGACCAAGTTTATTCATCATGAGTTTGGTGTACTCCTTAGGAATCCTCTCCTTTTTGAGATGAATCATCACCATATCTACCACCTTAAACTACAAGTCTCTCTTCTTTTTCTTTGCATATTGTTTGTACTGTATAGAGGTTGCTTCAACTTGGCTTGGACCTGTTCATGAATATCTTTCATTCTTCAGAAAAATCTTTTTCTAGTGCACTCCTTTTGGCTAGATCTTTCACATCTATTAGTTCCAACACACCCCTAGGATGATTGCCATACACAATTTGAAAAGGAGTTAGACCAGTACTCTTGTTAATCAAATCATTATAAGAGTATTCTTCTTGAGACAATATAGTATCCCATGTAGCACCATGTTATTGTGTGAGACATCTTAGAAAGTTCCCAAGGGACCTATTGATTACCTTCATTTTTCCATCTGATTGAGGATGATAGGTAGATGATAGTGACAAAGTTGTACCAAGATTTTTCCACAGTGTCCTCCGAAAGTGTCCAAGAAACTTAGGATCTCTATCTGAGATAATAGACAAGGGCAATCCATGAAGTCTAACAACTTCCTTGAAAAATAAGCCTACAATGTGAGAAGCATAATGAATGGTCTTACAAGGGATAAAGTGAGCCATCTTTGAGAATCTATCAAAAACTTCATACGCACTATCAAAACCAATCTTGGTTCTTTGCAATCCCAAAATAAAATCCATGCTGACATAATCTCAAGGCTTGGTAGGGATGGGGAGTGGTGTTTATAACCATGTATTTGAGGTATGCCCTTTGGCCCTTTGATGGATCAAACAACTCTTAACAAATATCCTTACATATGACTACATTTTAGGCTAGAAATAGAACCTTTTCACTAATTCAATTATCTTGTCTAGATCCCAAAGTGTCCTGACAAGCCACAATAGTATTTTTCTTTAATAATATTCTCCCTAATTAAGCACATAGGTATGAAAAGATGAATTCCTTTGAAAAGTAACCCTTCTTGAATGATAAATTCTACAAAATCAATGTGATACCTGTCTCCTAACTCCTTACAAACATGATAGGCTTGTTATATTATCGTGATTGATAAGGAAAGTATTGTACACTTTCCCCCCACCCTCGCCAACATGTTGTAACCCTAAAGTGGAAAAATAAGCTTGTATAAAATTGCTTAGGGTTAGGGATTTCATTATGATGTATGCTTTAGTAGCTTCTTGTAGTGGTATTGAGTTGTAAGGGATTGAGGATTGTAATAAGGTTGTAATCACTAGATAATAATAATATTGGACTAATTGTTGGTGGAAGTAGCCTAGGGATTGGGTGAACCACATTAAATCTTTGTGTCTTTTGTTCTCTTTCTATGTGATTTATTATTTTTTAATATTGGTTATGTTTGCATTTAATTGTTATTTATGTCTTGTTAATCCTAACAAGTGGTATCAGAGCAAGGTTTTTTTTTCCAATTATCCTCTGTAGGAAGATCTCATGGTTTAGTGGGAGTCTCAAAATTGAGTGGGAGAAATGGAAGACAAGGGTAAGCTGAAGGTTAACAAGTTTAATAAGCATAAATTTTAGCTATGCAAAATGTAAATGGAGGACTATCTCTATCAGAAGGAACTATGACGGCCATTGGGAGGAAAATCCAATAAACTGTCAATAATGACTGATGAGGACTGAGATATTCTTGATAGAAAGGTACTTGGTACTATCGATTATGCCTAGCACAATCAGTGGCATTCAATATTACACAAGAAAAGATGATTGAAGATTTGATTGAAACCCTAGCGAAGTTTTATGAAAAACCCTCTGCTTCTAACAAGGTATTTCTCATGAAGCGTTTGTTTAATATGAATATGGCAGAAGGTGGATTTATTACTAATCATCTGAAGGATTTTAATATGGTTACCAGTCAATTATCTTCTGTAAATGTTATTTTTGATGAAGAAATTAGGGATCTCTTGATTTTGTGTTCTTTTCCTGAAAGATGGAATGGCTTAGTAATGGTTGTTAGTAACTCTATTTCTAGTTCTAATACCCTAAAATTTGATGATGTTATTAGTGTAATTTTGAGTGAGGAAACTCATAGGAAAAACTCGGGTGGATCTACATTTGGAAATCTCTTGAACGCACAAAGAAGAGGTAGAACGAATGAGAGGGGAAACAATTCTGAAAATCATGGGAAATCAGGAGGAAAGTCAAAGAGAAAGAGGTATGAATCCAAAGGACCAAATGATTGTTGGTATTGTGGAAAACTAGGTCATAAGAAGAAATATTTCTAGTCTCAGAAGAATAAAGAAGGAGACAAACAAGAAGGTAACAAGGAGGCAAATGTGGTAAGCAATAAATCTGAAGAGGATGTTTTTCTTCTTTCTTTAGAAAGTGTTGATGATTCATGGGTTTTAAATTCTGGGGTTTCATTTCATACTACACCCCATAGAGTTTATTTTCTTGATTATGTCCAAGGGGATTTTGGGCTAGTTTATTTGGGAGATAATGAACCCTGTCAGATTGTTGGAAAGGGGAAAATTAAGATTAAGTTGCAGAATGGGAATCATTGGCTACTACAAGAGGTAAGACATGTTCCAAGGTTGAGTAGAAATTTAATTTCAGTAGGGCAACTAGGTGATGAGGGTTGCACAATTACTTTTAATGATAGAAATTGGAAGGTTTCAAAAGGTTCCTTAGTAGTAGCAAAAGGTGTGAAAGTAGGAACCTTATATCTTTGTACAAGTATACTATTCCTTCTACTTTAATTTTTTCAAACAAAAATGAATGTTCAGGAACAATTGCTATAGTTGAGTAGGAAGAACATCAAACAGTTGTTGTAGATTCTAACATAGCACTTTGGCACAACAGAATTGGGCACATGAGTGAAAAAGGTATGAAATTATTTCATTCAAAGAAAAATTTACCTAGTCTGAAATGTGTCAATATGGATTTCTGTGAAGTTGTGTATGGAAAAAAAAAAAAAAAGAGATTTAGTTTTGTGAAGAGTGGGAGGGAAAAGAAAAATGAGAAATTAGAGCTTGTGCATACAGATGTATGGGGACCAACTTAGGTATCTCCCCTTGGTAGCTCTCTATATTATGTTACATTAATAGATTATGCAACAAAAAAAGTATGGATTTATTTCCTTAGATAGAAATATGATGTATTTCAAACTTTTAAGAAATGGAAATGCTTGGTTGAGAATGAGACTGGGAAAAGGATAAAATGTCTCAAATCTGATAATGGTGGTGAGTATTACAGCATAGAATTTGAAGATTATTGTTCCTCTAATTGTATTTGTAGGCAAAAAATTGTACCAAGGACTCCACAAGAAAATGGAGTGGTTGAACCCATGAATAGGACAATAATGGAGCGTGCAAGGATTATGAGGTTTCATGCTAGGCTCCCCTTAAAAATGTGGGTGGAGGCTGTTAATACATCTATATATTTAATCAATAGAGGTCACTCTACTCCTTTTGATTGTGGTATTCCAGAGGAAGCATGGACTAGTAAGAAATTGAGTTATTCTTTTCTCAAAACCTTCAATTGTGAAGTATTTGCACATATATATTCTGAAAATAGAACCAATTTGGAAGCTAAGTCAAAGAAATATGTATTTGTTGGATATGGCATTGATGAATTTGGTTATAGGCTTTGGGATTTTAAAAATTGTAAAATTGTAAGAAGCAAGGATGTCATATTCAATGAGAAAGTGATGTACAAAGATCTGTTGTGGCAGCATGAGAAGAAATAAAATGTTTATGTAGTATTGGATGATACTCCAAAAGATGATGTTCCAGTAGTTCTTTATGCTCTGCAACAACAGCAATAACAAATACCACAAACCCCAGTGAATGTTAGATGGTCAATAAGGCTAAGTAGACTTCCAGAAAGATTTCCTTCCTCTTTTTATTCTATTTTATTAACAGATGTTGGTGAACTTGAATGTTATAATGAAGTTGTGCAAGTGGATAAAAAGCTTCAGTGGGAATCTGCAATGATAGATGAAATGGAATCCTTGCTGAAAAATCAAACTTGGGATTTATGTAAGTTACCTGCAGGTAACAGGGCTTTACAAAATAAATGGGTTTATAGGCTGAAAGAAGAGGATGGAGGTAAGAAAAGATTTAAAGCCAAGTTAGTTGTGAAAGGATTTGCACAGAAAAAGGGTATTGATTTTGATGAGATATTTTCTCTAGTTGTTAAAATGACTTCTATTCATATTGTTTTAAGTATTGTAGCTACTAAAGATTTGCATTTAGAGCATCTTGGTGTTAAAACAACTTTTCTTCATGGTGATTTGGATGAAGAAATATATATGGTACAACCACAAGGATTTGAGGTCAAGGATAAGGAGAATTTGGTGTGCAAATTTTACAAAAGTTTATATGGCTTGAAGCAAGCACCTTGACAATGGTATATTAAATTTGACACTTATATGAATGAGCATGGATACACTCGGTGTCATTCTTCCATTGTGTTTATTTTAAGAGGTTGGATGATGATAGCTACATTATTTTATGTTTTTATGTTGATGATATGCCTGTAGTTGGGTCTAACATGGATCACATTAAGGGGTCGAAACAACAGTTAGCACATTCATTTTCTATGAAGGATTTGGGGGAAGAAAAACAAATCCTTGGTATGAAAATTTGTAGAGATAAGAATGTAGACACCTAAAAATCCTTTAGAAAATAAAAGTATTTTTTATTTTACTAAAAACTTCTGATGACATCATCATTTGTTAATTAATTATTTATTAAATTAATTAATATATTTTTATGCCATTAAATCCCTTTATTTTAATTAAGCATATTTAATTAAAGAATCCCTCCCCAAAGCATTTAAATCAAATTTGAATGATTTTCCTATCTTTATTGAATCAATATTCAATAAATGATGTCATAATCCCTAAATAAATTTCATATTTATTTAAAGCCTCCAAAACCTATAACCTTCTAGCCTTTTCTAAACCCTTCCAATCTACCTTAAATCATTCCTAAACCTACTTAAGGATAAATTAGCTACTTTTCCTAAGCTAATCCAAGTCTCCTTGACTTTTAGTCAAACCCTTCCCTCAATGAGTCTTACACACTCATTTAGGCCTCTTCCACACTCTGTAAGGCTTCTTACAGCCTCATAAAGAGACCCGTGTCTCTTCTTCCACATATGTTCCCCTTGCACACTTCCCTAGTGTTTCTCACACATGTGTGAGAAACCCCTAACCTAAGCTAAACCTTACCATACCTCAAGCCATACCTCTTACTCTACCTTAAACCTTACCCCTAACTCTAACTCATCCTCCTAACCAAAGCCCTTCCCAAATCCTATAAATACCATCACTTCCTAAGAGAAAATCACCAATTCACCTTTCATTTCATAGTAATGTTATATTGCTAGTTTAAACCTAGATCTTAAGCTTTTAGCATATAATTGTTAGATTTCATCATTTTCAAGCTTTCTTAACACACATCATAGATTAGCAATAATGGATTAATTTAGTTTCTTTCATTTTTTTGCATGGCTTCTTTATCATATCACATCTATTTTGGATTAAAATCAACTTAGAATAAGCATTCAATAGCATAACTACATTTTGAGCCTTTTTAAGACCTTAGGAGCAAAACGGGTGTTCTATACCCAGTTTTGTACCACTATTGAGTTCTTATGGTCCCTAACCTATCCTAATATCTCCTAATCATCACTAGGGATATGCTCTAAGTGATTTGACAGCACACCCACATCCCTAAAGAGAGACCAAATCAAACGGTGACAGGGTGCTCCCATTTAAGCTCTACCTAAATGACTTTGTAAATAACTTTCTGTAATATGTTAGCTATATGTTGTTTAAATAATCTTTGACATTGATGAAGGGTTCTCCCCTTAATACCACAAACACATTATAGAAATAGAGAAACAACAACAATATGCAAGAACATAAAATTGGCTTCTTATTATCTCCACAAATGTGGAATTACAAACTTTCAGAATTACAATATGCAAAGCCACATGGGCATTCCCTTACAATATTCTATAGGAAAAAGCCTCAAATCAATACCCAGATCTACTACCCAGAACTGCCCTAGACAACACTACAGGCTTTCTTTATATAGGCACTTTCCACCGCCCGAGAAGGTTCTAGAAATTTAGCCCTTAGGGCCGACCAACTTAGAATTATTTTATTTTTCAATTTATTACATCAAAGTCAGCTCAAAATAACTTTTGAAACCCAAACAAAAATTTTGAAGGAAAATTATTTTCCACCATTTCAGGTGACCCAACTTTCGGAGACCATAAGTCATCACCAGTTGACCTGATTGACTATTACAACCCCATTTCAAAAAGGCCACGAAGTGCTTTACAGGATTAACTCGCATAAGTGCCTATCATCCAAATTTTTAACCTCATTTAGGGCCTTTAAATCCTTCAAAATTGATTTCAAAGTTTCTGTAGCCTACTGCCAATACTGAAAATCTTCAATATCTTCAAAACTAGACTTGATCTAGCCATGAAACTTTACTAGCAAGCTGATATGACTGAGATGAACCTCCACATGTAAAGTCAGAACATTCTGAGATCATAAGACCAACTTACTAAAAATAGCAAGTTTCCATAAATAGTAGCTCTACACAAGATAGCCCTAACTGAATACAAAAATAGAAATATTTTTGGGTGATGCAAGATTGCTCTTACACCCAGGATGCTCTTGCATCAGACACTCGGGGTAATTTGAGAAGTGACCCTATCACGACTCAGGTGTGCAAAGGAAAACCAAGATAGTTAACCTCCTCCTTTGTTAGCCATGATGAATTTTCAATAGGTTGTCCTTTCCATTTGACCAAATACTCTTCATATGTCATGTTCCTTGTGCTTCTACCAACACAACTATCTAGTATGTCTTCAATCTCCTCGATATTTGAACCGGTTGCTGGAATACTCCACTGTGCTGCTATAACCTCATCTTCAACACCTCCTTCATGATACTTTATCAAATCTAAAATGTTAAACACTGGTGAAATATTCAGCTTAGTAGGCAATTCTACTTCATATGCATTTCCTGAATCATGCTTCTTCAGTATTTTACATGGCCCAAACTTCTTCATTTTCAATTTGTTATATGTACCAACTAGAAATTACTCCTTTCGCAAATGAACCATGACTTCATCTGCAACCTAAAATTCCTTATGCCTCTTTTTCACATCTACCTTAGCCTTATACTAGGCATTCATCTTGGTAATATGCTTCCTCACCTCCTCATGGATGTTCTTCAAGTTTTCTACAAAATCTTTAGCTTCAGCACTATTTATTTCTCTTTTATCTATCTTTCTCAACTCATATGCATTTCTGAGACTACTCCCATATACAATCTAGAATGGTGATTTACCAGTGCTCCTGTTGACAAAATTATTATATGCAAATTCTATCTGTGGTAAAATCAAATCCCATCCTATTGGCTTATCTCCAACCAAACATCTTAGCAAATTTCCCAAACTCCTATTCACCACCTCTATCTATTCATCAGTTTGTGGATGATGTGATGAACTAAAATTCAAATCTATGTTCAACTTCTTCCATAATGTACGCCAGAAATATCCAAGGAACTTAGTGTCCCTATCTAAAACTATACTTTTTGGAAAACCATGTAGTCTCACCACTTCTCTAAAAAATAATTCTGCTACATGAACAACATCATTAGTCTTCTTGCAGGGAATAAAATGTGCCATCTTTGAAAATCTATCAACTACCACAAAAATTGAATCATGTCCCCGATGTGTCCTTGGTAAACCAAGAAAAAAGTCCATACTGATATCCTCCCAAGGCTTCTCTGGTATAGGTAATGGCTTATACAACCCTATATTTTTCTTCACTCCCTTTTCCATCTGACATACTTTGCAACTCTGTACAAACTTCTTGACATCTTGCTGCAATTGTGGCCAATAATAATTTTCACTAACCAAAGCAAGAGTTGTATCATGACCAAAATGTCCAGCCAATCCTCCTCTATGCTTCTCCTTGATGAGATTCTCCCTCATAGAACTTCTTGGAATGCACAACTGACTCCCTCTGAATATCATATCATCCTGAATGATGAAATCCAGCCACTTCTTTTTGTCCAGAGTAACAGGTTCTATACAAGCTTTCCAAGCTTCACCAAAATCAGGATCCTCTGGATACAAATTCTTGAGTTCCTTGAATCCAACCACCTCAATTTGCATCTCTGTCAACAATAGTTGTCTTCTGCTAAGAGTATCTGCAACCTTGTTAGACTTTCCACTTCTATGTTTCAAAACAAATGTATAACTCTGCAAAAACTCAACCCATTTCAAATACCTTTGATTCAACTTTCCTTGACTATTCAAATATTGCAAAGTTTGATGATCAGTATACAAAACAAACTCCTTAGGAAGTAGATAGTGTCTCCACTTCTTTAATGCCTAAATTATAGCATAAAGTTCCTAATCATAAACAGAATATTTTCTCTTAACATCATTTAAATTCTCACTGAAATAAGCATTAGGTTTACGTTCTTGGCTCATAGCAGCTCCTATTGCAGTACCACTAGCATCACAATCTACTTGAAACACCTTATTAAAATTAGGAATTGCTAAAATAGATTTTTCTATAAATTTTTGTTTCAATAGTTTAAAACTCTTATCCGCCCCATTAGTCCACTTGAACTCTTTTCTATCCCCTCTCATTGTTTCAGTCAAGGGTCCACAAATACTGCTAAAATTTTTGATAAACTTTCTATAAAAAGTAACCAAACCATGAAAGATCTTACCTCAGTATCACTCCTTGGAGTAGGCCATTCCAGGATAGCCTGTACTTTCTCTGGATCCATTTTCAGACCTTTTGCTGAAATTACAAATCCCAAATACACTAACTCTTTCTTCACAAAACTACACTTCTTCAAATTAATCAACAATTTCTCATCTCTTAACTTCTCAAACACCATACGAATATGCATCATATGTTCCTCTGATGTCTTGCTAAAGATCAAAATATCATCTAGGTAAAAAATGACAAACTTACCTAGAAACTCTTTCAGAACCTCGTTCATGAGCCGCATGAAAGTGCTCAATGCATTGCTTAGCCAAAAAGGCATGACTAACCACTCATACAATCCTTCCTTTATCTTGAAGGTAGTCTTCCATTCATCTCCTTTTGTAATCTGAATCTAGTGATATCCACTCTTTAAATCTATCTTTGAGAAATACACAACACCACTCAAACAATTCATAATATATCCATTTGTGGCAATGGAAACTTGTACTTGATTGTGATCTTGTTTATTGCCTTGGAGTCTATACACATCCTCCATTGTCCATTCTTCTTTGGTGCTAATACTTCTGGTATAGCACATATACTTAGGCTTTCCTGAATCAACCCTTTCTGCAATAACTCATGTACTTGTCTATTCAACTCTTCACTTTCTACTGGTGTCATTCTGTGTGCTTCCTTGTTTGGAAAACTAGCTCCTGGAATCAAATCCATCTAATGACTAATCTTTTTTACTGATGGTAATCCATCAAGTATATTATCAAATACAATATCCTGAAACTCATTCAACAAATCTGCAACCTCTACTGGTACATCCTCTACTTCCTCTTTACAAACTTTTGAAATTAAAGAAAAACACACATGCTCATGCCTCATACCATCTAGGAATTTTCTTCCATCAACAAAATTTATTCTCACATTACCACATACCTTTTCTTTGGTCTCCTTCAATGGCTTTAGCTTATGTCGCACTCCATCCTTTGTCAGGGAATAGGTATTGGCACGACCATCATGTACAACACATCTGTCAAACTACCATGGCCTACCCAACAACATGTGACATGCATCCATAGGTATGATATCACATAGTACCTCATCATGGTACCCACCAATCTTGAACTTTACTAGGTACTGTTCACTAACCATGACCTTGTGGTCATCCTGCACCTAGGCAATCTGATATGGATGTGGATATTTTTATCTCTTGAGCTTCAACTTTGTCACCATCTCTTCTGACACCAAATTTTTAGTGCTTCCACTATCAATAATCACATCACAACATTTACCCTCACACTTGCATCTAGTGTGAAACAAGCTCCTCCTTTGTTCAGGTTCATTCTCACCACTCAACAGGACTCTTTTGTTAATCAATGTTTCTCCTCTTTCAGCATCTTCAGAATTTGAGGATTTGGCATCTTTATCTACATGTGCCACTCTGGCCTGGCCTTCATTCCTCTTATCCATCCTTCCTTGGCATTGAGGACATTCAAATGCCCTATGACCTTCTTCTCCATAGTGAAAACATGTTCCACGAAAGCCTCCCCTTCTTGAACCTTGTCCTCTTCCTCTTCCTCTCTGATCTCTATTGTTCTGATCTTGGAAATGATTGGAATTGTTTCCTCTCTAATTTTGACTGCTACTAGCCTCATCCTTATTTTTCAGATCTTCATTTTGGCCTCCATATGACCATCCACCAGATCATCCACCATGACCTCTTCCATTTTGTCTACTATCAAACTTCTTGTTCAACTTTTCCTCTACTTTTAGGGCAAACTAGTATGCCTCTTATATACTATTCATTCAAACCAGATTCAACTCCTCCTGAATGCTTAGCCTTAACCCATTAAGGTAATGGGAAAATTTCTCATTGTCATCTTCTACATGGCCTATTCTGATGAGGATTGGATAAAACTCCTCTATATACTCTTGAATAGATCTTCCTGCTTGCTTCAAACTTTGTATCTTCTTCAATAGGTCAAGCTCATAATCAACAGGAATGAACTGCCACTTCAATTTATCCACCATTTGATCCCATCTTTTGATTTTATCTTTCCCTCTTCTATTTCGCTCCAATTAAATCTCTTGCCACCAGATCTTTGCATGACCTTTCAGTCTAGCCTTCATGAATTCGACCCTATCAGGATCCTCAATATCTTCATACTCAAAATATTCTTCACATTCATTGATCTAGTCGATCAACTCCTCTAGGTTCAGATTTCCTGCAAATGCAGGAACCTCAATCTTACATCTTTTTTCGATCTTGGAAATAGACCAAAAAAATCTTTCTTCCTCCTAGTTCACAACTTCAACTTCTCCTTTTCGATCTTCTTCTTTGGCTTCATGCTCACTTTCGTCTCTGACATTAAGATTCATTCCTCTGTGAATCTCCTCTTGCAATGCTTGCACTTGTCTCTGGAATGCTCTAACCTTAGGTGTTACAACACCATCTCTTCTACCATGTTCCCTTCGTGGAGGCATTTTCGCGATGTGCATTGAAACCCTAACCACGGTCCTGGTGCAAACTACCTCACAGTCAGTGATCTATTTACATAGAAACCCTAACTCACGGTCCTGGTGCAAACTGCCTCACAATCAGTGATCTATTTACACACTCAGGAACTCATGCTTTGATACCACTTGATGAAGGGTGCTCCCCTTAATATGACAAACACAATACAAAAATAGAGAAACAACAACAATATGCAAGAATAGAAAATTGGCTTCTTATTATCTCCACAAATGTGGAATTACAAAATTTTAGAATTACAATATGCAAAGCCACATGGGCATTCCCTTCCAATATTCTATAGGACAAAGCCTCAAATAAATACCCAGATCTACTACCTAGAACTGCCCTAGAGACCACTACGGGCCTTCTTTATATAGGCACTTTCCACCACCCGAGAAGGTTCTAGAAATTTAGCCCTTAGGGCCGACCACCTTAGAATTATTTTATTTTTCAATTTATTACATCAAAGTCGGCTCAAAATAACTTTTGAAACCTAAACAAAAAATTTGAAGGAAAATTATTTTCTTCCATTTCAGGTGACCCAACTTCTGGAGACCATAAGTCATCACCAGTTGACCTGATTGACTATTATAACCCCATTTTAGAAAGGCCACAAAGAACTCTACAGGCTTGACTCACACAAGCGCCTATCACCCAAATTTTCAATCTCATCTGAGGCCTCTAAAAGCCTTCAAAACTGAGTTCAAAGTTTCTGTACCCTGCTACCAATACCGAAAATATTCAATATCTTCAAAACTAGACCTTATCTAGCCATGAAACTTTACTGGTAGGCTGATATGACTAAGATAAACCTCCACATGTAAATTCAAAACATTTCAAGATCGTAAGACCAACTTAATAAAAATAGAAATTTTCCATAAATAACAGCTCTACACAAGATAGCTCTTATTGAATACAAAAATAGAAATATTTTTGGGTGATGCAAGATTGCTCTTACACCCAGGATGCTCCTGCATCAGACATGTTTATGTCTTTCAAGATAGATTAGTTTTTCTCTGATCACATTTTGGCATGCCTGGTGGGATAAGGAAAAATCAAAAATTGACTTTATCTCAGGCTGATTATATTGAGAAGGTGTTTCAACTTTTCTCTATGGAGAATGCCAAAGCTGTAAGCACACCTCTTCCTGGTCATTTGAAATTGACTAAGGAGATGTCTCCAAAGACATCAGAAGAGGAGGCTAAAATGTCCAAGGCACCTTATGCTTCAGCTATAGGGAACTTAATCTATGTTATGGTATGTACTAGGCTAGATATTGCACATGCAGTGGGATTTGTTAGAAGGTATATGATGTTAGGAATGGGAACACTAAGAGGGGGGGTAAATGAGTGTTCACTTAATTTAATCTTTTTTCTTTACTTCTTAAACTTAACTTAAATGCTTAAGTATTAAAATGAAATCAACATAAATAAAAAACATGAACTCAACACATAACACCAATTTGGTTACGGGTAAACCCAAATAGGTAAAAACCCCAATGGGAATTGACACCCACTAATAATCTACACTAGTGTTTTATGATCCTTATTAGAAGATCCTTAACCCTATTAGGAGTTGCTTTACAATGCATTTAGTACAATGACCTAGTCAAGGGTCAGACCCTGTTAGGAGTATTTTACAATCAACCTTGTTAGGGGTGAGGACGCACTGTCTGAGAGCACACTTCTCAAAGGGGTGAAGGCTACAACCTTCTGATTTTAGATACATACTATATCTGCTGGATGAACTAGCACTGTGACACTGCTTGTCTGATCATTTCCTTTGATGCCCTGATGCTTTGACCTCTTGCAAAGCTCTAATACATCTTAAAAACTCTTCACATACTTCTACTCTACTTCGTCCAACTCTATATCAACTTCCATGACTAATTACAAGGGCGCATCTAATATTTATATATGCATACAAAACAATTAACTAGGTCGGCCCTTTAACCGATTACATACAATGCTTCCAATTGAATTGGCTCAAGTGTGTTTACAAACAAACATAATTATATGTCTACAACCTAATTACAATAGGTGCATAGCCCTTATACAACAATTTTATAGTCGCTAATCAATTTACCATCAGTCGGCTGCATACACTATTTTGTTCTGGCATTCACTGGTTGTGTAACTTCAACTATCTGTAACTTCATCATATTTGCATATCTGATCATGCACTCATAGACTAAGCATGAATACACACTTACCATATTATCTTCTAGGGTGCATACCATAACTTGGTCATACGCACGTGTGTTGATGCTTTGAACTACTGGTGCTCTGCTAACTGTCCAGTCTTCCACACTTAGCCAATTTCTGATATTCTCATCAAGTGTGCTAACTCCAAAACACTATATGACTTTGTTTTCCATAATTTCAACACTATATTAAGTCATATATACTAGTATAGTCAACTTTCCAACAATCCCCCCCTTTGTCATTGATGGCAACAAAGGAATATGGCAAAGTTACTAACTGTCCCTTAATACAAAAAACATTTAATCATACTCTATCTTATATCTCCCTTATATCTTATACATTTTCTTTACATAGCTATAGCTCCATATTCTATACATACTCCCCCTTTGACATTAATGACAAAGGTGTTACAAAATTGAATCTATACAAGTACTTACATTGAAAGTACATCTGGGTTTGCAATCTGTAAATTTTGGATCTCTTGCTTCCAAAATGCAATCAATGCATTGATTGTTTGGAGATGGGCGCATAAGGCATATTTTAGTTTATCCATCTTCTCCAAGTCTAAACTAGGACCTTGATCATATGTCACCATGGTGGAATCGATCTCCTTGATATTCTGATTCAACACATCTAGGGAGGGTGCAAGAGCATTTCTAAGTTGAGTCTACCTAGCCCTTATCTTTGACATCTCCTTTTCTACCTTCTCAATTTTGTCAATCTGTCCTTGATATACATTGTTACACATTTTTATATTAGTAGAGAGATCTTCAACTGACTTCCTCACTTTTTCAATCATGGCCTCTTCTTCTTGAATCTTCTTGTAGTGATCGGATATCAACTTATCTTGATTCATAGAGTTCGCAATAATTTTCCTTCCTTTTGCTGCAAACTATTTCAAAGTTGCTTGTCCAACTTTGAGTGAACTAAGGTCTAGTGAGAAGTTACTAACCAACTCATTTAGTCTTTTCTTCATATACTTCTCCTCTGCAACTAATGATGTTGATTCTTCCAAGTTAGATAAATTACTCTTGAATTGTGAAAGAATTGCACTGACATCATCAATAGAGTGTACCTTGGACACTTTCTTATCTGTTGGTAACAAGTTGTTCAGGATATTTACTGATTCTACAAAGAGGGGGTTCCTCATTACCTATTTCTCCTTGGCCTTCTCCATAGCTAAGACACTGAACTTGATCAGGTCTTCTTCTCCCCATGATTCCAAACTAGTGGTGTTAGTTGTCAAGCTTGACAACAATGATGCTGAGGGAGTGATAGGAGTGCTATCCATCACTTCTTTCTTTACTTTTCTTATCATTTCAATAGATGGCTTATCTATTGTTTTATTTCCTTTTTCCTCTTCTTTTTCTTTCTCCTCTTCCATCTTTTATTCCTCTTTTTCTTTCTCTTCTCTTTTTGTTTCCCTCTCTTCTTCTTTTTCATCTGTTATATCTTCAATGTGTACTTCTTCTACTAGCTTGGGTGAATTTTTACCACAAAGGATTTCAGCTTCCTGTGTGCTCACAAAAGCTTCCTCAACTTATCCAGGTCTCTATCTGTGGCCACCATGGCTATTTCTACATTGTCAATGATGATAGTGTTATCTTTTAGTGACTTTGTCATGGGCACAAAATTTTCTACCTCTGTATGTGTTTCTACTATAGGTGTTGAATCCTAACCTGTCATTAATACCTTTATGGTCTCTGACTCCTTGGCTTCCTTAGGAGTCACTTGAGTTGTGTGCGCAATAGATGGATACATGTCTATGTTCAAGAATACCTTCTCAAAGGCTTTCTTTGTCTCTTTAGCTACTAGCTCATAATTTTTATCCATGATATGCAGTGTTCTTATCTTAGTCTGGAGGTGTGGTTTCACCAAATCTAACAACAAGGATTTCTCTTCAAGAGAACATACTAGGAGACTTTCATCTAGAATTTTCTCTCTTATTCTCAAATCTTCCTCATTTTCCTATCTCTTCAAGAATTCCAAAAT
Organism: Chamaecyparis obtusa; assembly: GCA_027943335.1. Lineage (NCBI taxonomy): Eukaryota > Viridiplantae > Streptophyta > Pinopsida > Cupressales > Cupressaceae > Chamaecyparis > Chamaecyparis obtusa. The sequence goes on from BSBK01000694.1 coordinate 1,332,759, forward strand.
GTTCCATACATTATCCGGAATCACTATTTTTAGTTCTAGGACTATCTTTTTAAACTTCAACATATGTTTGACAATTAGTCCATGAATCTCTGATTTTTCAATCTCATTGTATTTCTCATAGAACTTTCCTACTTGATCAATTCTACCTTCATCAACAATCCTTGTACTTAACACACTGAGACTAGGTTTGAAACTTACTTTTGGAGGTGCTTGGGTATTTTTCCTGCTTCTTGTTTCTCATGAGGATGGATGACTAGTGTTGATCTCTTTCTTCCTCTTAGGCATTGCCTTATACTCAGGAGTAGTAGTAAGGTTAATTGTTTTTGTGGGCACAGGAGGGGTAACAACTATTTTCATCTCATTTCTCAGTTTTCATCTTCTTCATCTTTGGATCATCAAATTTTGTCTTTGCTACAATTGTGATCTCTATTTCCAAAGCTATCTTCTCTTGCCTTGCTTTGTCTATATCTACTTGAGATACTCCATGAATTTTCAAAATCTCTGAGGTAACCTCGGCAACTTTTCTTTTTTTTGCTACACTATTCAATACAGCATCTACTTCTCTTGTTTTCTCTTCATAAGTCCCCCATCTAGGTTCATTGAGGTCCTTAGGTGCTGACAACAGAACTTGAGCATAAGCCTCTAGAATAGGCTCTTCAACTTCATATCCCAATGGATGAATCCACTTTTTTCTTGGTTCAACAGCCTCCATGGATGTTGTATCAGTCTCTACCATGAAACAAATACTATCCTTGTATTTTTCAACTATCTTTTCAGGTATCCTATACCTCATCTACATTTTCACTCTGAATTTTTTCAACTCCAATTCCATGTAATCCTTAAGGGTACCTTTTGTGGATGCCTTAAAGGATATTTGTAGCATAGTGGGAATAGATTTGTCTAGATACAAATCAGACACCTTTCCAAGAATATGGAAGTACATATAGATAATTAAAGACCCAAACCAGAATATCTTGGTCTTGTCATGGTTGATGACTCTTATGTTGTCTATTAGTTGTTCGCACAAGATCTCACATAGATTAAACTCTTCATTCTCTCTTACCAATCTTATTGCTACTAGAATGGTGGCTACTGACACACTGTTTACTCTGCTGGTGTGCTGGAACTTGTATCCCAATATCATGGACATCAATTTGATGTCTTTCTCCTCTATAGGATCTATTGTCATTCTATGCCTATCACTTCTTGATTTGCAAGCCTGTTCTACAAGATTTCTAGCATCCTTACCATCTGGAAGAATGACGCCTGACCTTGAGAGTCTTGTCATCTCATGAATTAGATCTCCTGTTGTCCTAACCAGTACTTCACCTATCCAAAATAGGTCATCATGGATCTTGTTGAGTGGGATCTTGATCCATTTTGACTTGTAGAACTCATATGTCATAGCATATTCCACTATAGGATGATTTTCCAACTACACATACTCATCTATGAAGGTTTTATCAAGTTTCATCATTGTTTCCATGTGTGCTCTTATTCTATCCAAACCTATTGGTTCCTTCTTGTAATATATGTATGCCCTGATATCTTCTACATGCATAACACCCATGGGAGTGCGGGAGAATGCACATTCTAGGTCGTCAAGTGTGGATTTGAATGGATGCCTCTTAAACACATATATCTTCTTCTCTACCACATCAATATAATGGGAGTATGTATATCGCTTTCCAAATGATCTCAAAGACTTCTAAATCAGTGCAATGGATTAGGGCTTCCGCAACTGATCAAATGTACTTGCTAAATACTGGTGAATCAATCTACAATATGTCATGATCAAATGCTAGGGCTCCTCTACCCTCTAATCACTTTGAATTTGAATGCAATGAGAGATCTAAAAGCTTGTGTACTTTAAAGTAAGAATTCCACCATTAATGCTTGCCGCGTAAACTAGGTTGTCACTGATAATTTCCAACTTTCATTGTGTAATCAATCAGCTAGTGCGCTCTTGCACATGTGTGTGTGAAAATTATACCTGATCTGTAGACACAACACTCAGTAAAACATTAGAGGTTAGCAAAAATCACAATCATGCAAAATTGAAAGCTATCTAACCAAGCGATTTACTGCCTTCTAATAGGTGCGAGATTAATGTTCTCAGATTGTAATCGAGATCAGTGACCTAGATGACACCTAAATGAAGGATTTGAATGCAATTGATCTAGATATGAGATTGAATGCAATTAATCTATATTTTTTTGATATTTTCTATGCAATAAGAATGATAAAAACTGATATGAAATCTATGCTAAATGAAATTGATATGCTATGAATGCTATTGAAAATTGATATGCTATGAATCTAACAATGATATGAAATATGAATGCAAAAATAAGATTGATCTCACAAAGATGTCGATTCGCAAGAGCTTTGATTCTTCAATTCCAATTCTCCAGCGTGATTGTGCAAAATATGAGATGATTTGTGAAGAGCTAAAGCCTTAATTTATAGAAATTCAGGGCTTTGGAGGTGCATGGGAAAAAGCTATAAATCACTCAAATAACTCAACTTGATTTTTGAGTTATTTTTAAATAAAAGATAATTAACTCACAAAAACATGCAAAAGCTAAGTTTTAACTCAAAATAGAGTTTAGCTTTAATTGATAATTGATAGTTGTCTGCTTTTATGATTGTGCATGTTTTATTTATGAATTAATTTAATAATAAAGTGATTTATTTCCAACTTAACTGCTTTTAAAAATAAAATAATTGATTTATGGGTTAATCAATTATTTAATCAAAATTTTATTAAAAACTATATTATTAAATAATGACAACTTGCTTTAATTAATTAAATAAAAATTTAATCAATTATTCATATGATATTAGATTTATTGTCAAAATTAAATAATACAATTAATAATAGATATAATTAAATTTAATTACATAATTAAGTGGCAAATATTAAATCTAATTAATTAAATATAAAAATATTCAATTAATCAAACTTTAGGATAAATGTGATTTATTGCCAAATAATTATAAAATTAAAGATAATTAAGATAATTAGGAATATTACTAGGAATATTCCCCGATGCAAAATTTAAGATAATCAATTAGATTTGATGATGTTTAGATGTGCCTTAGATTAGGACTTTGATGTCGATTTCATATGATTTGATGATATAGGAGGTTAATGAACTTATAGCCCATTTTTGGGGTATTACATTTTGCCCCTCTTTGAATTACTGTGCGAAGCGCAGTGGTTCAAAGATAGTCTGTGTTTGATAAAGATATGAAACTGATTCAAAAGATAAACCAATCTCAAGATAGAAACCGATTGAAAGATATTGAGATAGGAGTTGATTGATATTGACTTGATATGGAGATAATAGGTCTTGAATGACCAAAGATAATGTTCACTATAGCAGCAAATGAACCTATGATTGCGAAAAAGTGTCAAAATGCCTGATTCTGAACCTTAGGATTGATAAGAAGTGAGTGACCCGTTCTAGACTCGATTGTCTTAGCAGAACTAGCAAGTATCACATCTGAATCCTTCAGTTGCCGAAGAACCAAGGAAAGAACACTATGATCCGATGGTTGCAAAAATTGATACAGTTTACAAGATTAAGAAAATATCAGATTGATATGGATCTTGATGAATCTGATATGCCCCAAGTGATGATAGATTTGCCCCGAGCGATGAGGACTTTTGATGAATCAGTGACTAGACGTGATTTTTATCTTGATCACTGATGAAAGATATTGATAGATTTGATCGATAGAATTTTGATTTACAAACTTTGAATTGATGTGCAATACCATGCCCCCTTCGGGATTAAAATTGAAATCTGACAAGAGAAGTCAGCGTTAAATGGTTTAGAAGCATGTTAATTGATTTGAGAAGTGGTTATACAGTTCAAGAACGCATTCTGCATCGTTTGGAGGTCTTGGAGACCGAATTTGACTAGATTTGACCATGAGTTGACCATGGTTGACCAAGTTGAAATTTTGATAGTTTGATGTAAGATAATCAGTTAAGTTGAATACTAGATTTCTGTGATGATTGAAGGTCGAATATGCAAGTAGTTAATAATATGAATGATCTCAGATTTGAATTTTGATCCCGAAAAAGGATTCTACTTGCTATTTCATTGGAGGAACCTTCGTGTGAGATTCAGCTCTTGTTAGACTTGAAGATGCGATTTGAAGAATCATTTAAGCATTGAAGTTCGTTTAATCATTGTGAGATCATGCAATGAGACATGCAAAATGAAATGCAACCTAAGACCTAGGACCTAGTCACTGATCATGTGTCGATTTGTTATCATCATTGAACTTTTTAGGTAACCGGATAAATCAATACAATGCCCACTAGCCATGAAACCATAGACATATGAATATCAATTTGTATGCGCAAGAATCAATACAACCCCCACTGGTCAAACAACCATGGACATATGAATATTGATTTTATTTTTAGAATATTGGATCAGATATAAGCACCAAGGCACAAACGCCAGGATGACCTGAATATCATGTCCATTTTGATATAGCAATTTACGTTTAACATACACATCAAACAGTCAAGAGATCATTCTAAATCCAATGTGAATTACCCATAGTGACCCTTTATCGTTCACATCCTTAGGCAAGATTGCATTCCACAGTAGGAGAAAGAACTTACTCAAAAACATAATAGTTAGATCAAATGTCCTTGAATTTTTTTGGGTATCAATGGTCGAGGTACGCATGGCCATCCAATTCGAGATAGAGGCTCTTACAGTCGGACACCATTTCAATCCAGAATTTCCAAAGCTGTTAGATTTTCACATACAAGCAGAAGACAAAGAAAAGATTATGCCCCCAGTCATCACTCTCTAAATCCTATAAAAGACATCATCGAAGAGCTCGAAGGGACACAATATGCAAAAATCTCAATGCGAATCAGTAAGCCTACAAGGAGATAAAAGCATGAAAAGCACAGATTGTTTTCAGTTGAGTTTTGATGTTTGATTGTTGTTGATGCAAAATCCTTTCTGGAGACGAGACTGACTGACTGACTCAACTTGAAGCTTCAAAGGACTCTGAGTGGATATGACACGTCTAAGATACATGGGAGACCATAGGATATGACATTGATTGCCCCCAAGTGTGAACATTGATAGGATGCAAACGCTTGAGCTGGTTGGTGTACAGGCCGACTTATTGAAAACTGGAAATGCAGGAACAAACCGGGAGATATGTACAAACTAAAGCAAGACTGAAAGCTGGGAAAGACCAAGATTGTGCTGATAGATGGAGCATTTTGGAACAAGTGGTGCCCGTTTGCCGAGTTTTCACCATCTTGGTAGAGATTCTATTTTTGCTACCGAGGTGCCTGTTTCCAGGTTTTCACCAAGGCACTTTTTTTTTTTTTTTTTTTTTGTATTTTTCATTTTTTCAATTTTTTTGTACTTTTGATATTTTTTGATTTTTTTTGTGAATCATCAAGGTGCCTATTGCTAGGTTTTCACCAAGATGTTCATTTTTTCAGGACTTTTTCTGATTTTTAAGATTTTTTTCAGGACATTTACCAAGCACTGAATGCCTTAGGCGTAGAATTTCTTCAGATGGAGAACGTTGATTGGTTCTCGGAGCTGTTCTCCTTCAGTCGTTGAGAGTTGATAGGCACCAGAGCCAAAAGTAGCAGTGATTACAAAGGGACCCAGCCAGTTGGGTTCGAACTTCCCCTTGCATTCTCGATGTGATTGATTTTTAGGATTTTCTCTCAACACTAGATCGCCAACCTGAAATTCTCTATGTCTGACTTTCTTGTTGTAGCCTCTAGTCATTCTTTTCTGATACACTCTGAGATGATCATACGCTGCTTGTCTGCGCTCATCTAGTAGTTCCAGTTCTTGTAACCTAGACACTCTGTAGTCATCATCAGTTACTAGACCATGCATTCTGATTCTGAGTGATGAGATTTCAACCTTAATAGGTAGTACTGCTTAAGACCCATAAACTAAAGTAAAAGGTGCAGCCTCAATAAGTGTTCTGATACTTGTTCCGATACTGATTCTGATACTGGTTCTGATACTGGTTCTGATACTTGTTCTGATACTTGGTATACTTGATAGCATCTTTTTCCATTTGCAAACTCCTAAGCAAGATCATATCGTGCAGTCTCAATGTCTAGCAAGGTGGAGAACAAGAGGGATTAGCAAGCTGGTGGAAGAGATGGAAGACAAGAGAATGAAGGAGAATGAAGGGAAGAAATTCTCAAGGGAAAACTCCTCAAGAATACTCAAGCTAGGGAAAAATCATCATGTAAAGCATATTTGGACAAGCAATGAAAGGCTAGCATAGGATAAGTCACAAAAGCATGATGCAAGAGCAGGAAAGGATGCAGTCCAAAAGAGTAGACATGTCAAGAGGCTTCATAGCACTGTGTTTTACTCTTTCTTTTCTTTTTTTTTATTAGATCAAGACCAAAGGGGAAAAGGATAGCGATAGGTGAAAATGAATTAAGGAAAATAAATATGAAGGCTAAATAGGAAGGGATTGAAAGCAAGATCATCATCAGACAACTCACAAAATAGCCAAATGTTCGTGTATAGATCAACATTGTCAAGATCAAAGAGAGAAGACGGAATGGATGAAATATGTAGAAGAACTACGCATAATGCCTGATTGCCAGGTTTTCATAATGGTACTTATCCAAGGTGCCACAAGGAAGTGGTTTTCACCATAGGATGAATTTATTTCTCTTTACTTTTGCTACCAAGGTGCCTGTTTCCAAGTTTTCACCAAGGCACATTTTCAATTTTATTTTATTTTTCATTTCTTTTTTTTTTTGGAAGAAGGCAAGCTTTTTAGATAATGCTCCTTGAAAGGATAAACCATGATATGCCAAGGATTCAAAATAACACGCTCAAAGATGTTGATAGGGAAAGGGAGATGAAAGAGAAAAATGGAGGATAAGGTTTTATGCAAAGCGAGTGAGGTTGGAAGATAGGAGGAATAGGCAAATGAGGAAAAAGGATAGAAGGTAGAAGGATAATGCATGGAAGGATTGTGAAAGGGTAGATGGAAAGGAAGGTAAGCTCAACATCAACACATACCTTGAAGGGTGGTGAGAGGATGGAGGAATTATGAATGAAGGAATACATGAAGGAATATGGCGAATGGATAGCAGAGGTTGTGGTTTAGGCACATGGAATGGAAGAATATTGTTGGAAGGAGATGAAGTGGAAGCCTTTGGAAGCTTGAATGTCAATTTCACTTTTTGCTCAACACTAGACTCTTTCAAGAGAGACTTTGGAATCCATATAGCCATAGGCTTTTTATTTCCTTTTGATGATCTAGAGATAATATCTTTAATGATGGATTTTGGAACCCATACTTGTCTTGTAATTTTTTTCTTAGATATCTCTTTTGACTTTATGCCTCCATATCTATGAGAGGAGACATGGTGATATTCTTTTTTTGATGGATTCCTGTATTGCTTCTTTTTCTTGTATTGAACATTCAAGTTACTTCCAAAAGACTTGGGATTTGTGGAAGAGGGAGGATATGACTGGTTTAGATGGGTGGTTGGATGAAAAGGATTCAAGGGTATGCATCTATGTTGATCTTGAGGAAAGATAGGAGATGGAGGTATGTAAGGACCTAAGATGGATGGTGAATTAGGAAAGTTAGGAGGGGAAAGTGAAGGGACATAAGGACCCAAGATGGAAGGAAGGCGTGAAGATCTTTGTAGTGGTGGAAGAGGTCCAAGGATGGAAGTGGAAGACGCAAAAGGATAATCAATAAGTTCATCGGCACCTATATGACAACCAAGGATATCAACATCTTTAGAGTGAGCATTGGGATCTTCAATAGAATCATGGACATCTTGAATATGAGCACCTTCTTTGATAGGATTGTTCAAAGCTTGCAAAGACTTAGGAAGAGTAGAAAGTGAAAGTGAACATGGAGTGGTAGAACAAGAAGATGGAAGACTTTGATCTTGACAAGGATCTTTGGATAGCACAAGTGCATAATTTTTCTTTTGATTTTCAATAGGCTTGACATTGGAAGGAACACCATTTTTACCAACCTTAATGGAAGTATCATCTTTGGAAAGCACAAGCGTAGTAAGGTTATTTTGATTGTCAATAAGCTCAACAGTGTAAGTAGTAGCTTGATCTTGCTTAGGCGAAGACTTAAGACATGGTGGAATGCATGAAAAAGGGGGTACAGGATCAAAAGAACCCTGAGGTGGATAAGAGACATTAGAAAAAGGAGTGGATGACATGGAGGCTTCTTGATCTTGATCTTTCCTTATGTTCTTTTCTTTATCATTTTTAGAGTCCTCTTGACATGGAGCCACTTCTAAGGACAAGGAAGCATGTTGGGATTGTATGGATGATTTTGGAAGAGATGGGGAAGGACTAGCTGAAGTAGGCATTATAGCATATGAAGGCTTAGGCTCTTTAGGTTTATCATTATTGAAAGTATTTGCAGCCAAGTGAAGGTTAGCTTGAGTTTCTTTAAGAGGTAGCCCTGAAGGATAACTATAGGGAACCACATGAAAAATATCAGAGCTTGTGTCAGATGAAGGTTCTGTGAAAGATTTGAAAGACTCGGAAGCTTTAGGAAATGTATGGGTATTGGAGGAAGTAGGGGATGGAAGGGAACCATCATAAGACAAAGGTCCAACATTAACATGATCTTGCTTGAGAGTGTAATCTTTATTTTCAGCTGGAGAGTTCTGAGAGGAGAGATCCTTATAGTATTGACGTTTCAAGCTAGCACGATGTATTTTATAGTCCTCAGTAGTAGTAGATGGATCATCATCAAGGTATTGTCCACAAAAGCCATCAAAATCTCTTTCAAAATCAGAATCATATGGATCACCATCACGATCTATCCAATGTGATGGCCCATTTGTAGTAAGCAGGAATGAACGATGAGGAGGACTCTTAGGAACAGAGGTGTCATAGGTATCATTACATTTTCTATCATCATAGTCATCATAGTCTTCAAAGCTAGATGTGTCACTCTCCGTGGAAGAGGTATCATATTGCTCAATTTTTTTTCGGGGGCATGGTGACATGTACAAGTCTTTATCAAATGGAAAAGAGTATAGAGGTTCCTTTTCTTTCCCAAGTTTGTCAAGCTGGGCTTGCATAGCATGTATCTGTTTCATTATAGTGGCAATCAGAGTTTCTTCCTCATGTGTACTGATTCTTTGAGACATGTGTACTAATTCTCAATAGCTACTGATCTGTTCTTGACATAATGATATTTTTGACAGATTCTGGAACTAGGCTGGAAACATTGGATATCTTGCAATTTGACAATTTCTGACAACTCTCTCAAATTTTTCCAAACGACACTCTGCAGACTCGTACGACACTGGGTAGTCTATGAAATGACAGTTGCTAAACTCGTACGACAGTTGGATAGCAATGAAATGACAGTTGACAAAACTCATACAACTTTTAACTTCTTGAAATGACTTTTGACTCCAGAAAGATTTTACGTCAATTTTTGCAAAATTTAAGGTCTTCAGTTTTGAATTGTTTGCAAATTGTATTGTCCAGATTTTGAAGGTTATACCAGATTTGATCATTTTTAATAGCCAAGTAGATAAATAAGCACGCAGAATAGCAAGCAAGTGATTCCAAGCACGTTTGAAAATAATGAACAAGGGCAAAAGCAACCTTGCGCATGAACAATCAAGTGACCAAATTGTGCTAATCCCTAAGAGTACTAATTGTGTATGTTCTGAAAAGTTTTGCAATAACACACATATACCTGAGAATGAAAAATTGGCCTCTCTAGGGTTTTTAGTAATGGTTTGACTCTGCAACTTTTATGATTCAAAGGGGTGAACTCCAATCCCGGCGCACCAGGGTTTTGACACAGTCCGAGAACTTAATCTTCAAGAGCTGCTAGGGAGATCTGACAACCCAACAATGAACCATACCCGTGGAGATTTCTTCCACAAGGACATTTATATAGCGGTTGTCACTACCATGGCGAAAATGGCTATTACCGCTTGAGGTTCCGTCAATGCAGTTTTCCCTGTGAAGGGATTGTCCGCTACGGTTAACCCTCTCTAAAGATGACTCACAATAGTATACCACAAGGGGACTTGGCTCCAGATTCAAGGTTTTGACACCTCTTCACTTTTAACCCAAACAAAGCAAGCAGATTAATCCGACACGCTAAGATAAAGTTTTGTTCCACCAAGGTCTGTGATATCAACTCCACGTGATCTATCAACCTCTCCGGAGAGAGAATGTATCAATCAATAAGAGAAGACGCACTAACCAATTTTGATTCACCAAAGCTCATGATATCAACCCCACGTGATCTATCAACCTCTCCAGAGAGAGAATGTGTCGATCAATAAGAGAAGACTCACTAACTAAGTTGAATGTGAAACGCACTGAGTATCCTCCCTACCTACAAGGATTCTATCGTCAAGAAGGATTTCGCTAGGAATCCAATCTCTCAAGAATCACAAATAGTGTTCATAGGGCCTAATTACTATGTGAGCACAGATGTATGTTCCGAAAGCAAATCTACCAAAAGCATCCAAAAAGTAGAAAGAGGAACACTTAACGTTTAAAGTGAATATGAGATGAGTCCACAAGGTGGAACACTTAACACCTCACACAAGCTAAAAATGAGTCCACAACTTAGAAAACAAGGGAGTTCCTAAAAGCACAAAAGGGTTGCCAAGTGGAACATTTAACGCTTCTGTCCTGTTGACCCCTCCCCTTTATGGCGCTGAGATTGCAACCACGGGGCGAAAATGAGGGGCCGGTGGATTAGCGAGTCCAATAACCCAAGATAGCAATCAAGATCAATCACAAGTATTCTAAGACTACTTAATGAATCCTTAAGGGTTCACAACCTAGTATCAATTATGCAAGTGTGTAGAAATAGATCAAAAGCATGAAAAGATGCACACAAGCTTGACACATAAGAGATTTATTTTAAGTCCCAAATCAAAATATTATTAGATGAAGGAGAATACCTGGGATCCTTGCAATGCGCTCAGTAGATTTTACTTGATTTTTAGCAATTTTTGTTGAGCTTTTCCATGCAAGCAAGTGACGAACTCTCCAACAAGCAAACAAGCAAACAAGATATGCAAAATATATTCAACTTATGAAAACCATAGGGTTAGCTCTAAAAATCAATTATTATCAGTAATAATAACCAGCAATTAACCCAAATGACAACTCATATCATTCATTGGACCATGTAAAAAAAATAAGTGCATACCCATCACAAAACTTTATTTTTTTTTGCTGCATTTGACCTAGTCAACAAGATCTAATTTTTTTGATATGATTTTGGCCACAAAAATAGAAATTTAGAATAGAGACCCCTGCTAAAAAACAGAGAGCTTTCCAAAAATGCAAAAATTTTAGAAAAACCTCTTCATTTGTGCCCTAGAGACCCATTTTATCAATACAGACTAGTTTTTGTAAATTGACTATTTGAGCTATGATATCATGTCCAAATTTAAAACACAAAGAATGGACCCCATGTATAATTTAAAGAGCTTTCCGAAAATATAAAAATTTTCGAAAAATATTCTGATTTGCGTCAGATATTAATTTTTTCCGGAATTTCAAGAAAAAATTATTAAAAATTCAAAACATCTCAGAAAATTCTAAATTTTTTACTGTAGCTTTCATGACATGTCACCAACCTGAAAAAAAAATTTCAGACCAAAATTCCAAGTCGTTTGGGAGATAAAATTAAATCTTTGAAACTTTGGGGTTTTAGCTCCCAAAAAAATCAAAACCAGCATGCAAAGGTGGGTTGCCCCACGGTGGGCGCCAGAAATGTGTGTGTGAAAATTGTACCTGATCTGTAGACACAACACTCAGTAAAACATTAGAGGTTAGCTATAATCAAAATCATGCAAAATTGAAAGCTATCTAACCAAGCGATTTACTGCCTTCTAATAGGTGCGAGATTAATATTCTCAGATTGTAATCGAGATCAGTGACCTAGACGACACCTAAATGAAGGATTTGAATGCAATTCTAGATATGGAATAAATGCAATTAATCTATATTTTTGATATTTTCTATGCAATAAGAATGATAAAAACTGATATGATATGAATGCTATTGAAAACTGATATGCTATGAATCTAACAATGATATGTAATATGAATGCAAAAATAAGATTGATCTCACAAAGATGTCGATTCGCAAGAGCTTTGATTCTTCAATTCCAATTCTCCAGCGTGATTGTGCAAAATATGAGATGATTTGTGAAGAGCTAAAGCCTTAATTTATAGAAATTCAGGGCTTTGGAGGTGCATGGGAAAAAGCTATAAATCACTCAAATAACTCAACTTGATTTTTGAGTTATTTTTAAATAAAAGATAATTAACTCACAAAAACATGCAAAAGCTAAGTTTTAACTCAAAATAGAGTTTAGCTTTAATTGATAATTGATAGTTGTCTGCTTTTATGATTGTGCATGTTTTATTTATGAATTAATTTAATAATAAAGTGATTTATTTCCAACTTAACTGCTTTTAAAAATAAAATAATTGATTTATGGGTTAATCAATTATTTAATCAAAATTTTATTAAAAACTATATTATTAAATAATGACAACTTGCTTTAATTAATTAAATAAAAATTTAATCAATTATTCATATGATATTAGATTTATTGTCAAAATTAAATAATACAATTAATAATAGATATAATTAAATTTAATTACATAATTAAGTGGCAAATATTAAATCTAATTAATTAAATATAAAAATATTCAATTAATCAAACTTTAGGATAAATGTGATTTATTGCCAAATAATTATAAAATTAAAGATAATTAAGATAATTAGGAATATTACTAGGAATATTCCCCGATGCAAAATTTAAGATAATCAATTAGATTTGATGATGTTTAGATGTGCCTTAGATTAGGACTTTGATGTCGATTTCATATGATTTGATGATATAGGAGGTTAATGAACTTATAGCCCATTTTTGGGGTATTACAGCACATAGGTTATGTTAGTCTCCAAAAGGTTAAGTTCAAAGGTGCATACACTGATGGTGAGTATATCGGCCGCACAAGGGTTTAGAGCTAAATTAGTTCCCCCTATGACCCTAAGGGCCATTCATCCAGATTTAGAGGGTACGTCCACTATGGATGTATCCAATACATTCTCATCAACCTTATCCTTCTTTGCCTTTGACCAAATCATGCTCACATCTTCTGAAGCTTTCAAAAACTTGACTTCTCCTTTGGTATCCAGTATTGATTCTTCTAGATTTTTAGGGCTTTCCTGACTTTGCATTCTTGATCTATAGAACTTTGAGATGTGTCCAGCCTTGTTACATGAGTGACAAATAACTGGAGGCCTTATATTCCTCGGTGCATTGACATGGGTTACCATTTTACACTGTCTAGCTGAGTGACCATTATAGTTACATATCTAACATGTAACATTCTGAGAACTTCTTACATTTGGCTGATTTTGATTTCTTTGATTATGTTGAGTCTTGTTTTTCTGACTTGTCTTACAATTCATAGCTCTATGACCAAATTTATTGCATAAATAATAGTAACCATTGAAAGGTCTTACCTTTGTACAGTTCCTTACTATATGTCCATGCTTGTTACATGCATAACAAGTTTGATCTACTAGCTTGTGCTAATTCTTGGATGGTTCAACATAATCTTTAGTCTGACTTCCAGTCTCCATAGCATTTGTGGTGTGTTTTGGTGCTTTCATTCTTTCTTGCATGTTGTCAATCTCATTTTGTGCTTCATTGAATCCAATGTCACGGGTATCTCCTTTAAGCTTCCAAACATACAATTGAGATTCAATCAGATCCTTTCTTGTGTGTAATTTATCAATGTGATTCTTAGCCTCTTTCAATTCATATTCCAATCTTTCTTTTTTGTTTCTTAGCTCCAAGATTTTCATGTTTTCTTGCCTCAATTCTTCATTCAGTTGAAGGTTCTTTGATCTGTTCATGATAGACTTCTTGATTGTTGGTTAGCTTATCATCCAATTCTTCAATTTGTTCTTTCAGGGATGAATTTTATTCATTCAACTTCTTGATCATTATCCCTAAATCATTGGTAGAGCATTCTTTCAAATCTTTTCTTAGCCTTTGATGACTGCTTGAGCATCACTAACTTTTTCTTTTAGCTCTTCAATTTCTTTTTTAGATATCTCCAGGTCTTCAAGAGAAGCTTCAAGATTTCTTTTCAGATGTTTCATTTCTACTTTGTTCATGATCTCCTCAAGTGGTTAAACTTCTTTTCTAAGGACCAGAGCTTTGATAACAATTGTTAGGAATGGGAACACTAAGAGGGGGGGTGAATCAGTGTTCACTTAATTTAATCTTTTTGCTTTACTTCTTAAACTTAACTTGAATGCTTAAGTAATAAAATGAACATCAATATAAATAAGAAACATGAACTCAAAACATAACACCAATGTGTTTAAAAGGAAATCCAAATAGGTAAAAACCCCAGTGGGAATTCACACCCACTAATAATCTGAACTAGTGTTTTATGATCCTTGTTAGAAGATCCTTAACCCTGTTAGGAGTTTCTTTACAATGTATTTAGTAGAGTGACCTGGTCAAGGGTCAGACCTTATTAGGAGTCTTTTAAAATTAACCCTATTAGGGGTGAGGACACACTATCTGAGAGCACACTACTCAAAGGGGTGAAGGCCACAACCTTCTGATTTTAGATACGCACTATATCTGCTGGATGAACTGGCATTGTGACACTACTTGTCTGATCAGTTCCTTTTATGCGCTAATGCTTTGACCTCTTGCAAAGCTCTAATACATCTTAACAACTCTTCACATACTTCTACTCTACTTCTTCCAACTCTATATAAACTTCCATGACTAATTACAAGGGAGCATCTAATATTTATATGCACATACAAAACAATTAACTAGGTCAACCCTTTAACCGATTACATACAATGCTTCCAATTGAATTGGCTCAAGTGTGTTTACAAACAAACATAATTATATTTCTACAACCTAATTACAATAGGCACATAGCCATTACACAAAAATTTTATAGTCTGTAATCAATTTACCATCAGTCAGTTGCATACACTGTTATGTTCTGGCATTCACTGGCTATGTAACTTCAACTGCCTGTAACTTTGTCATATTTGCATATCTGATTATGCACTCATAGACTAAGCATGAATACACTCTTACCATCTTATCTTCTAGGGCACATACCATAACTCAATCATACATACATGCGCTGATGCTCTGAACTACTGGTGCTCTGCTAACTGTCCAATCTTCTACACTTAGCCAATTTATGATCTTCTCATCAAGTGCGCTGACTCCAAAATACTATATGACTTTGTTTGTCATAATGAAAACACTATATTAAGTCATATATACCAGTATAGTCAACTTGCCAACATATGAGTCACCTTAGGATTGAGCATTGGATTGTAGTCAAATGGATTCTCAGATATTTGAGAGGTACATCCAGTAAGTCTTTACACTTTGGGGGATCTACTACTACTGTACAAGGCTATGTTGTCTCATATTTGGCAAGAGATATAGATAGAAGGTGGAGTACTATAGGATATGTATTTACTATTGGTGGGATAGTAGTGAGCTGGATTTCTCAGTTACAAAAGGTGAATTCTTTATCCACTACAAAGGCAGAGTATATTGCTTCTATAGAGGTGTCCAAGGAGATGATATGGATTCAATTCTTCATGGAAGAATTGGGACATCCATAGATAGATAATTATCTGTATACAGATAGCAAGACTATCATTCATCTTGCAAATAATTCTACTTTGCACTCAAAGAAAAAACACATACAGTTACGGTACCATTTCATTCAATCAGTTTTGGATGATGGGCAGTTAAAGTTGGAAAAGATACATACATATGATAATCCAAAAGATATGTTTATAAAGGTAGTAACAAGGGAGAAGTTGAACTCTTGTTCATCTTTGGTTGGTCTATTATAATAAATAGAATAAAGGAACAATAGAGTCTAGGGTGGTTGGATCTAGTGGGAGCTTCATAGGGTAGTGGTTTAACTATAGGATCAGTCTCCAAGTGGGAGATTATTGCTTTGTGTGGAGTCTGATCAATCCCCAAGTGGGAGATTATTATACTGTGGTGATTGATCATGGAAGTACTGTACACTTTTCCCCTTGCCCTCGCTAGGGTTTAGGGCCAAGTCAGGCCTTGAGTGGGGGTTTGGAAGTGGCATCCCCCATATAGCTGAGGGTGTTAGCCCATGCCTATCTAGGGGTTCGAGGGTAGAGCCCCCTAGAAAACATTTTTTGGGGGGATGTTTTTCGGCTATTTTTGTGCCAACATTTTGTAACCCTAAAGTGGCAAAATAAGCTTGTATAAAATTTCTTAGGGTTAGGTATTTCATTATGATGTATGTTTTAGTAGCTTCTTGCGGTGATATTGAGCTGTAAGGGATTACAGATAGTAATCAAGTTGTAATCAGTAGATAATAATAATATTAGACTCATTGTTGGTGGACGCAACCTAGGGATAGGGTGAACCACATTAAATCTTTGTGTCTTGTGTTCTCTTTTTGTGTGGTTTATTATTTTTTGATATTGATTATATTTTCATGTAACTATTATTTCTATCTTGTTAATCCTAACAAGGCTTCCTTGAAGTCTTCATCCACTAAATACATGTCTTTTAAGGCAGAGATACCCACACTCTCCAACTAGATTTCCTGAATGGTCAAACTTCTCCTACTAAGGGCATCAACAACCTCATTAGCCACTCCTTTCTTATGCTTGATGGTGAAAGTGAAGGCTTGGAGATATTCCATGAATTTCAAATGCCTATGGTTTAGTTTCTCCTATCTGTTCAGAAAACACAAGGCATGGTTATCATTATAAACAACAAACTCTTGTGGCAATAGATAATGCCTCCATTTCCTTAAAGATTGGACCATAGCATACAAATATAAATAATAGGTAGAACATTTTTTCTTTGCCTCATTTAGTGTCTCGCTAAAGAATGCCACAAACCTTCCTTCTTGGCTAAAGACACCACCAATGGCTCTCTTGCTTGCATCACATTCTCTGGTAAAAATCTTGTGAAAATTAGAGAGAACTAGTATAAGTTGTTGTGCAGCCCTTGTTTTCAAGTACTCAAAGGAGCTTTGTGCACCATCAATCCAAAAAAAGTTACATTTCCTACCCCCCTTTATAGTATCAACCATTGGTGCACTTACCCCACTGAAATTTTTAATGAACTTCCTATAAAAACTAGAAAGTCCATGAAAAAATTCTACCTCACTGGAAGACTTTAGAGTTGGAAAATTCAAAATGGCTTCTACCTTGGAGGGATCCATCTTCTAGTCACCTTTGGAGATTAAAAAAACCAAGGAACACAAGCTCCTCTTGCAAGAACACACACTTTTCCAAGTTTATCCTCAATTGTTCTTCATGCAACCTTTTTAACACCATATCCAAATGCATTAGATGATCATGTTCATTCTTACTGAAAATTAAAATGGCATCTAAATAAACAACAACAAAGTGGTTAATGAAAGGTTTGAGAACTTTATTCATGAGTCTTATAAATGTACTTGGTGCATTAGAAAGACCAAAAGGCATAACAACCCATTTAAATAAGCCCTCATTGGTCTTGTAAGTTTTCTTCCACACATCCCCCTCTCTTATTTGGATCTAGTGGTAGTCACTTTTCAAGTCAATTTTGGAATAACACCTTGCCCCTCCCAAATAGTCCATCAAATCTTCCATTTTCGGCATTGGTAACCTATACCACATAGTGATCTTGTTTATGGCTCTAGAGTCTATGAAAAATCTCCATGTGCCTTCTTTCTTAGGGGCTAGGACTGTTGGAATTTCACAAGGATTGATACTCTTTCTAATGAAGCCCTTCTCCAAAAATATTTGGATCTATCTTGCTACCTATTCATTTTGTTCAGGGTTAACTTATAGGTATCCTTATTAGGTAATGTAGCACTAGGGATGAGGTCAATACAATGACTAATCTCCCTCCTTGGTGGAAAAGATTATGTACTACTATCTGCAATGATTCCCTTGTACTTATCCAATAGCTCTTACACTTCCTTAGGACCAACACTACTCCTTAGCTCCTCATCTTTTGGCTTCTTTTTGGGTTCCTCTTTAGGCTTCACAACAATGGAAAAACATGGTGTCTCTTTCTCCTTAAGAACCTTCATAAACTCCTTTTCACCCACCAACATCACACTACTAGTCAAATCCCTATCTTTGTTATCATCTAGTAAAGGTGTCATGTCAAAACTTATGCCATTCTTGAATAGGGTATACACTTTTCTCCTTCCATCATGTTGAGAATTGGTGTCATATTTCCAAGGTCTCCCTAATAGGAGATGGCATGCATCCATGGCCACTACTTCACACAAAACCTTGTCCTTATATTCCCCAATTTGGAAATCTACCTAATTTTTCTCATCAACTAGGGTCTATTGGTCTTTACTTAGCCATGATACCTTATAAGGGTTTGGATGTGGCAATATCTTTAACCTAATCTTTTCTATCATCTCTATGGAAACCAAATTCTCAATGGAACCAGAATCAACAATAACTTTACATACCTTTCCATTTACCTTACAAGAAGTTCTGAAGAGGAACTTCCTTTATGGTGACTCCTTGTTGATAGGAATTTTCAAGAGGGTTTTTTTGAACATGATAAACTCTCCTTGTTCAAGTGTTGCAAGCCTTGAAGAGGTAGTGTGGTATTATGTCACGCTTTGAGAGTCTTATTATTGAGAAAGTTTTACTCTCCTTTCTCCTCCTTGGCCACTTGTACCAGTGCTTGACTTCTCTGAACACCTAAAGGATTGGTGGCCAATCTTATTGTAGGTGAAACATCTACCTATGAACACATGTGAACTTCTCCCTTTGGATCTTCCTCTACCATTTTCTCTGCAACCTCTTAAACTACTTCTAGGATTAGATTCTCTCTCTAATTCTTGATTGATTGGTTCTCCTTAAGGTCTTGGTGATGAACTTCTTCCTTGGAACCTACCCCTTCCTCTAAAGTTATTTCCTCCTCCTCCTCTATTGTTTTCATCTCCCTTTCTTCTCTATTTTTCCTTAATTTTAAGTGTCATTTAGAAACACTTGTGCACTGATTCAGGATTAAACAAACTCAACTCATCTTGTATGCTATATTTAACCCCATTGAGATACCTTGCAAGTTTTTGTTTTCATTCTCGAAGACTTTATCTTTTAGGGTCATCCTATCAAATTCTTTAGTGTAACTACTCACATCAAGGTCTTTTTGTTTTAGATTTTGTAACTTTTTGTGGAGTGTGACATCATAGTCCTCTGGCACAAATTGATTCCTTATCTCCATCATCATCTTCTTCCAAGTGATGATTGGATTATTCCCTTCTTCTACTCTCTCATTCTGTAAGAAGTTCCACAAACTAAGGGTTGGGCCCTTCATCTTAGACCTATCCAACCTCCCTCTTTGGCTTTTAGACACTTCCTCACATTCAAAGTAGTTTTCTATTGCTTCAATCTAGTTCATACAATCCTCTGGATTCAATTTCCCAAGAAACATGGGAATGTCACATTTATCCTTCCTTCCTACCCTTTCTAGGGCTTCTAGGATTGTTCCTTGATCTATAGGAACCTCTCCTCTTTTTGGTATGTGAGCCTCTTCTTCTTCATCAGACTCCTCATCAACACTTCTCCCTTGGTTGCTCTTTAATCTTTCTAATTCTGCTTCAAGCCTTCTACTCCTAGCGGCTTGCTCCCTCACAATCTTGGTCAATTCCACATAGGTCACTCTTGATGGGATTTCATCATCACCATGTTCCTCCATGGTTCAATTTCCTTCCCAAGAATAGTACTAGTGCTCTGGTACCACCTGATGTAGAGAGCACAACAAGAAGACTAGGAAGTGGTCTACCTCCTACACAACTCTCCCAATTTGATCTTGGCACTAACCAATCCCACTAACCTTTGGATATGGATTATATCAACCAATTATGGATTTCTAAACCTCTCTACAACCTTGTCTCAACTCCCTAAGGCCTTTCACCAACTTCACCAATTTGAAGACTTAGGGACACCTTCCCTATTTTGGATAAAATTTGGAAAACTTCACCAGTGATATCCTCTATCTGAATTAAGGGTTGGAACACCTTATTTAGTTTATATGAAGAGATAATAAACTCCTAAATTGATCCCCCAACACCTACAATGCTCCAGACACAACTTCACCTACAAATCCTACTAGGTCTTCCCAACTGATTTTTCAGTGTGAAATCTTTGACTCCTAATGATCCAAGACAAAAAAAGGACATATTTGGATACCCTTTTTGAGGTTTCAAATATCCCCAAGATTGCAAGCCCCAAATCTACTCCTGTAGCACTTAACCCACACAAGGTCCACAAACCTAATTGGCTAGATTAGGCTTGGTTTACTCTATGAGTGGTTAAGGATGGGTACATAAGATTAGTGAAGGGTTATAAAAACCTTCAATCACCTCCAAAAACTTCAAATCCACTTCCAAAATGATCACATCAATCAAATCAATTGACTGCACACCCTTTCATTCAACTGACTGGTTGAATACATTGAGATATTCAGCCTATGGCTTGGTGCAAAACCCCTTAAACCACTAGATCATGTCCAAATATTTAGTAATCATGTATATTACATACCTAACTTTCATTTTCCAAGTGGTTAAGGAATTCCATTGGTGGAATTGCAAGTTAGGCCTCCATTTGTGTGACATACCTGGATTAGACCTCTTTCCTAATTGTTTTCACAAACTTGCTTGTAACTTTGTCCTCACAAATCCAAATAAGATCAATCTAGTTGTATTAGAATGTAGATTGACAAGGCTTTACAAGCATATCATTTATTGGTTTAGAACCTTCCGTACATGATCGTACTAGACAGATATGTCACAGGAAAATGATGGTTTCTCATTCAAATTGCATCTAAATGTTGAGTTACATTTTCTTACCTCTTGGAGAGGTCTTAGCATGGTTAAATAAGTCCAAAAATGAGTTCCAACTAGTTCATGAGAAATTTTGACCGTTGATAACTTATTTTGAACTTCTCGAGCAACTTTTCAAAGGTTGCTCGAGCAAGTTCTTACAACATTTTTGAAACTTTTGCAAGTTTTCCAATCTTGCACACTTAATGACTTAAAACATGACCTAAGCCTATGAACCAAATCAAATTTTCTCTAAATGATTGAAAATCATGTAAATCATGTCTAAAAAATCTAAACCACTTGTTAGCTCTTTTTCATGTAGAATCACCAATATAGTTTTCAAACTTGACTCTCGGGTTCTCAACTCTGGATTCTCATAGGGAAAAGGCTAATTGATAAGGACCATGTCCTTCTTCTACTTTGGGCTCCACAGACCCAGGTGGGTGTACCTATATTCAAACTTAATGCTCCATAATGATATTAACGGAAGCAAACATTCATTTGCAGAAAAATGGCAAGTGTGACAAGGATAAACTCCTTCTTCTTTTCGAGCTTTGAACTCGGGCAGGTTAACCCCTTTTAGATCTACTTCTTGAAAGGATCACAACAATAGTTTATATCCTTGATACAAACTTTATCTTCTCAGTCATTCAAAATATACACGAAAGTAAATTATTATTTGAATTTTGTTGAGGGTGAGATCTCTGCAAATCGAGGATAGACCAGTGCCTTATCTTCAGGTATAGAGTCAAATAGTGAAATATATACTTACATAAATCTTCTAAATGAAACACAAACAAATCCCAGATGAAGTGCCTTACAATTCATCCTCTCTTAAACACGTTTGATCATCAAATTCTTGCCAAATTCCTAAGCTCTCAGAAATTAACCTAAAGACATTACCCTTTCCTTGAAAGGAGCTCGAGATTAAAATCACAGATACCTTGTAAATGGTATATCAAAACTACCTTATAGATTCAATACACAAAAGCCATATAATTCAAACAAGAAGACAATTGAAATCATGCAAGGGAATTCTTTTATATTCCAATAAAATCTCACTGTATCAATACACTTCAAAATCTAATATAATATTCTAAGATTTCAACAATGGCATCAAGCCTCTACAGTATATTTCTCAACCTCTTTCAAATGAACAAAAGACTTACTATTTATAACATAGCCATCTTGGAATCCTTGAAAGGATGCAACAAGCTTGGGATGGCTAGAAAAGATCCTATACTAGAGACAAGATTACAAACTGACAAACAGATTGTAACAACACATTACAAAGATCTTTTTTCAAACAAATCCACAGGTGGCATCTCTGTCCAAAGATATTTCAGAGCAGTTGCTGAATTCGCTGCATGAATGATGACCACCATCCGGCTAACTTACATCATCCTTTGTTTGAAGCTTGCTCTCCCTCATTTACTGGATCAGATGCCATCTGCAACTCTATTCCTCCTCTTCCTCGATAAGTTGGACAACTGGCCTCTTTTTCTTCTTTACTGTTAACTTCTCCCAAGCCACTACTTCATCATCAGCTGGCCAGTTGTAAGTCTGCAATTCTTGTAACAAGATGACTTGCTTGTCCCACATGGAGTCAGTTACATTTTTGGCTTCTGCTACAAATCGTATGCAATCATTTTCAATTTTAAATAAACTATCAATGATGTTATTACACCTCTCAAAATCCAGAGTATTGTCATTATTAAGGAAAGCATCTTGTGTAATCACCAATTGATCCATTGACAGCTTCCATTCTTCCAACTTGATCAGGTTTCCATTGTCATCACATACTGCAGGCAAATACTTGCTATAATGTTTATCAAACATAAACAACTTAACCCTCACCTGGTTAGACTTACTTTTAAAAAACTTTGAAACAGCATTGATTAAGCCAATCTTCTCAAAAACTTCTGTAACTACTCCAGGGATCTCAGGCTCATGCTCTTGTAAGCTATCAAGTTTATCAAACAACAAATTTCTTCCAGACCAAACACTATGAAGTGGCTCCAAAGCAACCAATGATTCATTTATCTTTCTGTTTGTCTGGTGTAATTGGCTGACTGACTGATAAACTGTATCCATTTTCTCTATTATTTTATCTCACCTATATTGTATAATCTTTGACATGGTGTCCAAAGATGCCTCTATCCTCACCTTATCTAAATCTTCATTAGGTCCCTTAGGTACTTCTTCATCAATTTGAATTGGGACCTCAATCTGCACAGGGGGAACAACAACCACCTTCGAAGCTTCTTCTAGCTTAACTTTGATCTCTACCAATTCATCTTCTAGCTGCTTGATCTTCATCAATTTTAAATCTCTATCCTTGGCTACCAAGTTTGCACTTTCAAACAACTTTGAGTACCTTTCAGATAATTGAACTATTTTTGCCTCATTCAGGTTAGCCCAAGGAGTCACTGCTTTAGAAACTTCAAGGTCATTTGTATTCTGCACAGTCCAAATAGTCTGATTCCCTTCCATTTTATCTTCTATACTCAATAGGGATGGCTTTTGAGTCCTAGGGGCCATGGACCACATTGCAACAACTTGAGACTTAGGGTCATAGCCACTTCCTCTTATCATATCACCTATGTGAACCTCATATGACAGGCTGCCCGGCGGTTGCTTTCTTATTTGACCTATGATGAAAGCAGAGGTCAGATCCCATCCTAGAGTCAATAGCATTCCACTTGACTTGACCAGTTGTCTAGCCTCATCTGCAGTTATAGGATCATAGGAATTTAATGCTCTCAAAGTCTCTTCACTTGGTTCCATACCTTTAGGCAGAAGTTTCCTCACTTCTTGCTGCTTATTCCAAACAAGGAAACTCTTGAATTCATTAGTTTTAATAAACTGGTCATCACTCAAAAATTCCTCCTGGTAGACCTCTTTGATATCCCTTTCTGACCACAAGGATTGTTCCTTATCTGCTTCATTAGAGGCCACCTTCTTTCCTTCTCTTATTGCCTTTCTCAATTGGTGATGGTAAACCATGTCACCTAGCACTAGAGTAGATGCTCTATCAATTGTTCTCCTCTATTTTTCCTGCCTTGAAGGCTCTCCCACCTCAAGCCTCTGTCTCTTCAAGGGTGGCTCTGGAGTATCCCCTATTTCTGGTTGGTTTTCAAAAGGCCTAACACTTTGTACATCTTCCATTTGTGGTGGGTTGTTCCCTTCCTATGATTCATCAGAAAACTCCTCTTGATCAGAAGATGAATAATCCTTTGTTTTCTTTGGTTGACTCTGGTCAATCAACTTTTCCAACTGATTTGATAGAGTGTCATGCATCTCTATCATCCTGTCAATTCTTTTCAAATATGGAAGGTCGGGGAAGAAACCCTCAAAAGGAAGTTGGGCTGCCTTTACTTGTTTTGACAAGTCTATTAAATCAAAGTACCTATTCCATCTCCTCTTGACCTCATCATCATCAATGATATTTCTGACTACATCTTCCTTGTCCAAGCCTTCATGTTCTCTGTTCACACCAATGTTTGGGATGTACAACATCCTAGCAATTTTGATAAAGCCCTCAGGATCTACATGCCTACAAGCACCAGTAGCCATTTTGAACTGATTTAACCATGCAATAATCTAAGGAAATGCCCTCTTTCCTACCAGGAAGTCACCTATCTTGAATTGCCTAGGTGTGAATGTACCCTTCCTGTGAGGGGCTAGAATTTCCCTATCTGTCCACATTAACTGCCACACAAATTCCAAACAAGAAACCCTTGGAGGCACAAACTTTGGTAATAGATGTGGGGGCTGGGGGCAACCGTAGACTCTTAAAATTGTAGCATTCTCCCCTAAGTAAAAATCACCCCAATTGTGATCTCCCTCCCAATTGTTTACAAACTGCACTGGTCGTAGGAGCCTGAGGACCCTTGGGGATATCCTTGTAGTGTTGATCCCTAACATCTTTACGAGAGGATACACAATGAAATTCTGAAAGAGACAAAAATTCCCCTCATTGGAAGTAGAATTCCACATCCTCACCCATAATTGCACTAGATTATACTGGCCTTCAAAGTTGAACCTTGGCTTTAGCATGTTCGAATCAAAACTACTAATATTGAAGAACAAAATTAAGTGCATTAGCAAAGAATAATGCATGAACTTAATTGGGCTCTTACTGTCCTTGATAGAAATCAGACCCTCATGCATTCTATCAATGATGTACTGGATATAATCATAGTCAGTGTTAACCAGAGAATTCTGGATGTCCAGGATAATCATCAAAAGGTCAGCTGGTAAAAACTCTGCATCTCCATCAATTCCCAAAACCCTACACAACCCATAACAAGTTTGCTTCATGTAATGTTGAAGGGACTTAAATTGGTAAGGGGCATTCATGTGAGCAGGGAGGGGAGCTATATACTTATCCTGTTTCGGGATATGCTTCATTATTTGGTCCTTCACTATCCCTATATTCTTCTTATACCTCTCCTTTTCTTTGCTCAAATCAATTTCAATAGACGTGGATGTATAAACATTAAAAGCCTTCATGAATGAACCCCTGTAAAGAGTAACCAAAGCTGACTGGTCCTCTTTCCTAATAGTCTTAGAAATAGGGTCGTAGCATCTAGCTAGAGAAACAATTAAATCCGCATCTAGGAATACATCAAGCACTACTAATTTCCCTAACCCCAAAGCCCAACCATTACATATAGGGATATGACTATCTCTATTTTTATAAAAGAAATTGAAGATAGTATAACCTGTGGTATTTGGTGTGATAGGTTCTCTGCAAAACCCTAGAACATCTTAAAAAACATCATCAGGAGCTCTTTTGTTTTGACTGGAACCAGGTAGCAACTTCAAAAACTCATCTGAATAATTAGGCTTGCCTTTATCTTCACCACTTTTAGCCTTTGCTTCACTACTGGAAGATGTTGCGCTTCTCTCAGGTTGACTCATCTTGGCTTCAGAATTATCTTCAATCTCTGCAAAATGGATTCACTTGGCCTTCGAAAATCACTTCAGAATGACACAATTCTCTTCGAATGATTTTGGACACAGGAAAAAATGAGGCTTAACTTATTTATCAATGCAGACAAGTTTCTACAACTACCACAATCATTGTAAATCTCCTTAACTGCTCCCACATTCAATTTCACATGTCACCAATTTTTAAAATGTAGCTAGCCGATGTACAGATGTTGACAGATAGATTTAAAAAACTTGAAAACAAGGCAAAGAGGCAAATGATTAAGATCCTGTACTTTAAACCTGTTTACGTCATACAATCTTCCTTTGAAATTAATTGGATGGCTCATTAGTTCACTTTCCAGCTTGATATTGTACTTTATCCACGCAAGCAATGGTCCCTTTCCCCTTTTTTTATTACCTTTTCCAACTAGGCCCATTTAGCAAATCTGCGACTGAAAGCTTCTCATGATCGCTGAATGCAATGTTAACCCTAGCATATATTCAGAGAACTAGCGACCAAAGCCTTCGCAGGTTCTCAAAATGCAACCCTTAACTCATGATACTTTTCATGAATTAGCAAACACAACAACACCCTTTGAGCACTTCACTGCAGTTATTATTCAACGAACCAGCGAACAAAACCATCTTGCATTCTCTTAATGTTGCGGCTAACTATTAAATCTTTTGGAGATTCAGCGAACAAAGGGTTCGCACATTTGCTAAATGGATCACCTAACCACTAAAATACTCGGAGAACTGGCGAAGCCTTCAATCTCTGAATCGCTGAATCTTTCTTAACCATCACCTTTAACTCTGAGATTCTGAATGAACCGTTGATCTTGTTGATGATCTACGGTCGTCGCCAGTTCGCTGAAACATTTGATCATTGGTCATTTGATTACGAGAACAAGCGACTAAGTGACTGAAAACTCAAAAACTTAGCCAATCCCTTTATTCGCGCATTCGCCAAATGATTACGACCTTTCTCTTTTCCTTTTAGAGAACCCGCGACCACATGACTCACTGAATCGCTAAATCATTTAGCTTCTTACTAACTTATTCCAAGAACAAGCGAACACCTTAAAACATCCATTCCGCAAAATTCTTCATACCAAACTGTCGAGGCCGCCAAACTTTGAAGTCTTTATACATTCACTTATTCGCTAAATGAAACATGTAGGACCCAACAATACCTAAGATTAAACCACAACCATCGATCCTGACAATGATCTACGGTTTTTGCCAAGTCGCTAGGTTATTTTGCCTTTAACCGCTAGATTCAGAGAATGAGCGATAACCGTTGTCGCCAAGTCACTGAAATATTTGCAAAGAACCGCCAAGGAATACGCGAATTGGAGATAATGCATTCGCCAAATCGCCAGATGTTTTCTGATAACCGCCAGATATTTGGAGACTATGCGAACAAAGATGACACTTAACATTTTTAACACATTCTCCAGTTCGCTGAATAATTGAGGTGTTAACCGGGATACTTAGAGACCACGCGACTAAACTGATGCTTAACATAGGATTGACTTGTTTGTTGAATTGATGAATAATATATGAGACACGCTATGACCTTTTCTGATTCAGCGAACACAAAAATTAAGCACGTGCACAATTTAATCCACTCAAGTGACTTAAAAAAGGTAACAATAAAAGAAAAATAAGAGGCCAAACATGAGGGTTTTTGCATGAATTCAACATTATTCAAGGACAGGACCTAGAGTAAAGATTTTGAAGTGGATTATGACAAATTTTTTGAAGAACTCCCGACACCTGGACCTAGGAAACTTTACAGACTAGAGGATTAACCCACCAATTGGACAAAACCTCAGAAAATTAAGAAAATTCCCAACACCACTCAAATTACCTTTCTCACCTATCACTTATAAACCTATAATCCAAGTGGACTAAGGCATCCCAAGGCTTATAGGTGTGCCTTAAGGATCCTTGAGCACACAAATTGGATCCACACAAAAGAGGGATTATCTCTAGGATCCATACAACTTATTACAAAACCAAACAAAATAAAAAATATAAGGAACACCAAGGATGTTGCCTTGGGTTCCCTGCACCATTGATCTTGACAAAAGATGCACAAAGATTGAAAGAAAAATGATAGAATGAGAATACTAGGAGTGTGGTTAGCCAAAAGTGAGAGAAATGATCTCAATTTATAGAATTTGAAAGAGAAATTGCAAATTTAGTAATTAAGTGTGTAAAGGGAAATTATCATAGATTATGACAATTGGAAAAGTTGAAAGAAGAAATTTGTCATTAATTATGATAAATTATGACAAATTGAATGCACAATTAGAAATTAGTGAGTTAAAAAGGGGAAATTTTTCATAAACTATGACAAATATGACAAAAGGAACAAAGGGAAAATTGTTATAAACTATGACAATTATGACAAAAGGGAAAAAGGAAAATGTCATAAACTATGACAATTTATGACAAAAGGAAAAGGGATGGTGGAGGCTAAAAAAGAGGGTGAAGCACAAATTAAGGGATTAAATCCTATTTGGCAAAAGGAGGGAATTATTGAATTTTAAAATTTATTTATTCCCACAAAATGGAAATTAGGATTTAGGAATTATGAAAAATTTCATAAATCAATAATTAGTCAATTAATTAATTGTGAAAATATGGGAAAAGGGATAAATAAATGTAATTTATTTATCAAGGCTAAGACTTAGGGATAAATTATGGGTTATTTACCCCTAAAGAAGGCAAATTAATTCATTTGACCAAATTGATGATATCGATGCGACAAATGATCAATTTTGATGATTCTGATAATTTTGAATTGATGATCTGAATTGATTTCAAAAGCGATTGATTAGGTCAAAATGAGGAAAAATTGAGAAATATTAGTAAATTAGGGATGCAAATTAGACATTGAAGACATGTTAAAAAAGGGGGGCACATAGGCGTTGAACCACTTTTTAGTGTCTACATTTTGCCCCTCTTTGAGACAATGTGATTATGAGCATTGGTTCAAATAAAAATAAAGGATCATGCCCAAGTGGATCGACAAAAGGGAGGTAGGATGCCCCCTCGAAATATTGGGCTGAATTTGACTTGAGGATAATTTTTTGAAAAGAGAATGATTGCAAGGACTGATGGAAGGAATGTTAGTAAAAGGCTAAAATTAGATGGAGAAAAATTAGTAATGATGAAATTGGCTTTCATAAGTGCATTTTTATGTCATGAGAGCTTTATTTAATATGGCAAAATAGATGTGTTGCACCATGGCACAGAAAGCCAAGACGATAATGCAATCCATTTGCATGAAAACAAACACAATGCAGACAAGGAATGTTTCCATTCATCCTGAAGCATATGACATATGTGACCCAGAACTTTATGAAAAATAGCCCACGAGAAGAAGAAAAAATTTAAAAATGAGATAAATCAATAAAAGATAAGACTCACTAAACAAAGCAAGCCAACAAACAATTTGATCTTATTGTCAAAATTGAGATTTTTTGTGTTTAGGTAATGATAGTGTCTAGTTTTAGGAATGAAGTACCCTGTCTAAGACAAATACCGTCTAGTTTCGAGTATACAACACCTTGTATAAGACAAGTGATAGGTTGATAAAAGACAACTTTATGTTGTTGATTGATAGGACAAGTTTTATTTGATTGATTACTAACTAGATTGGATAGTTTGTCTATTGAAGTGTGATTTCGTTAAGTGTGATGTGTAAAAGTCTTCAGATGGTGTTTGCTGAAATGTTTGTCTTGATGAAAAGGATAATTTATTGAAAACAAGGAAAATGATTATGTACAAATCTATTGCAAAATTTTTGAAGAATTTGATTTTGAGAGTTTTGAAAAAATTTATTTTTTTTTGTGCTTTTTTCCAGGACATTTTACAATTTTTAGAGGTTTTTCTAGGACATTATTTGATTTTTAGAGATTTTTTCAACTTCATATTTGATTTTTTAGATTTTTTTTTAGAACATTTACTATTTTTTTTAGGACATTATATGATTTTTACTACTTCATTCAGGACATTATGTGCTTTTTAGAGATTTTTTTCAGGACTTTTTATGTTTTTTAAGTGATTTTTTAGACTTTGTATTTGATTTTTTACTGATTTTTTCAAGATCATATTTTCTTTTTAAAGATTATTTCATGACATTATACAATTTTTAGATATTTTCTCAAGATCGTATTCAAATTTTTAGAATTTTTTCATGATATTTTAGGATTTTTAGGATTTTTTTAAGGACATTAGGTGATTTTTTTTTGAATTATTTGAGGACTTTTTACAATTTTTAGGATGACACATACAACTATTTGTATATCATGACACATCTCTATAGAATCTCCAAAGAACACTTGCCAGTATAAATCCATTGCAACATCAAAGATCATCTGTTAGTTGACCAAATAAGATGTAGTATGTAACCCAAAGATTGTCAACCCAAATCCATTCCCAAATGCATGTTGTTAGAATAATAAGTAGAAAATGCAAATATTAACAACCAAGAGAGAATACAATAACATAGAATTTAACATGGTTCACCCAATCCCTGGGCTACGTCCACCAATAGCGAGTCCAATATCTTTATTATCTAGTGATTACAATCTGAAGACTGCAACTCAATACCACCACAAGAAGCTACAAAATCCCTCTTACATGAATCTCAAACCCTAAGCCCTTTTTACAAGTATTTTTGACATAACGAAATTAGGGAAAAAATACTCTGACCAATAGAAAATAGATGGCCGACCCTTTACAATATTATTAAGTCATTATTGGCATCGAGGGGTGCTACCCCTTGACCCCATCAGGGGCTCTATCCCTTGACCCTGCCTGGGGCACTACCCCAGGACCCCGCAAGGGGCTCTACCCCTTGACCCCGTAGATAAGTCAGAGGGGAAACCGCACCAAAAGAACCTGAGTCTGATTAGGCTCCACATACATAACACATGTGAAGGGTAGATAAAATGTGTGAAGAATTGTAAAATGAATATAAGCCCTCCTTAAGATCGAAAATCTTCATTGTATACACTGCATACCATCGCAGGGACCAAAAACCTTAGGTCAACCCAAAAGATAAACTTGATAATTAAGTTAGCCAAAATATAATGCAAACCCCCAAAACCATTGTGAATGCACAATATACTACCACCTAATCAAAATGAAAACATGTCATCAAGTTGCAACATCAAAACACTTGGAAGAGAGGAATGTAGAGCATTCTTGTGCACTATTACTCTATTTTTCTAAGAAATTGATGAACAAAACATTATAACTTAATATGTAGAGAAAACCAAACCCCCAAAATTGAGATATAGCATCTATTGTCATCGATATGTACATTATTCTTCAATTGCAAGCTAAAATACACTAATTTTCTAAGATGTGGAGTAAAAAGATAGCATTAGATATACCTTAAAATAATTCTCCAATAATATTTGCATGTCTATGATAACATTAATTTATATTCCTTATTTTATACTACTCTAGAATATATGCAATTTAAAAATTCTAGACACTATATCAATCTTCTAAAGACTATTTGTAACAAGTTTGACATTAATGACAACAAAATAGTCATAGCATTGCAACATTTTAATCCTTTTAAAGATTAAAAGGAGATATATTTTTAAAGAGGTTGTTAGATTTCATGGTCTACCAATAAGCATAGTTTAATATTGAGATAATATGTTTATTAGTTATTTTTAGAGGAAATTGTTGAAGAAGTTGAAAAAAATGAAATCTAGAGTTTTGAAAACCATCCACAGACTGATGGAAAAATTGAAGTGGTGAATAAGAGTTTGGGAACTTGTTGAGATGCCTAGTAGGAAAAAATGATGTGATTTAATTTTTCCATGGGAAGAATTTTTTCACAATAATTCTATCAATAGGCAAAATGGTAAATCACCATTCCATATTGTATATGGAAGTAATCTCAAAAATACTTCAGAGTTAAGGAAGATAGATAAAGGAGAAAAGTGCAACGTTGAACTTGAAGACTTTGTAGGGCACCTAAAGAATTTTCATAATGATGCGAGGAAGCATATTAATAAGATGAATATTTGTACAAGGCTAAGGTATATTCAAAGAGGAGATGTAAGAATTTTCAAATTGGGGAGAAAGACACGGTTCATCTAAGAAAAGAGGGGTTTCCAATGAGAACATATATAAGTTTAAGATGAAGAAATTTGGGCCATGCAAAATACTAAAGAAGCATGATTTAGGAAATTCTTCTGAGGTTGAGTTTCTAAGTGGACATAAAAAACTCCATTTGAGTTAATGCAACATGTACTTTCTCCTTTTCTCTCCCCCTTTTTTCCACAATGGCAAAGAGGAAAAAAATAAATGAAGAAAATCAAAGTAATACAACAATCTTAATTGAAAATACTTTGTTGTACCTCTCCTTTAGAGTAGGAAGCTCCTTCTTCCACTCAATAATTGATGTCTCTATTTGAGCACACAAAATTTTGCATTCCACCAGACTGTCAAAATATTTCATCCAATCCTAAGACTAAAATTGATCCCATAATCTTCTGCAAAAAGAAAACTCCAACTGGACATCAGTCATGTATTTCACCAACCAAATTTTTTATATCAAATCTTCTCTCTATCTCTATAGTAATAGTCATTATGTCTAAAGTTCATTGAATTTGATTCTCTATTTTCCATCTTAATCCTTGAAAGCATCATATGACTTTCCAAGCTCATTCAACTCTTTCTCAATTACCTCACTCTAACCTCTGAAATTGTCTACATCAGTAGGCCACCGAAGACAATATTTATATATATTAGTAATCTCCTTCACACATTTCTTCATCTCCTTGATAACTCTAGAAAGTCTTTATTTTACATTGTTACATTTCTTCATTATAGATTTCTCCACCACCCGATAATCTACTCCAAACTGCAACAACTCAATCTCAACATTCATTACTAACTCAGTTGGTAGCATACCAGAAAAACTAGAAATTGTAACCCTTCTACTGATCAAGTGATCAATTAGCAATCTTGTTACCAATTTCTTATCCTCCGATGAACAATCGATCCACAAACTATCAAGTTTTTCATACTCATCATTTTCCAAAAAAAGTTCGTACCATAGTGATGTAGGAGCATCTCGGGTCCTTGGTAATCCTATGTCACCAAAAATATGTTTGAAGTTGTCTGTGTTGCTCGGTTCCTTCTTTGACTAAGTTGGTTTGGTGTTGGTTGGTTATCTCTCTTGTGCTCGATTATTTTCCTGGCGCTTGGTGGTGCTTGTCTGGGGCTCAGTTATCCTTTCTTACCAAGTTGTTTATTTTGGATTTTTTTTGAGGCTGACTCTTACATTTATATTTGGTCATGTATTTAATGATGGTATCTATCATTGGAAAGCATGTGGACCTAGATCCGGTCATTCATTCCATTGATGGTGGTGTTGGACTACAACTGATTTGGAATCTGATTGAAAGATCTGTGATTTCAAGATCACTGAGAAGTTGCTGATTAGATATGTAATATGATTAAATTAGTATTATGTTGTCATTGATGTCAACTAGTTTGATAGCACTTATCTTGTAAGTTACTACATCGAGACATCTGAAGAAAAGTGGAAAAGAGATGAAGAACAGAGAAATCTACATGAGGAAAGATGTACATGATAGATGAGGATAAGGAACACATTGAGTAACTTGTTGATGAGTCTATGACTTGATGATATTGACTTTATTATGCTGCATTCATCTATAATGAAGTATCGAGCTGAAAGACACAAAGCAGTGCTGTCGGTAAATGAAGCATTTTTAGTATACACCGATGGAGTGTAGTGTATATCGACCGTAGTATTAACCGAGCAGTATTCACCAATGAATTCTTTGTTAACCGAGTAGAACAGAATGAATTAAATGATTAGTTTAGCCGATAAGATTGATGAGCTGGCAAGAGTATAACATCGAGGTAATAGATAATGTTTTTTACAAAGATAGATGGTTGACAAAATTCAAGGAAGATCTAACGGAGAAAATTGAAACATGTTATTGACACAAGTGCCAATAAAGTTTTAAGCGGAAAAATCTATGAATGTGATTAAGCGGCAAAATTTGATGGTAGAGAAGAAAATGATTTACTCATCTATATAAGAGAATAGAATTTCTTTAGTAAGATGTTGGGAAGAAGAAGAAGCTACAAGAATTTCACGTGAATAAGCTTTCATGCATTCTGATCATACTGGTTAGTGAGAACCGAGCTGCAAAACAGTTATCGAACTACAAAGAGCTATTACTGACAGACAGTAAGTTGATATAGTATTGAATCTGAAGTGAAATATTGATCAAAAGGATTTGTATGGACTAAATATTGATATGTAATCTGCAATTGAATTTGTATTAAGGTAGGTCATTTTACTGTTACATATTTAACCATTGTATACAATCTAAATCTCTTAACCGAGTGGACTCTAAAAGTCTTATGATGTATCATTCATAGAATGAACATTGTTATCCTGTCAACCCCATAGTGAATGCTGGTTGGATGATAACTTGTAGTCTAAAATCCTCTAACAAGGTCACACCTGACAGTGTGTTTGTAACCTTTAACAGGGTTGGGGCTTAACCGACCTCACTTCAGAAGAGTGAACAATTTTGGGTTGTCAGTCCCAGGTGGTTTTTCCCTTTATAGGGTTTCCACGTTAAATCTCTTATGTTATGTGTTGATTGTGATATTTTTTTGTTATCATACTTTACATGTTACATGTTAGATTTGATCGGTAAACTATTTTAGTATTAGACTGGTAATCGGTAAAAGCATAGACAGTGAAAGTTATTATTGCTTACCAATGAGCAAAAATTAAAGAAATTGTTTTGGATTATACATTTTGAAAAGGGACACTAGATAACTGATTCACCCCCCTCTTAGTTATTCTAACAATTGGTATCAGAGCGTTGGTTGCTTGGAACAGAGTTTTAAGGACTTAAGCATAAAGGTCTCAAGATGTATAAGAGGGAAGTACCAAAATTGAATAAAGAGAACTTTGCAGTATGGCAAAGCAGAATGAAGCTGCACATATCTAGAATTGGGAACTCAGTAGTAGAGCTGATGGAGAATGGCTACATGCAACCACCCACTGGTCCCCTAATTGTTGATCAACTAAAGGATAAGCATGAACACAATGTTACTATGATGGAACTTGCTGCTGCCTATACCAATGCTGAATTTGAAGATATCAAGACATGCACAACTACCAAAGGAATGTGGGATAAATTAGCACAAATCTACAGTGGAGATCTGAATGTCAAAAGAGCTCGAGTTGAGAATCTGAGAGGCAGATTTGATTATATGAGAATGAAAGAAGGTGGGAACATTGTCCAGTATTCAAATAGACTAAAAAAAGTGGTACATGCTATTAGAGCATCTGATGGAGTGATTGATGATGAAACAATGATAAGCAAGATTCTCAGAATGTTGCTACCAGTTTATGCAATCAGGATATCTGCAATTCATGAAACAAGAGCTACATCCAACCTTACTCTTGACACTCTAATTGGTAAACTTACAACCTTTGAATTAAACAACTTTGATAACAGTGTTGTTCCTTTTGTTGAATCCACTTTCATGTCTTCTCTGAAGATTGGAAAGTCTAGTAGGAATGGTAAGAATTTTGATAGTGATGACAATACCGATGATGAACTTGATGAGCTTGAAGCACTTATGGCTAGAAGATTTTCCAAAGGAAAAGGAAGGTATAGAGCTAAGCTACCTTTAGCATGCTTTAATTGTAAAGAAGTCGGTCACATTGCTGCTAGATGTCCTCAAAAGAAAGATGATGATAGACCCAAAGACCGATCTGATGGAAACTATGGGAGAAGAGTCAATAGAGGTTACTGACACAACAATAGAGACAACCAAGATGAAAAAGGAAAAAAGGTATGTTACATAGCCGAAGATATTGAAACTGAATATGATTCTGATGATGATATAGAAGTTGTATTTGTTGCTATGAAAGATGACTCAGAAGAGGAAGAGAAACATGAAGAGACAACCCTGATCTCTAAAGTAAGCAAAAATGATACATGGATCATAGACAGTGGCTGCACACATCATATGACCAGTGATGTAGAAAAGTTTGATCATCTTGTTGAATATAATGGAGGATCTGTGAGAATCGGAAATGATGCACCTTGTATGGTAAGAGGTAAAGGCTCACTGATGATCAATGATAGATTACAATGTGAAAATGCATACTGGGTAGATGGACTAAACTATAATCTGATAAGTGTGGCTCAACTGAACAATTCAAGCCACCAACTGGCTTTTGAGAGCAAAAAGGTGAAGATCTATAATGATGAAGGAAGACTTTTTAGAAATGGTACACAATCCAGAGGTAATCTATTCTATCTTGATATGGATCAGTCTTCTTGTTTGTTAATTAAGGATGAAGATGCTTGGTTGTGACACCGAAGGTTATGCCATGTGAACTTTGACAACATGATCAAGATTAGTAGAAAGAAAAGAGTTAGAGGGTTTCCTAACTTAACAAAACCTGATCATGCTATGTGCCATGAATGTCAAAGAGGTAAGATGACTAAGTCTAGTTTTAAAAGCAAAGACTACTCAACAAAGAAGATACTTGAGTTGGTTCATACTAACCTATGTGGTCCTATGAGAACTTAGAGTTATTATGGTGATAGATATTTTATTCTTTTTGTTGATGACTACACTAGATTGATGATTGTTATGTTCTTGAAAGAGAAATCTGAAGCTTTCAAAATGTTTAAGTGGTATAAAGCTAAGGTAGAGAAAGAAACTGGAAAAGAAATAAAATGTTTAAGATCCGATAGAGGAGGTGAATTTATCTCTGATGAATTTACTAACTTTTGAAATGAGCATGGAATCAAAAGACAGGTATCTACACTGAGAACACCTTAGCAAAATGGCATTGCTGAAAGAAGGAATAGGTCTATAATTGACTGTGCTAAAACATTGATGATACAGAAGAATGTTGCTTAGACATATTGGAGGGAAGTTGTCAGCACAGCTGTATATGTTCTTAACTAAGTACAACTGAAGAAGGACTCAAACCAAACACCTTATGAACTATGGTTTGGACACAAACCTACTGTAAGTTATTTCAAAATTTTTGGAAGTAAATGCTTTATCTTGAAAGATGAAAGAAATGGAAAATTTTATTCTAAAGGAGATGAAGGGATATTTTTGGGATATTCCACTATAAGTAAAGCATACAAATGTTTGAATAAGGCTACAAATAAGATTGTTGAAAGTACTAATGTTTGTGTTGATGAGTTTGATGATAAGTACACTAAGGAAAGTACAAAGGAACTGGAAGACTATGGTAGATTCACTTACATTGAATATCCAGAGTATCTACCAACACCACAGACAGTGACAACTGGTCAGCAGGGAAACAATGCAGTACAACAAGCACCACAAACTGATGAACATGAAGAAGTTGTCGAGCAAGTAAATGACCCTGAGCAAGATGAACAAGAAAGGAGAAATCAAGTCTTGGCTAATTTTGTCAGAAGACACCATCCTAAAACACAAATTATTGGAGACAGACATGCTGGAATGCAAACCAGAAGCAAAATAAGATAAGGTACATGTTTAATTTATGAATTTGAACCTAAAACTGTGAAAGTTGCATTAGAGAATGAAGAATGGGTTAATGCAATGAAAGAGGAAATAGAACAAATAGAGAAGAACAAAACCTGGTCCTTAGTACACTGATCAAAAGATAAGAATGTTATCGGTACTAAGTGGATATACAGGAATAAATTGAATGAAAATAGTGAAGTCACAAGAAATAAAGCTAGATTAGTATGCAAGGGATATGCACAGAAAGAAGGCATTGACTATGGTGAGACATTTTCACTTGTTGCTAGATTAGAAGGAGTTAGAATGCTACTTGCATATGCTACACATAAGAAATTCAAAATCTATCAAATGGATGTGAAGTCAGCATTTTTTAATGGTATACTTGAAGAAGAGGTCTACATTGAACAACCTGAAGGATTTGTTGATCCCAACAATAAAGACATGGTATGTAGATTACATAAAGCTCTATATGGACTAAAACAACCACCGAGAGCATGGTATGAAAGACTGCATACTTATTTGTTAAGTATTGGATTTGTTAGAATAAGTGAAAACAACAATTTGTATGTGAAAGGTGAAACTGATGATACTATTATCATTGCTGAAATATTTGTTGATGACATTATCTTTGGAGGCTCAGATCTTGTCTGCAAGGCATTTGTTGATGAAATGCAAAAGGAATTTGAAATGTCTATGTTCGAAGAGATTAAGTTCTTTCTTGGACTACAAGTGATTCAGCAGAGTGATGGAATCTTCATCACACAATCTAAATACATAAAGGAAGTACTGAAGACATTTGGCATGGAAGATGCTAAACCTGTAGGAACACTAATGGCTACTGGATACAAATTGACAAAGGAGGATGAAACTATTGAAGTAAATCAGACACTTTACCGATCCATGATTGGTAAGTTAATGTATGTAGTTCACAGTAGGCCAAATATAGCACATGTTGTAGGAATAGTTGCAAGATTTTTTGCTAATCCTAGAGAATCACACATGATAGATACAAAAAGGATCTTAAGATACCTAAAAAAAATAGAGAATTATGGGTTATGGTATCCTAAGGAAGGGAAGTTTGAACTGAAATTTTACACCGATGTTGATTGGGCTAGAAATGTGGATGATAGAAAAAGCACCACCGGAGGAGCATTTTTCTTTGGTGAAAGACTTGTAACTTGGACAAGTAAAAAGCAGGCTTGTATTTCTTAGTCTACAACTAAAGTAGAGTATGTTTCTGCTACTACTAACTATTCAAACATTGCATATATCAAACAAGTGTTGGAAGGTATGAATGAGGTAATCACTGACCCAATGATTATATACTGTGACAACACTAGTGCAATTAATATTTCAAAGACTCCTATGATGCACTCTAAGACAAAGCATATATCTATCAAGTATCATTACTTGAGAGAACAAGTGCAAGAGAAGCAAGTTAAGTTAGAATTTGTTACATCCAAAGAACAACTTGCAGATATTTTTACAAAGCCCCTACCAAAGGACACATTTGAATACTTGAGGACTAGACTTGGGGTATGTCCCCTATCTATCGGTCACTAAGGTGATCTGGATGTTGCATCAACCTACTTTTATCAAAAGATCATTCATGTTGATGCAGCATAGTTCACACTTTGAATCATGTTCAAGGTTGTGATTAAGTTTGAGCACTTGAACCAATGAGATATCTGTATATAGAGATACAAAGGAAGTACTGAACACCACAAAGAGTTACTTGGCTACTACAGAGGTGATTGTTTATTTGTTTCTTTGGCATTGCTGTCAAAGGGAGAGATAAACAATATGAAATGAAAAGAATATGAAAGGGAGAGATAAAATTAAAAAAAAGGAGGGATAAACAATATGAAAAGCAAGCACCGATGACATTATCTAAGGGAGAGACAATCTGAATGAGATAGAGTATTGAAGATCAGTTACAGAGAACAGAGGTAGGAACAAGAGAACTGAAAAGATTACAACTACAGAATGGTAAAGCTGTACTATTTAATGTTGGTTCAGTAATGTAGTGATTAAACATATTAAGTCTATTCAACTTACAGCATTTGTTCACAAAGTTGTAGAATGTATGTTTGGTATGTGTATGGTACATTTCATATTACTTGAGTTGCCATCAATGCCAAAGGGAGAGATTGTTGGACGACAACTAATTTGGAATCTGATTGAAAGATCTGTGATTTCAAGATCACTGAGAAGTTTTTGATTAGATATGTAATATGATTAAATTAGTATTATGTTGTCATTAATGTCAACTAGTTTGATAGCACTTATCTTGTAAGTTACTACACCGAGACATCTAAAGAAAAGTGGAAAAGAGATGAAGAACAGAGAAATCTACATGAGGAAAGATGTATATGACAGATGAGGATAAGGAACACATTGAGTAACTTGTTGATGAGTCTATGACTTGATGATATTGACTTTATTATGCTGCATTCATCTATAATGAAGTATAGAGTTGAAAGACACAAAGCAGTGATGTTGGTAAATGAAGCACTTTTAGTATACACCGACGGAGTGTAGTGTATACCGACCGTAGTATTAACCGAGCAGTGTTCACTGACGCATTCTTTGTTAACCGAGCAGAACAGAATGAATTAAATGATTAGTTTAGCTGATAAGATTGTCGAGCTGGCAAGAGTATAACATCGAGGTAATAGATAATGTTTGTTACAAAGATTGATAGTTGACAAAATTCAAGGAAGATCTAACGGAGAAAATTGAAACGTGTTATTGACACAAGTACCAATAAAGTTTTAAGCTGCAAAATCTATGAATGTGATTAAGCGGCAAAATATGATGGTAGAGAAGAAAATGATTTACTCATCTATATAAGAGAACATAATTTCTTTAGTAAGATGCTGAGAAGAAGAAGAAGCTACAATAATTTTGCATGAACAAGCTTTCATGCATTCTGATCATACTGGTTAGTGAGAACCGAGCTGCAGAATAGTTACTGAGCTACAGAGAGCTATTACCGATGGATAGTAAGTTGATATAGTATTGAATCTGAAAGGAAATATTGATCAGAAGGATTTGTATGGACTAAATATTGATCTGTAATCTACAATTGAAGTTGTACTAAGGCAGGTCATTTTACTGTTACATATTTAACCATTGTATACAGTCTAAATCTCTTAACCAAGTGGACTCTGAAAGTCTTATGATGTATCATTCATAGAATGAACATTGTTATCTTGTCAACCCCATAGTGAATGCTGGTTGGATGATAACTTGTAGTCTAAAATCCTCTAACAAGGTCACACCTGACAGTGTGTTTGTAACCTTTAACAGGGTTGGGTCTTAACCAACCTCACTTCAAAAGAGTGAACAATTTTGGGTTGCTGGTCCCAGGAGGTTTTTCCCTTTATAGGGTTTCCACGTTAAATCTCTTGTGTTATGTGTTGATTGTGATATTTGTTTGTTATCATACTTTACATGTTACATGTTAGATTCGATTGATAAACTATTTT
Organism: Chamaecyparis obtusa; assembly: GCA_027943335.1. Taxonomy (NCBI): domain Eukaryota; kingdom Viridiplantae; phylum Streptophyta; class Pinopsida; order Cupressales; family Cupressaceae; genus Chamaecyparis; species Chamaecyparis obtusa. Next base: position 1,373,724 of record BSBK01000694.1, read on the forward strand.
AGTATTAGACTGGTAATCGATAAAAGCATAGACAGTGAAAATTATTATTGCTTATTGATGAGAAGAAATTAAAGAAATTGTTTTGGATTATATATTTTGAAAAGGGACACTAGATAACTGATTCACCCCCCTCTCAGTTATTCTAACAGGTGGATCTAAAGGTTGACTTGTTCGGTAGCCTCTTGTGTAAATGTAGTTGTTTGGTTAGAGTTTAGGTATTTAGTTCAGTTAGGAGATAGAAGCTAGAAGATTAGAGATTGTTGACAGATCCTCACATGTTGGAGGACTTTTGTACTTGATTGTAATATTTGGCCTAAACTGGGAAGGCCTTATAGCCCGACATGTATTAATCAATTGAAGATAATATATGAAAGTTTTTGCATTCTCTCTCTCACTTTTGTGTGTTGTTGCTTCCATGTGTGATCTCTGCAAGGTGGATCTGGTTAGGGTGTGCCTTTGGCCCCTCTCCCCATCCTTCGTTGTGTCACATAGTAGAATCAACACACACATAGTTTTCCAAAGAGGGCATAGGTCTCTCCATACCCTCTTCCTCTTATTTAACTTCCATTTCGTTAGCAATACTCTCATCTTCAACCTTCTCTTCTTCATATTTTAAAATTGTAACTATTTTTCCTTTATCACCTATCTTTATTTTCTTCAATTTAGGAGATGAACCACTGACAACTTCTTCTAGATACTTTTGATTAGAGGAGGAACCCTTCTCACCAAGACATACAACCATAACAGGTCAGAAACCACTAAACTAGAATAAATATTCATCTGTAATGTAGTAAAGTATGTATTGCATGTAATCATACTATCCTTTAAGAAACCTAGATACCTAGAAATTTTTTTACTGATAGGAATTATTGATCCTCCACTCAATGTTATCATTGTTCGGTAATGATTTCATAAAGTAAAATACCAAGAACATCAACAATGAACCAAATTTAAATGCATATCCACCTTCAACCGTCATTTTTACTTTCTCAATAAAATTGTCTAGCAACATTTTACACAAATCCATTTGTACATTCTCCATCACTATCTTGCATGAAATATACATAGCTAAAGCAGAAGTTGAGCCATCATGATTTTGAAACTAAATTTTGTAGGAAATACCATAGGTGACATACCTTATAATTGGATCTTCAATAGCGTCTATAAGGAATGTGTGCTAATCCCAACCAATTTTTGTAAGATCTTCTACGTCTTGATAACTAATAAACTTCTTCCTGGGCAATTTTCCAACATAGAACAATCCAATAATTTCCTTAATTGCTTCCTTCAATACTACATATGGTTTGTCTAGCACTAGGGTCTCATCATGAAAGTGACTCAACACAAAGAGGATGAAATTGTTGTCATCACACCACATAATTTCTCCCTAGATATTGAGGCCAATATTTCTAACTCTCAATATATCCTTCATAGGAAATATAAATTCTAATTGCTTGATACAATTATGATCAAACTCCTTAACTCAACCTTCTTCATTTTCTTCGCTACATACACACTGTCACAATGAACAACTAGTTTAGGTGCCATGATACCTTCACAAGTTTTCTTCTACAAGCTCTTTGCAAATTCTCAATTCTTATTCATGCTACAGTACCAAATATTTCAAAAAAATGCCTTTAAAGCTATGAAACAACATAATACACGCAATTTAAAAATTCTAGACACTATATCCATCTTATAAAGATTGTTTGTAACAAGTTTGACATTAATGACAACAAAATAGTCATAGCATTGAAAGATTTTAATCCTTTTAAATATTATAGCAGATATATTTTTAAAGAGGTTGTTAGATTTCATGGTCTACCAATAAGCACAGTGTCATATTGAGATAATATGTTTATTGGTTATTTTTAGAGGAAATTGTTGCAGGAGTTGAAAATAAATGAAATCTAGAGTTTTGAAAACCATCCACGGGCTTATGGAAAAATTGAAGTGGTGAATAAGAGTTTGGAAACTTTTTGAGATGCCTAGTAGGAAAAAAAAAGTGAATGATGGGATTTGATTTTTCCATGGGAAGAATTTTTTCATAAAAATTCTATCAATAAGAGAAACAGTAAATCACCATTCCATATTGTATATGGAAGTAATCTAAAAAATGCTTCAAAGTTAAGGAAGATAAATAAAGGAGAAAGGTGCAATGTTGAACTTGAAGACTTTGTAGGGAACCTAAAGAATTTTCATAATGAGGCAAGAAAGCATATATATCAATAAGATGAATATTTGTATTTAAGGCTAATGCATATTAGAAGAGGAGATGTAAGAAATTTCAAATTGGGGAGAAAGTCATGGTTCGTCTAAGAAAAGAGGGGTTTCTAATGAGGACATATATAAGTTGAAGATGAAGAAATTTGGGCCATGCAAAATACTAAAGAAGCATGATTTAGGAAATGCTTATGAGGTTGAGTTTCTAAGTGGACTTGGCATTTTTCCTATGTTTAGCATTTTAGATTTGACAAAGTTTCATGAAGGAGGTATTGACAATGAATTATCAGAAGCATAGCAAGATATTATAGCACCTACATCAGGAAAGGAGAAGATAGGAATGCATCTTGAATATCCATGTGAATAGAAGCACAAGAAACATGCAATAAGAGGAGTATCTAGTTAAATAAAAATGAAGACTTATTGAAGATTTCTCATGGCTATTTAAGGAAGAGGTCGATAGTCCTGGTTCCCCCATAACATGTGAGATGTGACAAGGTCCCTTCTCAAATTACCTCAAATATTATATGCAGGAGCATTCAGGGTGTAAGATCAATTTTTGCATCACCCACAAATATTCTATAATTTTTAATAAGGGTTATTTCTGTCATAGTTACTATTTTTGGCAAGGTTACTATTTTAGTAAGTTGTTAGGTTTGCATGAAATCTTACACAAACATCTTGAATGGTGAAAGAATCACACCAATATCTTGTGGCATGTAAGGGATATTTGAGTTTTCTATGAATTTTCTCCAATAAAAGTTCAAATGCAAATTTGAGGGTCTTAGAGGTCTCGAAAGGGCTTGAATGTTAACTAAAGTTGCTATTGCATACTTATTGGTTGTATCTCTCATCACAATATTTTCAATAATATATGATGATTAATGATCCAACACGTGGCTTGAAAATTATGACTCCCAAGATTTTGACTATTGGAAATCCAATAAAATGTCTTCTAAAGTAAAAATTGGTTGGTTGGGGCTTTGACACCCAAAAAAAGGTTTTTCACCTTCTTAAACATTCTAGGGCAATTATGTATTCCAAATAAAGGATTTGAATGGATGTTATAGAAGATAGTTCCAATAATGCAGATGGTGACTTTGGATCGTAGATTAAGTAATGAAAATTCTCATGTGGTTGTAGCATGTTATTTTCTAAATTTTGTAATTTTATTTCATTGGGATAATATAAAGCAAGTATTTCTTTCTTGCATTTTCTTTTTATTTCTCCATTTTGTTGTGTGTTTGGGTTTGAGTGTCCTTCATGAGGAGAGCATTGATATACCATCAAATCTACCAATCTTTATTACTATCACCATACTATGATCTAACAAGAGTTAGTTTGGTGAGCTACTTTCATGTTTCAACATGTTTATTAACTGTTGTTCTTTATCATGACTGTTTCTTATGTTTTGGGTAAAATGGTTTAATATAATCTAACTTGTTCTTTTATGCTTAAAATTTCATGTATACAATTTATGTGGCTATTATTAAGAGCGCAATTATAATAGAACAATAAAATAATTTAATATACATCTTTATTATATATTATTTTGTATTTCTATAAATTTTGTCTTTGTTTTTATTATTAGTAAACTCGTACTTTACCTAGGAGAATCAATTCGTCTATTGAATTGATAAACACCTCAAAGGTGTCTCTAGATATAACCTTGATAGATCAATATTTTAAATGTAAAGAAAAATATATTCTTAAAAGAACATTCTATTTAATTACTCTTATTCTACTCAAACTAATTCTATAATAATCAAAATCAGCCTCACAACACACAAGATTGACCTCCACCAATTCATTAGATTATAAACTTTAAAAAAAAATTAAACATAAATAACTAATATTTTAATTATAATAAACTAAACTAACAAATCAAAATCAAAATATTTTTTAGTTTCATTTCAATTATCTATGTTTTATATTATTTATTAACTGGATTGCAATTGAAACAATAATGTATGACTTTGATTCCAATAATGCATGGCTTTGATACTTTTAGTATGTCCAATGAGAATCTTATTCATTTTAACTATGCATACCAACCAAATTGTCCTAATATCTTATGGAAAATTTAAAATTATAATAACAGAGTTTGACTAAAACTAAATCATATTGTTTTGAGTTGAATTGATAGATATTGTACATATTATCTTTATTTCTACAATGGATAGATATTCTACCAATATATCCACGTTTTGCTTGAAATGGATGTTTATTTGTTTGTTTTATACAAAGGACTTCCATCAATATCAACATTATTTAATTTAGAGTTAACCCCCAATTATTATCGTTAATACCCACTCTAATGTCAAAATCAAGGGCCTATATTGCATGTGCTAAGGCAAGGAATGTTTCTTAATATATCATTGTCATAATTAGTTGGTAATTGACCTTTGAGTGTGATTAAATAGACAGTTTGTGGTTTCCAAGAGTTTTATTTTTCTTTCTAACATGTATAATATCGTTCATTTAGAGAAAACAAATAATTTCTTTTTAATTAATTATGGTTAGGTTAATTATAGTGGGGAAGCGTGTGATATAGAAAAAAAAAAACTTTAGATCCCTTGCTTCCCATTTGGGAAAGTTTAAATTAAGCTTTATAACATTAAATAAGTTTAATTAGTATGTTGTTTGAAATGGGTGAAGGTCGTGTTGGGTTGATCACGACAACATCCTTGCTTGTCAAACATGGTCCTCCTAAATTTGTGTCAATTTAATATTAATTTGGTGAACATGTCTTCCAAAAATGAGGAAGACCTATGTTATGTATTTTAAACTCAATAAAGATCACGGAAGCACAAGTATGTTTATTAATATGACTTAAGCCTTACATCTCACATTATATTATAATAAATAAATTCTAGATAGTTCACATTTCAATATTATTGAATTGTTAGAATACATAAAGTTGATAAATTTTATTTTATTTTGACTTTATTTGCATTATGTTTTTAATGTTTATTTAATATTATTTAAATTAAATTTGTAAAATTGTAGAATTGATTTGGGTCATAAATTATAGAAATGATTTGGGTTGGGAGCTTGGTTCGATTGACAAAAGTTTCCTACAGTAGACAAAGATCATGAGGTCTAGTCTCCCCTAACCCACGTAGTACCAATGGGTGTGTCTTGTCAATCTCATCAGACACATTAATAAGTTTATCCAATGCACTGTAATGTATAAGGGGGCTACTCGATTCCGGTAATTTTTTTAATTGAGTTTAATTTACTTTTTTTCCAATTAATTATTAAGGTGACTAAAATGTGAAATATTTCTAACCAGAGTGTTGTATACAGTAACAAAATGTAATTTATTATGATTATCTTATAATAGTGTGACATCAATATAACATTGACAATTTAGTCCCAATCTTTCTCTTGTACTACTAATTGAGTGACAAAATGTCGTATAAAAAGTCCCAAAAAAATGTTTACCAACAACACACCTCTTTAAATACATATTATAGACACTTAGATGAACAAACGCTCCTCTCCTAACACTTATATTTATAAAATTTAAATTTGTTACAAAGTTTAGATTCATTTTTATAAAGATTTATAAGACTATTTTTTTCTAATGTATAATAAATAATTTTACATGTCATAATAAATCAACATCAAATCCAAAGTTAAATACTATTAATTAGTTCTCAATACAATTTAATTTATTTAAACCAAAACAAATTGTATACTTTATTTTCCTAACACATAATGTTCTTTTAATTTTGTTGATTGTTTACTATTTAAAAAGAACTAATAACCCCACTAATCATAACAACCTTCTTAATAATATTGCATTTCATGAAAGGTGTCATGTGATAGAAAAGCAATACATCTATTAAATATATGTCTTATCGAGGTGTCATGTGATGAGCAAGGTGGTATATCTATTGTATATGTGTCTTAATGCATTCGTAAATTTGCCTACATACACTTGTCCATAACTGCTTTCCAAGACATGGGTGATACATTTCATATCTTATGAAAGGACCCACAAGATTTCCATCCCAATACAAAATGTGAGGTTGAGGGTAACCAGTCA
>BSBK01000695.1:0-277500 GCA_027943335.1 Chamaecyparis obtusa
GCATAAGAATCAAACTTAATCACTGTAATAGATCTAATATCCTAATCATCATCTATGAAAATAAACATAACACAATGATTTTGGTTAACCACCCTTGAAAGGTAAAACTGGAGTGGGGATGACACCCACAAATCTTCACTACTGCAGTATTAAAGTTTTCCAGTTAAGGCTACAAGTTTGATCACAAGATATGATCTACCCTATGAGGGATCTGCCCTATTAAAGAGCTTTAAGACTTATCCATCTACCTTGTAAAAGGATTTAAAACTTACAACTAAGTAAGCATTCGATTAAGAGATTTACCAAGGTCTGTCAAAACCACTTTGTTAAGAGATTTACCCTGATACACCTGTTAGAATGTCTCAGTACCTGATCCTTTGATTTGCACTATGATGCTGATTACAAATCTTCTCCTTACACTATAGATTTGATCTCCTCTATCAAATATTTCTCTGTTCTGTCCTTCACTACTCTGCTATGTTTTTCTCAAACACTGAAATCTATTTTGCTCTAAAAGTATGAGATCTCCTTCATACTCTTATCTCATGATACATTTTAGGGTTCAGATCTCATCTTATATAAATAATTAATCATCTCCAAGATTTAAGATCTACAATCTAGATTATCTCCTTTTGTCACTTAACCTTTCCCTAATTCTGATTGGTTCTATGAATCACATAGGGATTGATAATTACAATTCTATAGTATAATCACCTTCGTGATTTCCTTAACAAACAATAAATGAAATATGAATGTCAGCAAAAATAGTTTACCTAAGTGTTTGTGACATAACAAACACATATGACAAATCTGGCTTGCTTGACATTTGATATCTCTGGCACTCAACATTCATTGTTCTCTATATCTTGGTGCTTAGCACTGACATCTTTCCATAACTTGACATTTGTCATGCCCATAAATTTGCATGCAAAAACACACCAACTTTTTTTAAAAAAGGTTTTAAGTTTATGTTTTAAGGTTAAAAGTTGACTAAAGTTGCACGGTTAAACCTTGGTGAGAGTAGATTAACTTTCGATTGTGGGGTAGCATGGCGAGGGGTCATCAACAATGCTCACCCCTATATATACCATGAGTATCCAACCTACTACCACCCGGGTTAACTAACAAGTTTAAGTTTCATTCCAATTAAATATACATGAAATAATGGGTTAAAATCTTAAGCTCTAATGGCCTCCTGAGTATTGCATAAAACTAGTTCATATTCAAATTAAGTATACTAGGTACAATAGCTTTAGATTGACCACCTAAATTAATTATACAAATTTAAATACTAGTAAACTCATTACTAACATTAATGGATTAACACAAAACTTTTGACAATTAACTACATTGAGGATTAAATTGATCTAACACAATATTAAATAAAATATATTAATGATTAATATATATAAATTATTAATTAATTAATTAATAAAACATAATAACTAATCAATTCATACATTAATTGATAAATAAATATGGCATACTAATGGCAAATGTATTAATTTATTTGTAACCATATATCAAAATTAAATTTACCAAATTAACTATTTGAAATAAATTTAAAAAAAAAAACAATAAACTAAATGTTAATTAATAATTTATATAAAATGTTGATTTAAAAAAAATATTAATTAATTAATAAATAATATATATATTAATTAATAATACTATTAATAAATAATATATATTAATTAATATATATTATATTTATTATATTAATTAATAATTAGAAAAATATATTTAAAAAAATCAAAATTAAACAAACCCCACTGCAACTTCTTTTAAGTTCCAAAGGGACTGCAGGGCCCCACACGGGTCCATGTGGTACTTGCCCTTGGTAGTGTATTGCGCTACCAAGGCAATGAGTACCCTACCAAGTGTAGGGACCCGCTGCCATGGGCAGCACGTCCAAGGACGTGCCTCACGGTATGTGGGGTGGGGGGCCCGCGCCCCTCCCCCCCTACCCCCCCACTTACAATTTTTTTAAAAATATTTTTTAATATTATTTTATTATATTTTTTTTAAAAAAAACTTTTCTATTAAAACTCTACGTGGGCATTATATTATAAAGTCCCTTTTCTTTTTTTTATACAACCTTCCTTAATATATATAGTATTTTTTTTACTAGTGGGTTTTAACCCAAGATATTTTATTTTTATTTATGTTTATTTTTTTTGTTAAAGGGCTCCTTGGGTAGCGACCTAGGTGGGTCCCACCCAAGTTGACCATGAGTCTAAAAAGGATCTCCTTCCTATTAGCTTACTTTATTATATTTATTTATTTATTTTGCAAGTGGGTGAGGGGTTATAATATTTTAATGACTATGGCATGAAAATGTATGAGAATTTTTTTCCAATACATTTTCCAGAGACATGTAGGTCTCCATTTTGTCACTTCTTTTTGTTTTAAGACTTGTTGATCATTTTGTAGCTCTTGTGTATAATTGTTTTTGACTTGCTTGTTTTCATTTGATTGCATTTGTTCTCTATTTCTTTCTAAAAGTCTAAGAGGTTTATTTGATCTAGTTTTGTACTCATAAGATCAAATGGATTTCTCCTACAAAACTATATATTCAACATAAAATTGTTATCACAAGAACAGCTAAACTTTTGAAATTTTAAACTTCTCCTTTCACCTAATTAACATGATAAACTATTTTTCATACTAATATTTAAATTGCTAAGGAGGTTTCTTTAATAAAATTTGAAAACCTCATCTATACATTTTTTCAAGCAAACATTCTACATTTCTTAGCATTGAATTATTTTCACAATATCAATAACATATTCACAATGACTATTTCAAAGAGAAACTCAAGGAAACTAAAATACATTATTACACTTTTCATGCCTTGAAATGCTATCAAAATATCAAACATAATATATTAGCATCTACCTTTGAGCAACATACATTATTTTCATAAGAACATGAATCTATCAAGTGCAAAAAACTACCATACATTCCATCAAAACTTTGATGCAACATCACTTTGATACAAACACAAGTTTTGGAGTGTTAACTCCATTACAAAAATACAATGATATCAAGGGAGCCTAAGATTCCCTTACAATAACAATAAACATAAAATAAATGGGATCCAAATCAACTTTCTTCTTCAAGCTTCATGGCTTCAAAACTTGCAATGGAAATATGGATAGACCATGGGAAGCTCACCTCCCATCCTAGGCTTCTAGGAAGCCACCCCTGAGCATGGGGAACCATCACATAGACAAGGATTCACAATCAAGAAAACCAAAATCACAATAACACATTAAGCACTTTTAAACTCCCATCCAAGGATATGAACAAAGAGTCTCAAAATGACTCAAAATTTGGGGTGAAGGTGGAACTAAATCCCAAGGGGAGAAAGCACATTTCATAAAATAGAAGACAAGCCTACACTTGGCTTTCTCATCACACATATTGCCACAAAAATCCCAACCCTACAAAACTCCTTATGACCCCCAAGGCTTCAAGCCATACAATCCCTTATGGCCCCCCAAAATATAAAAAGAAATGGCTACATGGAGCCCATACATCCATGTTTCTTCCTTCTCCATACCAAGGAGAGACTCTACACCTATGGTTGTCCCATTAATCCCTTCACCCCAAAGGCTACTCTTCCCTCCCAAGGGTGAGTGTGGCCTAGAGAAAACTCCCTTAATACAATACAAAACAAGGATTCACAAGAACAACAATTCTTCACATTTACAAAAAAAAAAAGACTTGCACAAACATCAAGCACAAGATTTGCATAAACATCTACTACACAACATAACAAGATTCACAATCATACACATATAAATAACACAATAACTATTTTCTACATACAAGAATGAAATTAACCATGAGAACTCCTTCCACATGAAGACATCAACAAGTAAATGAAGAAAGCCACCAACCTAGATCCAAGCTTATGGAAGTTATTTGATGAAGAGTCTCCTCTTTTTTCTAAGTCTCCTTTCTCCAAATTAGCAATGTCTCTAAGTTAGAGAGTGGGTGTTCAAATTTTTCAAAAGAAGAGTCCCCTCTAAAAAGACCTCCACACAAAATCCTATGGATAAGATTTCATTCCTATTGGGTGGTCTTCCCTAAGTCCCTTACAAGGTTTCCAAATTTGGTCCCTTACAAAGGTAAGCTAAAAAGGTGGGATAAGGACTACCTACCTTTCTAGTGGGTAGTGATCTTACCAAAACATGGTCCCAAAAGTTGATTTTCGGCCATCTTGAAAAACCAACCTTTTGGATGGGGTCATTTGGTCAACTAAGGGTTATCCTATGGTGAAAAATGACCCTTACCCAAAGGTATATCAAGTGGGGTAACTAAAAATGGCCTAAACACTCCCCTAGACACCTTTTTAACCTCCCAAAAGTGCATGCTATGTTCAAATTCGAAATTCTTGAGTTGACACTACCTCAAGCCCCTTATCCAAGAGATTTTCTCATGGGGATCCTCATGGTACTATCCTAGGTTCATGGGCATCCAATCCCCAAGTGGACATGTCATGGCCACAAGTACACAAACAAGTGTTAAGTGACACAACAAGAATGACACATCACAAGCCATATGGCATATCCACTAGGGCATTCTCAAAAACAATTTACATTAACAATTTAATATATAAATTAAATACACTCATGCACATTACATTCACAAATAAAATACAATACAATGAGGTTTTTAGCTTCTCATTAGAAGCAACCTTGGCTTGAACTAATTTTCACAAAGGTCTATGTTTTGGTTCCCTAAATTTACCATGGTCTAATTCCCTGCACACTAAAGCCCAACATTAGTAGTCCAAGGAAATAAATACATGTAAATTCATAACATTAATGATCAAGATAATTCATTTGAAATATCATAATTCACATGGTATAATCATTCATCTATAACATACATACAACTCATCATGAAATATACAATTCATCATTGAATTAAGCTTATAACATAATCATTGCATATATAATTCAATTGAAATCAAATATCATCATGACATCATAATCATTCATAAAATCCACTCAATCACACATAAAGGTTCCAAATAGATATCATAGTTTTCATCAAAATAAACATAACTGAATGTTCATCTAACCCTCTAAGGTGATAAAATCATAATATAAAGTATCAGTAATCCATAAGGCATCAAAATATATCAAATAAGTCTATCTCAAATGCAAAAATTGAATGGCTATGACAGGCTCGGGGTGAGGCCTCACAACATTAACTGACTCGACTAATATTGAAGTACTCGATGACCACTTTCTTACTCAATAGTGACTACTACTCGGTAACTATACAATACACATGACTCAGCCTATACATGATGAGTCGGTTGCAGTGATGACTGACCAATATTGCCTAGAAAATGACTAAGTGTAAGACACTAATAGACAACAAAACCTTAGAGATCAAAAATCACCCCCTTGAGCAAGAAATATTGACATGAGCGGGAACAAGAGTAGCATGAGCGGAGGAGGGGCTAGGGTTTGTAGTGGAAATGGAGAAGGGGAAAATATAGAGGGAGGGGAAGGAGGTAGCGATGAGGATGGAGGGAAGGAGCCGTGGGTTTCCAATTCTAGGGGTTCTGGTTCAGTGGAGCCATGTGATTTTGAGGATGATGAAGATGACCTACCTGAGATTTTTGCTAGATCTAGTGCTTGGGGGCTATCATTCCTGTGGTGGGGAGTTTTACCCCAACTCTTTGGGAGTATGGTGTCCCCTGGCTATGGCTTTCCTGGTGTGGAACCAGACTGGTCTTGCTGACTCTAGGTCTACTGGAGATGTTCGTGGGGGTTTTTTAGGCTCTAGATTTCTTTTGGTCAGTTGTGTGCTTGCCTTGTGGTGGTGTGGTCCTTCTCTTTGAGGGGGCTGGTTCTAATGGCTTTATGGAGACTCTTTCTAAGGATCTGTCCCATTCTCCTTTCCTCCTTTCATGTAGTGGAAGGTTTTTGGGGTTCTCTCTGATGGAAGATGTTTTTTCCTTTCAGCTTTTGGACCTATTGGGTATTTAGGTTCAAACTCTATTGGTGTGGGGGAATAGTTATTTTCCTATCTAGTTATTTTTCCTCCTCTCTATTTCTATGGAGATCTTTGTTGATGCTCTGTGGCATTGCTTCTTGAGGCTTGTCCTACCTCCAGTTTCTTTGGTGTGGAAAGGCTCTTTTTTTCCTCTGATGACCAACTTTGGCAGGCAGCTGTGTTGGTTCCTCTTTTGGGGCTCTCTCTGGGTGGCCACTCTTTGGGTTCTGTAGATCCCCTCTGTTGTGTGGGAGAGTGGTGCTAGCTCTTTTGGTGTTGCTCTGAGTGTTGTGGGCCTTACCACTACTTGTGATGGGAGATGAACCAATTTTAGATGCTTTCTTGCTCCTCCCATGCTCGACTTTTGTGGTTTTTTGGGTTTCCCCCCTCTCCACTTTGTGGTGTAGCCCCCTTCTATGGAGGGGTTTCACTTAAGGGTTCAATGGCTGCTGAAGGTTACTTTCCTTCTTCAACCTTCCATTCTACTTCCTATTGATGTGGAAGCTCCTTTCGCGATGGAAGCTCAGCCTTTTGAGGTGGCTCACTGTTGGATAAATGTGTTGTTGAGTGTGGGTGCTCCTCTTGTGAAGGAGTGGTGGAAGCCTTCTATGGAGGTTGAGTAGTCTCCTATTGAGGTGGAGATTATGTTTGTGAACTTGGAGGTGGAGGGGACTCCTATTGAGGTGGAGTTTTTTCTAGGCTACCTCTTGTGGTCGTATTAATGGAAGGAGATGTTATAGCCTTAGCCTTGTTATTTTGATATTTTTCCTCTCTACTCCTATAGAGGTGGACCCTTTTTCTATTGAGGTGGACAAGGAGTTTGTAGTGGGTTGGAATATCTTTGACAGTGTTGGTTTGGGCTAGAGGTGTAGTGGTTTTAGACCTTCATTCTTGATAGAGAAAGATGGACAGGCTATTTGTGGCCTGAGCTTGCTTCTTCAGTTTATGGTGATGAAAGTGTCTCTCTCTTTCAATTTATTTTCTTCCTGTGATCAAGGATTGCTGCAATTTTAAAGGGCTCACTCTGGTCCTTTGTTTTTGTTTTTTGTTAAAGCTTGCAGCTTTTATGGGGGGATTGTCCCAAGATGATCTTAAAGTTTGTCTTTGATAGAGGCAAACTGGTCAATATTTTTTTGTTGATTATCTGCTCTCAGACTAGTGCCATTAATGTGCTCCTAGTCCTTTGTTCCACAGGCCAGCACCCTCTTGCTTCTTTTCTTTATAAAAAAATAATCACCCCCTTTGACATTAGTGGCAAAAACACTTTGTCATGACATTTTCATTACATTTACAAGAGTAATTAGTACTAACAAAAATTTCTATAGAATACTCCCCTACGACTTAACTCAGTCTTTTTAAAAAAAAATTACATATATACATATGACTTCTTATTTGACATATATATATTTTCAAAACTAGTATTTTGTACCATTTATCATCGTGTTTGTATCTAATGTTTTGTTTTTTGATATCTGACATATTTGATGTTGCATGATCATATACATATACATATACATATACATATACATATACATATACATATACATATACATATACATATATACATATATATATACAAGTGCAGCATCCTATCAGCAAGCTGCACCATTCCATCAGCGTCCTCCCACCACAACAAACACTTCCCAGCACAACAACAACAACATCCCATTATCCCTAGCAACAACAAGCATCCTCTTATCCTAAGCAAAAACAAGACCCCATTATACCTCAGCAACAACAAGACACTCCATATCCTCCACAACAATATGCTTTTGCACCTCAACAACAATATCCTCCCCAACAACCATCACCCCAACATCCATTCCAATCTACCTATCTTGTTGGGAAATCTCCATATCCAACTCCACAATATCCACCAAAAAATCATCCTTATTCTCTAGTACCACTAGATCCCTTTCCATGGGAGTACCCACTCCAACATCAATCAATGCCAAGTGGGAGGAAATGAAGAATGCTCTTAAAGAGTTCAAGGCTAGAACAGAGAGTAAGGCCTTCAAATTGATGAGGTCTATCCCTATCCCTTTGATAGATCAATCACAACTATCCCTTTCCCAAGAACTTTGAGACACCTAAATTTGATAAATATCATGGGAAAGGAGATCTAGTAAGCCATGTCAAAGAATTCTATATGGCTTGTCAAGAAGTGGCATACATCAACTACCTTATGCACCTATTCCTCCAAAGCTTGGGAGGAACTGCTATTGAGTGGTTCTATAAAATACCCTATGGGACAATCACAACCTTTATCAAGCTCTCTAAGAAGCTTGTTACCCAATATGCCCACAATGTTGAGAATGAGTTGTTCCTACTAGACCTTTGCAACTCAAAGTAGAAAGGAGGAGAAAGCCTAGCTGACTACTTGCAACGATGGCAGAACCTCACAACTAGGTTATCATATCAACCACCTGAGAAGTATCTAACCAATATCTTTATCGATAACCTACATCCCAAACTATCCCACTTCATGTGAATGACCTATATCCAAACAATCAAGATATCAAGGTAAGGGGATAGATATCGAGAGAGGCCTCCTAGATGAAGGCACGATCTGACATTACAAGGACAATTCCCACAACAAGCCTAGCAATGAAAAACCTCACTACTAGAATTGAAACCAAGAATGTTGTTACTGATGGAGCCATAGAGGACCAAGCATGTCTAGTTATTGTGGCCGGTCCTACACCAACTCCCTACATATCACCACAAACAACCCCAAATCAATCAACACACCTATGCAGAGTTATCAAAACCCAAACAATCAACAACACTGTCAACAACAAGTGAATCAAGAAACTAAGCAAGTTAGGCCAATGCCATATCCACTACCCAAAATTAGAAAAAGCCTCAAGCCCAGACCCATCAGAAATGAACCTTCACCCCTCTTGGTAAATCTCTAGATGTGATCTTCCATTGAATGGCTAAATCCAATCTCAACACTACATACCAACTTAGAAATTTGATGACACAAAACCCAAGCCTAACTGGAACAAAGATCATGAATACTATGATTATCATTGTGGAAAAGGACACACAAACCTAAGGTGTATGAAAATAAAGCACTACATCTAAGATCTCATTGATAGAAAGGAGATCCAAGTGGACACACCTATGCAAGCCTCACCTAATGCCAATTTGTAGATCTATCAAAATGTGTTCCCTCAATACAATACTAGGAAGAATGAGGTCAATGCCAATCCTTCACCCCCAAACCAAGGAAAAGGAAAGAAAGGAGACCATGCTAACCATAAAGACTATATGACTACCCATATCAACTATGACAAGTTTGTCGAATGCATAACCCAAATTAAGTCCACTGTCAATGTCATCCATGTCAGAGGAGTTGATAGTCAGTGTGTAGTCACCACATGCAAAGGCTAGATATCTGTCATCTGCACCAATCCAAGGCCAACACACAATGTACAATACAACCTTATAGAACATCTTTGGAATACACCTTCCCAAATATCCATCCTCGACCTTCTTTGCACTTCACCCATCCATAAAGAAATCCTCAATCGAGCCCTTGATGAAGGACATGTCCCCACAGACATTAACACCATCTAGTTTGAGAATCTTGTGGAACATTTGTCAACATCTTGTGCTCTTTCCTTCAAGCCATCTGACATACCGGCTGTTGAGCCTAACCACAATCTCCCTCTCTACATCATCATTATGGTCAAAGATTTTTCCATTAAAAGGGTCATGATAGATAATGGCTCAACCCTAAAATTGTGTACTCTAAAATTCATTCAGTAGATAGGGTTCATAGAGGCTGACATATCACATGAAGTAATCACCATCAAGGCATATGATAACTTTGAGTGTACCTTTGAAGGTACCATTCTTTTGCCTATCTAGCTAGGCCTAGCAACTCAAGACACCATTTTCCATGTTATTGATCTTGACCTACCATTTAACATCCTCCTTGAACAACCATGGATACATTCCATCAAGGTTGTACCATCTAGTTACCATCAGTGCACCAAATTTTCACATCAAGGCACTAAGGTTATCATCCATGCAGACCCCCAACCTTTCACATATTGTCATGTGATGGAATCATCATTCCCTCATTCCACCCATTTTCCTAGAACTGATATTGGCACTTATGTTGCCAGCTCATCCCAATCCCATAGTGATCTAGAGACTATCCTCATAATGAAGGGTGCTCCCCTTAATACCACAAACACATAACAGAAATAGAGAAACAACAACAATAATATGCAAGAACAGAAAATTGGCTTCTTATTATCTCCACAAATGTGGAATTACAAACCTTCAGAATTACAATATGCAAAGCCACATGGGCATTCCCTTACAATATTCTATAGGACAAAGCCTCGAATCAATACCCAGATCTACTACCCAGAACTATTCTGAACTGCCTAAGACAATAATACAGCCTTCCTTATATAGGCAATTTTCCACCGCCTGGGAAGGTTCCAGAATTTTAGCCAATAAGGCCGACCAAACTTAGAATTATTTTATTTTACATTTTATTACATCATAGTCGGCTCAAGATAACCTTTGAAACCCGAACAGAAATTTTGAAGAAAATTATTTTCTGCCATTTCGGGTGGCCTAACTTCCGAAGACCATAAGTCATCACCAGTTGACCCGATCGGCTATTATAACCCCATTTCAGAAATGCCACGAAGCGCTCTACAGGCTTGACCTGCGCATCCGCTCGTAACCAAATTTTTGACCTCATTCGGGGCCTCTAAAGCCTTCAAAACTGAGTTCAAAGTTTCTGTACCCTACTGCCAATACCGAAAATCTTCAATATCTTCCGATATACACTTAATCTGGCAATGAAACTTTACTGGCAGACTTATATGACCAAAATGAACCTCCAAGAAAGAAATCAGATCATTCTGAGCACATACAAAAATTACCAAAAATAGTAACTTTCCATAAATAGCAGCTCTGCACAAAATAGCCCTTATTGAATATAAAAATAGAAATTTTTTTTTTTTTGGGTGATGCAAGATTGCTCTTACACCCAGGATGCTCCTGCATCAGACACCCAGGGTAATTTGAGAAGTGACCCTGTCACGACTCAGGTGTGTAGAGGAAAACCAAGACGGTTAACCTCCTCCTTTGTTAGCCATGATGAATCTTCAACTGGTCATCCTTTCCAATTGACCAGATATTCTTCATATGTCCTATTCCTTGTGCTTCTACCAACACGACTGTCCAGTATATCTTCGATCTCCTTAGTGTCTGAACTAGTTGCTGGAATACTCCACTATGCTGCTGTGATCTCATCTTCAACACCTCCTTCATGATACTCTATCAAATCTAAAATGTTAAACACTGGTGAAATATTTAGCTCAGTAGGCAATTCTACCTCATATGCATTTTCTAAATCATGTTTCTTTAGTATCCTACATGGTCCAAACTTCTTCATTTTCAGCTTGTTATATGTACCAACTGAAAACCGCTCCTTCCACAAATGAACCATGACTTCATCACCAACCTTAAATTCCTTATACCTCCTTTTCTCATCTACCTTAGCCTTATACTGTGCATTCATCTTGGTAATATGATTCCTCACCTCTTCATGGATGTTCTTCAAGTGTTCTGCAAAATCCTCAGCTTCAGCACTACTTATTTCTCCTTTATCTATCTTCCTCAATTCAGATACATTTCTTGGACTACTTCCATATACAATCTGGAATGGTGATTTACCAGTGCTCCTGTTGACAAAATTATTGTATGCAAATTTCACCTGTGGTAAAATCAAATCCCATCCTGTTGGCTTATCTCCAACCAAACATCTCAGCAAATTTCCCAAACTCCTATTCACCACCTCTATCTGTCCATTAGTCTGTGGATGATGTGATGAACTAAACTTCAAATCTGTCTTTAACTTCTTCCATAATGTATGCTAGAAATATCCAACAAACTTAGTGTCCCGATCTGAAACTATAGTCTTTGGAAAACTATGTAGTCTCACTACTTCTCTGAAAAACAATTCTGCTACATGAACAACATCATTAGTCTTCTTGCAAGGAATGAAATGTGCCATCTTTGAAAATCTGTCAACCACCACAAAAATTGAATCATGTCCCCGCTGAGTCCTCGGTAAACCAAGAATAAAGTCCATGCTGATATCCTCCCAAAGCTTCTTTGGTATGGGTAATGGCTGATACAACCCTGTATTCTGCTTCACTCCTTTCGCCATCTAACATACTCTGCAACTCTGTACAAACTTCTTCACATCTTGCTGCAACTGTGGCCAATAATAATTCTCACTAACCAAACCAAGGGTTTTATCACGACCAAAATGTCCAACCAATCCTCCGCTATGCTTCTCCTTGATGAGATTCTCCCTCATAGAACTTCGTGGAATGCACAACTGACTCCCTCTGAATAGCATATCATCTTGGATCATGAAATCCAACCATTTTGTCCTGTCTAGAGTAACAGGTTCTGTACAAGCTTTCCAAGCTTCACCAAAATCAGGATCCTCTAGATACAAATTCTTGAGTTCCTTGAACCCAACCACTTCAATCTGCATTTCTGTCAGCAATAGTTGCCTTCTGCTAAGAGCATCTGCAACCCTATTAGACTTTCCACTCCTGTGTTTCAAAACAAATGTATAACTCTGCAAAAACTCAATCCATTTCAAATGTCTTTGATTCAATTTTTCTTGACTATTCAAATATTGCAAAGCTTGATTATCAGTATACAAAACAAACTCCTTAGGAAGCAGATAATGTCTCCACTTCTTTAATGCCTGAACTATAGCATAAAATTTTTGATCATAAATAGAATATTTCCTCTTGGCATCATTTAACTTCTCACTAAAATAAGCAACAGGTTTACCTTCTTGGCTCATAACAGCTCCTATTGCAGTACCACTAGCATCACAATCTACTTGAAACACCTTATTAAAATTTGGAAGTGCTAAAACAGGTTGTTCTGTAACTTTTCATTTCAACAACTGAAAACTTTTTTCTGCCCCATTAGTCCACTTAAACTCTTTTCTATCCCCTCTCATTGTTTCAGTCAAGGGTCCACAAATACTGCTAAAATTTTCGATAAACTTTCTGTAAAAGCTAGCTAAACCATGAAAAGATCTTACCTCAGTAGCACTCCTTGGAGTAGGCCATTCAAGGATAGCCTGTACCTTCTCTGGGTCCATTTTTAGACCTTCTGCTGAAACTACAAATCCCAAATACACTAACTCTTTCTTCACAAAACTGCACTTCTTCAAATTAATCAACAATTTCTCTTCTCTCAACTTGTCAAACACCATATGAATATGCATCATATGTTCCTCCAATGTCTTGCTAAAAATCAAAATATCATCTAGGTAAACAATGACAAACTTACTCAGAAATTCTTTTAGAACCTCGTTCATGAGCCGCATGAAAGTGCTCAGTGCATTGGTTAGCCCAAAAGGCATGACTAACCACTCATATAGTCCTTCCTTTGTCTTGAAGGTAGTCTTCCATTCATCTCCTTCTCTGATCCGAATCTGATGATATCCACTCTTTAGATCTATCTTTGAGAAATACACAGCTCCACTAAAACAATCCATAATATCATCCATTCGTGGCAATGGAAACCTGTACTTGATTGTGATCTTGTTTATTGCCCTAGAATCTGTACACATCCTCCATTCTCCATTCTTCTTTGGTGCTAATACCACTTGTACAGCACAGAGACTCAGACTCTCACGGATCAATCCTTTCTGTAACAGTTCATGTACTTGTCTATTCAACTCCTCACTTTCTACAGGTGTCATTCTGTGTGCTGCTTTATTCGGCAAACTCGCTCCTGGGATCAAGTCCATCTGATGACTGATCTTCTTGACTGGTGGTAATCCATCAGGCATATTATCGGATACAATATCCTGAAACTCATTCAACAAATCTGGAACTTCTACAAGAACATCTTCTACTTCCTCTTTACCAGCTTTTGGAATTAAAGCAAAACATACATGCTCATGCCTCATACCATCTAGGAAATTTCTTCCATCAACAAAAGTTATCCTTGCATTACCACATACCTTTTCTTCAGTCTCCTTCAATGGTTTTAGCTTATGTCACACTCCAGCCTTTGTTACGGAATAGGTATTTGCACGACCATTATGTACAACACATCTGTCAAACTGCCATGGTCTACCCAACAGCATATGACATGCATCCATAGATATGATATCACACAATACCTCATCTTGGTATCTGCCAATCTTGAACTTCACCATACATTGTTCATTGACCATGACCTTGTGGTCATCCTGTACCCAAGCAATCCGATATGGATGTGGGTGTTTCTATCTCTTGAGCTTCAACTTTGTCACCATCTCTTCTGACACCAAATTGTTAGTGCTTCCACTATCAATAATCACATCACAACATTTACCTTCACACTTGCACCTGGTGTGAAACAGGCTCCTCCTTTGCTCAGGTTCATTCTCACCACTCACCAAGACTCTTCTATTAATCAACGTTTCTTCTCTTTCAGCATCTTCAGAATTTGATGATCTGGCATCTTCATCTACATGTGCAACTCTGGCCTGGCCTTCATTTCTCCTGTCTGTTCTGCCTTGGCGCTGAGGACATTCAAATGCCCTATGACCTTCTTCTCCACAGTGAAAACATGTTCCACGGAAGCCACCTCTTCCAGATCCTTGTCCTCTTCCTCTTCCTCTCTGATCTCTATTATTTTGATCCTGGAAGTGATTGGAATTATTTCCTCACTGATTCTGACTACTACTGGCCTCATCCTTCTTTTTTGGATCTTCATTTCGGCCACCATATGACCATCCGCCAGATCGTCCACCGTGACCTCTTCTATTTTGTCTGCTCTCAAACTTCTTGTTCAGCTTTTCCTCTACTTTTAGGGAAAACTGGTATGCCTCTTCAATACTATTCATTCAAACCAGATTCAACTCCTCCTGAATGCTTGGCCTTAACCCACTAAGATATCGGGCAACTTTCTCCTTATCAGCTTCTGCATGGCCTGTTCTGATGAGAAGTCGATAGAACTCCTTTGTATACTCCTGAACAGATCTTCTTGCTTGCTTCAAACTCTACATTTTCTTCAGTAGGTCAAGCTCATAATCAATAGAAATGAACTATCACTTCAATTTATCCACCATCCGATCCCATCTTGTGATTTTCTCCTTTCCCCTTCTATTTCGTTCCAACTGAATCTCTTGCCACCATATCTTCGCATGACCTTTCAGTCTGGCCTTCACAAATTTGACCCTATCAGGATCCTCAACATCTTCATACTCAAAATATTCCTCACATTCGTTGATCCAGTCAATCAATTCTTCTGGGTTAAGATTTCTAGAAAATGTAGGAACCTCAATCTTAGGTCTTTTCCCAATCTTAGAAATCGCTCGAAAAAGTCTTTCTTCCTCCTGGTTCACAATTTTGACTTCTCCTTATTGATATTCTTCTTTGGCTTCATCCTTACTTTCATCTCTGACATTAAGATTCATTCCTCTATGAATCTCTTCTTGCAATGCTCGCACTTGTCTCTGCAGCTCTCTAACCTCAGGTGTCACAGCACCAGCTCTTCCGCCAAGTTCTCTTCGTGGAGGCATTTTCATGATGCGTGCTGAAACCCTAGCCACGGTCCTGGTGCAAACTGCCTCATAGTCGGTGATCTATTTACACACTCAAGAACTCCTGCTCTGAAACCACTTAATGAAGGGTGCTCCCCTTAATACCACAAACACATAACAGAAATAGAGAAACAACAACAATAATATGCAAGAACAGAAAATTAGCTTCTTATTATCTCCACAAATGTGGAATTACAAACCTTCAGAATTATAATATGCAAAGCCACATGGGCATTCCCTTACAATATTCTATAGGACAAAGCCTCGAATCAATACCCAGATCTACTACCCAGAGCTATTCTGAACTGCCTAAGACAATAATACAACCTTCCTTATATAGGCAATTTTCCACCGCCTGGGAAGGTTCCAGAATTTTAGCCAATAAGGCCGACCAAACTTAGAATTATTTTATTTTATATTTTATTACATCATAGTCGGCTCAAGATAACCTTTGAAACCCGAACAAAAATTTTGAAGAAAATTATTTTTTGCCATTTTGGGTGGCCCAACTTCCGAAGACCATAAGTCATCACCAATTGACCCGATCGGCTATTATAACCCCATTTTGAAAATGCCACAAAGCGCTCTACAGGCTTGACTCGTGCAAGCACCTGTCACCCAAATTTTTGAACTCATCCGGGGCCTCTAAAGCCTTCAAAACTGAGTTCAAAGTTTCTGTACCCTGCTACCAATACCAAAAATCTTCAATATCTTCCAATATACACTTGATCTGGCAATGAAACTTTACTGGCAGACTTATATGACCAAAATGAACCTCCAAGAAAGAAATCAGATCATTCTGAGCACATACAAAAATTACCAAAAATAGTAACTTTCCATAAATAGCAGCTCTGCACAAAATAGCCCTTATTGAATATAAAAATAGAAATATTTGTTTTTTGGGTGATGCAAGATTGCTCTTACACGCAGGATGCTCTTGCATCACCTCACCTCCACTCTCTCCACTGTCAAGATCAATAACTAGGGTTGTGGTGAATATAGCTTGAATGATGCATTTGCAGTAGGGGCCCTCCCACTTGATCCACATACACAAGGGCATAACCAAAGCAATCCTACTAAGGCCAAGCATGAAATCAAGTAGTTGGGGCCATTGAATTTTGTCTCCCAAAAAATATAGACAGTCAAGAGATGGACCTTGACATCAATCAGTGGCTGTATCAAGATCCTCCACCTCTTGATACTTAGCTTCTTAGCTATTTGAAAGACAAATACCCAACATCACATGAGTATACCACTGAGAAATGGAAATACCAAGGTGATAGTCTAGGACCACAAGAAGGTAGAAGAAAAGACCCAATCACAACATCCAAGAATCCAAAACATCAAGGCCTTGGATTTAATACCCCTCACCTACGTATACTAGAATCCAATACTACAACTAGGGGCACTAACTTGACCCACATTCCCCTATTGAATATCCAAGATGACCTTGTAGAGATTGAAGACATCCCTAAAGAGGAAGAAAAGAAATCATATGATGACATCTTCGACAATGATACTCTCCTAGGCACTTATGTCCTCCATCAGCTCACCATTACCTCATAGAGCTTCCCCTCATTCACTCTAAACTCATAGACTATGACCAACCAAGAATCACACATATCAATGAGTTCCAAAGCATGAAAGTGCTCCTAGAATTCATGGGGGCATTAGGCCAGCAGTTAGATTGGGATTTAGAATCAACTCACATCTATAAGCTTGACCCTAAAGGATAGTTCATGGAAGATGCAAGATTTAGCCGCAAAATAGAAAAATAAAAAGAAAAGCATGAGTCCTATGTGAAAACCCCTCTAGGACACATTCTGATTCTAAAAAAGATAAAATAAAGGGTGTATCTTCTCGTGAAAACCTCTCTGAGGTGCTAGAAGATGAAGACTTGCCTCTTCCTCCCATCTAGGATTCTAGAGCAATCACCCATCATTATTAAGGAAACAAAGCCAATCAACTTGGGCACAAAGGAGTACCCAAGGATCACTTATATTGTAGCATATCTGATAGAAGCTGAAGAAGCAGCCTTCGTAACACTCCTCAAGGAAGCCATTGTCAATTTCACATGATCATATGCACACATGCCAGGGCTTGATCCTAATCTTGTCATCCATCATCTAGCTATGGATCTGACCACCAAGCTAGTCAAGTAAAAGATAAGAAAAATGCATCCAAAGGTAGCCTTGTCAGTAAAAGAAGAGCTTGGGAAACTTCTCCAAGCCAAGATCATTAGAGAAATAGACTATTCTGAGTGGATCTCCAACATGGTCCTAGTCACAAATCCTTCAGGTGATATCAAAATCTATATAGATTTTAGGGATCTAAATAAATCATGTCTAAAAGATGATTTCCCCTTGCCCAACATAGACATGATAGTAGACCTTATAGCAGGCCATGAGATGTTGTCACTCATGTATGGTTTCTTGGGATACAACCAAATTAGAATAGCGGAGGAAGATCGGCATAAAATATTGTTCACAACTCCATGGGGAACCTTTTGCTATAATATGATGGTGTTTGGGCTAAAGAATGTAGGAGCCACCTATTAGTGAGAAATGACAATAGTCTTCCATGACATGATACACAAGATCCTAGAGGACTATGTGGATAACATCTTGGAAAAATCTAAGACATGACTCGAACACCTCTATATCATTGAGTGTGTGTTTGACCACCTTCATCATTATGGCTTGAAGCTCAATCCAAAGAAATGTGCCTTTGGTGTTACATCTAGAAAGTTGTTGGGCTTCATTATATCCTAAGGTGGTATAGAGATCAACCCCAAGAAGGTCAAAGCTATAACAGAAATGCCTCCACCAAGAACACTCAAACAGTTCAGAAGCTTGTAAGGAAAACTACAATCGATGCATCGATTAATCTCACAGCTGGTAGACAAGTGCCAACCTTTCATGCACCTCCTGTGCAAAGACACTAGTTTCAATTGGGATCCTATCTGTTAGAAAAGATTTGAGAAGCTAAAGAAATATCTAGCCAACTCTCCAATCCTTGTACCACTAGTTTCAGGTCACCCTCTCATACTATACATCTCAGAAACCACTACAACACTAGGGGAACTCTTAGCACAACATGATGACAACAATAAAAAGAGAGACATCTACTATATTAGTTGAACTCTTGTTGGCTATGAGCTTAACTACTCACCCATGGAGAAAGCATGCCTCGTAGTGGTATTTTCCACTCAAAAGCTTAGAAATTACATGCTTAGCCACACAATCAAGCTCATCTCAAAGGTGGACCCACTCAAGTATTTGTTATCAAGGACAACTCTCACAGGCCATATGGAAAAATGGGGCATGCTACTCAGTGAGTTTGAGATCTAGTACATAGATTGGAAAGAAATCAAAGGGCAAGTAATTGTTGATCAACTAGCAGAAGCAGCTCTGGTAGATGCATATCCACTAATCATGGAATTCCTTGATGAGCACCTATGTATGATCAAAGAATAGCCAATATGGAAGCTCTACTTTGATGGCTCCCATACATCACATCGATCAGGGGCATGGATCCTCTTTGTCACACCTCAAGGTGACTATATTCCAAAACTATTCAAATTGGGATTCCCATGTACTAATAACATTGTAGAATATGAGGCACCCATCTCAGGCCTTAAAAAAACAATTCAATGGACTATCATAGAACTACAAGTGTTTGGAGATTCAGAGCTAATTATCAATAAAGTCCTAGATGAATTTCAAACAAAGGACAATAAGATGCTACCATACAAAGAACTGGTGGACAAACTGAAAGAGCATTTCCTAAGTCTCCAATTCATGCAGATACCAAGACTATAGAACAAAGAAGCTGGTGCGCTGGAAACCATAGGATCCTTATTAGAGATCTCTCATGATTCAATTCAATACAAATTCCTAGTCGAGTGGCTACACACGCCTACTTATATGAATGTCAATGTAAAAATGGTGTGTGTCTTGGTTGAACCTTAGTCCCCATGGTACCACGACATCCATGCATATCTTAAAAATGGTATCATATCTCCCCATCTCACCAACAACCAATGCCAAAACCTAATTCATAGAGCTTCCCACTACACTCTTGTAGCCAACACCCTTTATCATTGAGGATATCATAATATCCTCTCTAGGTGTTTAGATTCAAACAAGGTCATCCTGGCTTTACAAGAGGTCCACACTTAAATTTGTGGTACCCACATGAGTGGCATAGTTCTAGCAAAGCAATTGCTTTGAGTTGGGTACTATTGGCCAACAATGGAACATGACACTTGTGAATTTGTCAGGAAATGTTTACCATGTTAGCAACATGCAAATATGATTCATGCGCAAGTACAAGACTTGCAGCCCATTGTGCCACCATGGCCATTTTCATGTTTTGGCTTCAACCTAGTTGGGTTAATCACTCCCCTTTCCTCAGATGGACATAAATACATCATAATAGCCATAAAGTACTTCACAAAGTGTGTTGAAACAATTCCACTCATCCTCACTACTGGCATCCAAATATCCAAGTTCATCTTGTACCACATCATTTGCCACTTCGGCATACCATCTACTATCTTCACAGATCATGGCACACCTTTTGAAAACTAGCATGTGGATGATCTGTGTGCCAAACTCCACATCCATCACCATTTCTCTAATTGATACTTCCCCCAAGGAAATGGCCAAGCTGAGGCAACCAATAAAACAATCCTAAAAATCCTCAAAAAGGTTGTCAATGATTTTGGTTGTGACTAGCATCTCCAAATAAATCTTGAGCTCAGAGCCTATCACACTTCCTTCTATACTCCCATACGTACCACCCCATATTCCCTTGTATATGGTGCCAAATCCATTCTACCCATCGAGGTCAAACTCCCATCATTTCATGTCTCCATGAAGAACTATACGATAGATGAAGACTATCATGTGGCACGTCTCACACAACTAGACCTACTAGATGAGAAGAGACAGAAAGCATATGATCACCTAGTTGCATACCAGAATCAACTCAAAAGGATTTATAACAAGAAAGTCCGTCCAAGATAATTCCAAGTGGGCGACATGGTCCTAAAAGAAAATTAGAAAGTCCAAGTGCATCGAGAGAAGAAAGGAAAGTTTGAACCTACATGGTTGGGGCCTTATGTTGTCACAACATGCTTTGGCTCTAGAGCCTATCATCTATCTACACTAGAAGGTGAGCCCTTGAATGATCCAATCAAAATCATACATTTGAAGTGGTTCTATGCTTGAAACAGATCCTACATATTCCACAAAATCCATAAAAATTGGAAAAAAGTAGAAAAATACAAAAAGCAAAGAAAAATAATCATCCAATTGTGAAAACTTGGAAATTCAAGCACCTTGGACAAGTATGTTGGTGAAAACCTAGAAATAGGCACCATGCATAGTGGACCACATCATTATCTATCAAACTCCCATCCCCCCCATCCCAAAATCCTTTCTCTTTATCCTATCCCCATCCCCACCACCATCCCATTCCATCCCAAGGTGTTCTATCCTCAAGCCTATCCAATGAAAAACTAAGATCCTATCCCAAATCCTAACCTTCCTGTAAATATCCTATATAGAAAAATCCTTCCTGTAAATATCTTGTATAGCGAAATCCTTCCTGTAAATATCTTGTATAGAGAAATCCTCCCTGTACATATCCTGCACATATCATGTATATATCCTGTATAGAGAGATCTTTCTATCTCAAATCCTAAGATTTTGTACATATCCATTGTAAATCTCTCCCCATTCATTGTACATATCTTCATGCCTTTTTGTACATACCCTCATCAGTCATGCAACAACATTTGATAATCAACTTGATGTATGGTTGCTCTATAGGCTCAATGGTCATGTCGCACTTATCACTTCTAGATTTACACACTTGTTCCACCATTTTCCTAACATCCTTACCCATAGGAAGGATTGCACCTATCTTAGAAAGGCCTTTCATCTCATGAATTAGGTCTCCTATTATTCTTACTGCTACATCTCCAATCCAAAATAAGTCATCATGGATTCTACTTAATAATATCTTTATCCATTCAGTTTCATAGAATTCATATTCTGTGGCATATTCAACAATGGGGTGATCATTCCATTTGGTGTATCCATCCATGAACATTTTTTCTAGTTTCAACATTATGTCCATGTGCACCCTTAACCTATCCAGTCCAACAGGTTCCTTCTTACAATAGATGTAAGCCCTTATGTCTTCTACATGCATGACGCCCATTGGCGTGCGGGAAAATGCTCCCTCTAAATCATCTAGGGTTGATTTAAATGGGTGCCTCTTGAAAACATACCTACTCTTCTCATCGACATCAAAAACAATGGGAGTTGCCATAACTTACTTGGTAATTGCTTTCCAACTGAACTTAGATGTGATCTGATGGCTTCTGAATCGGTGCAATCAAGCTAGGGTTTCTGCAACCGATCAAGTGCATTGATAATTGTAGAAAATATCTGATAGATTCAATCTCCAAGACTTCAATGATATCCAAGGCTCTTTATACTCTCCTATCACTCTGAATTTGAATGCAATGAGCAATCAAATTACTTCTATGTACTTTAAAGTGAAAAATCCACCATTAATGCACGTCGCATAAACCAGGTTGTCACTTCAAAATTTCAAACTTGAGCTCCGCTAACAATCAGCATGTGCACTCTTACACGAAGGTTCCTATACACTCCAAAAGATTAAGTCCAAAGGTGCATACTCTGAAGATGAGTATACCAGCCACGTAGGGGTCTAGAGCTAAATTAGCTCCCCCTATGACCCTGAGGGCCTCTCATGCAAATGTAGAGGGTGCATCCACTAGGGATGCATCCAATACACTCTCACCAACCTTATCCTTCTTTTTCTATGTCTAAATCATGCTTGAATCATCTAAGGCTTTGACAAAATTAACTTCTCCTTGTGGATTCAAAACTAGTTCTTCGATCTTTTTAAGGCTTTCCTGACCTTGTGTCCTTGATCTACAGAACCTTAAGATATGTCTAGCCTTGTTATAGGTGTGACAAATCACTAGAGGTTTATTATTCCTCATCGCATTGACATGAGTCACCATTTTGCATTTTTTTGTTGTGTGTCCATTATTGTTACATATATGACATGTAACATTCTGAGAATTTCTTGCATTTGTCTGATTCTGATTTCTTTGATCTCTTTGAATCCTATTCTTCTTACTAGTCTTGTAATTCATAGCTTTATGACCAAATCTATTGCATGTATAATAGTATCCATTAAAAGGTCTTACCTCTGTAAAGTTTCTTGCAATGTGTCCATGCTTGTTACATGCAAAACAAGTGTGTTCTACTTGCATGCACTCATTCTTAGGTGGTCCACCATTGTCTTTTGTATGATCTTCAGTCTTTTCAACATCAGTAGAGACTTTTTTTTGAATCCTTTCTTCCTCGCATACTGTCAATCTGATTTTGTGCTTCATTGTACCCAATATAGCTAGTGTCTCCTTTGGCTCTTTGTGCATACAACTGAGATTCTATCAAATCAGCACTGGTGTGTAATTTGTCAATATGACTTTTTACTGCCTTCAATTTAGACTCCAAGCTTTCTTTACTATTCCTTAGTTCCAAGATTTCCATGTTTTCTTGTCTTGGTTCTTCATTAAGTTGAAGGTTCTCCTTGATTTGTTCATTGTAGACATCCTTATTGTTCATCAACTTATCATCAAGCTCTTCAAGTTGTTCTTGCATAGATTCTTTTTCTTCATTCAATTTCTTGACCATTGCTCCTAGATCACTGTTAGAGCATTCTTTCAAATCCCTTCTTAGCTTCTTGATAACTAATTGAGCATCACTGACTTTCTCTTTTACTTCTTCAATTTCTCTTTCAGATTTGTCTAGGTCTTCTAGAGCTGCTTCAAGATTTTTCTTCAGATGTTTCATATCTTCTTTGTCCATGATCTCCTCAAGTGGTTAAACTTCAATGCTAAGGACCAGAGCTCTGATACCAATTGTTAGGAATGGGAACAGTGAGAGGGTGGAGGGTGAATCAATGTTCACTGAACTTTATCTTTTTACTTTTCTCTTTATACTAAATAATAAATGCTTAAGTACTAAATTAAACATTCACATAAACATGAAACATGAAATCAACACATGACACCAATATGATTACAGGGAAACCCAAATAAGTAAAAACCCTAGTGGGAACTGATACCCACTAATATTCTGCACTAGTGTTTTGTGATCCTTGTTAGAAGATCCTTTACCCTATTAGGAGTAGATTTATAATGCTTTAAGTATAGTAGACCTTGTTAAGGGTTGGACCCTGTTAGGAGTCTTTTACAATAATCCCTATTAGGGGAGTGGACTCACTTTCCTAGAGCTCACTGCTCAAATGATGAAGGCTACAACCTTCTGAGATCAAATACACACTATATCTATCGGGTGAACTGTTCCTTTGATGCGCTGATGTCTTGACCTCTAGCCAAGCTCTAATACATCTTATGTTGTCTTCACATTCTTCTACTCTTCTTACACCTCTATTACAACTTCTATATCTACACTCATACCGAATACAATGGGTGCACCTTATATTTATGCGCTTATACAAAACAAACAACTAGGTCGGCTCTTAGACCTATTAAAAATAATGATTCCAAATGAATTGGCTTAAGTTCTCTTACAATTAAACATATACATATGTTGGCAACCTAAATATAATGGGTGCATGGCCTTTACAACTTTACATCATGACCACAAACCAAAATGTTGATTGTCAGCTCCATGCTCTGTTCTCTACTAGCACACACTAGCTGTGCAACTTCAACTAACTATAACTTTCACACCACTATATATCTTCTTATGTGCTCTTAGACTAAGCATGAGTATAGTCTAACAACCTTAACTTCTAGGGTGCATATCATAATTCATTCATATGCATGGGAATAGATGCTCTGAGCTGCTGGAACTCTGTACACTGTCCAGTCTTCAACACTTAGCTGAATTCTGATCTTTATACTTAGTGCGCTGAATCCAAACTACTATATGACTTTGTTACCATAATGACAACACTATATATAGTCATATACTTTAGTATAGAAAACTTTCCAACACTTATTCCTCTAAATTCTAGCTAGGGGCATCTTATTTTCTTGTCTTTAATGCCACACCACTTGTGGCATCACATCAAAGAGGGGCAAAATGTAGACACCTAAAAATCCTTTGGCAAATAAAAGTATTTTTATTTTCCAAAAACCCCTGATGGAATCATCATTAATTAATTAATTATTATGCAATTAAATCCCTTTATCTTAATTAAAAATATTTAATTAAGAAATCCCTTCCAAAAATGTTTAAATCCAATTTAAACATCATTTCCCCCAAAATTTATTAATTATTTAATAAATTGACCAAAAATCCTTTAAATAAATAAAATATTTATTTAAATCCTAAAACCTTAGAAATGTTCTAGAAAACCCTAACCTCTTCATGACTTTCCTAAACCCACCTTAAACCTGATTAAAAGGTGATTCCTACCCTTTTTAGCCTAAACCTTCAACCTTTGACTTTGGGTCAAAACCCCTCATAAATAAGCCTTACACCCTCATAAATGCCTCTTACATCCTTAGTTATGACTCATACAATCCATAAATGAGACCCATGTCTCTTCTTCCACTCGTATCCCCTAGGCACACTTCCCTAGTGTTGCTCACACATGTGTGAGCAACCTTTACCAAGGTTAATCTAACCTTACCCCAAACTCTACCCCAAACCTTACCTTTGACCCTAACCCTCCTTCCTAACCCAAGCCCTTGGCTTGAATCCTATAAATACTCTCATCTTCATAGAGCAAAGAATCAATTTCCTCTTTCATATCATAGTAGATTTATAATGTTAGTTTCATTCTAGAGCTTAAGCATTTAGCATACTTTGTTAGCTTACTTCATTTTTATGCTTTCTAACTCACATTAGCATAGCATAATGGATTAATCTAGCTTCTTTCATAGAATTTGAACATCATCTTCATCAATATCATACCTTTATTTGGATTGAAATAAATCTAGCTTGATCATTCTTAGCATCATTAGGATCTTTGAGACTCTAGAGGAAAAACATGTGTTCTATACCTGATTTTGTGCCACTATGGGGTTCTCATAGACTTTAATCCATCTCAATCCTTCCTAAATTGCATTAGAGAATTTATCCAAGTGATTCAAGAGCACACTCACATCCCTCCTATCAGAGAAAATCAAATAGTTTCTTGGATGCATTTGTTTTGGCTCAACCTGAGGTGGCTTGGTTTTCATGTTTATGTTTTGAACTGATATAAATGCTAGATTAATCTAACTCTTTCCTTTTTTATGCCTATTCTAAATAGATATAGATAAATCATAGTCTACAATATATATAGCCATATATGTATTTGTATATGTATATGTAAGTTTGTAGGGGTAGGGGGCCTATATGTGCACACCCTAACTTCAAAGGTCCACACTACAACATCTTCAAAGAGCCTCTTTTATAATATTATCTATCATGTGCAATATGATGATTTGGACAAGGTGTCAAAAATGGCCAATTTAGAGAACAAGCACCCACAAATTTGGAGAGCATTATAGTTACATATTGCATGATACAATTAAGCCTTTTGTTTATATTGGCAATCAATTTTCAATCAAGATGGTAATTTAGTACAAATTTGTGAATGTTAAACTTATGCATATACATATGGATATGTGTATATGTGTGTGTACCCTCATTTTTTTACAATCTCATGCTTTATTTAGTACCTCAATGTGTGTCATTTATTGTCTCTATATTCCAAACTAGAATGACTTAATTGTTCTCTATCTTTATGTCTACCCTTAATTTTTTTTAATTTTTCCCTACACTTCTTTAATTCTACCCTTGGCTTTGATCACATCTACAAAGAATCTAACTCATTAGAATCTAACATAATTTTCTATATTTTAATTTGTTTACTTTGTTAAACACTTTCTTACTACTTTATTATCCTAGGGAAATGTTCTTTCTATTATTTCCTTGATGTCCATTTCCTTCTCACTTTTCTAAATCATTACTTATTGTTCTTATGTATGTATATATGTATGTATGTATGTATGTATGTATGTATGTACACACATGTATATATAATGCTATATGTATTGATCTTATTGTATGCATGTAAGGCCAACTATTTTGTGTGTAGTCCATGTAGACGACTTAATTAAGTAACAAAAAAAATATATGTATGTTGATGTAAGTGTGGTTGGCAGTGTTGGTACAAGAGTATTTGATGTAATTTCTTCATCTTAGTGTTTAGTTTGTTAATATCCACCCCTAATTTTAATCCATATTGTAATTGTCTCCATATTCTTTAAATTATAATTGTCCTTATTTATTGTTCCATATATTTTATCCATAATGTAATTGTGTCCATATTCCCCATTCCATAAATTGTATCCACATTTTTTAATCAATTGCTTATAATAATTACAATTTAATCATTTTTTATATACTTAGCAATTACTCATGTTTACATCTTTCATAGCAATATCTATCACATAAGAAATGAAAACATTGTTTAGAATCAAATGCACATGCCTAAGCGAGATGAGCTAATACGTACAAAAGGTCCTAAATGTGCGAACAATATTTATATCAAATATACATATATACATGTACACAACACTAACAATAACATTTATCTCAAATAGAACATTTCACTCCGCCCCGATATGTGGTCTTAGGACGAGGACATGAAATTATTTAAAATGCTTTAAGTGTTGAAATATGCTATACTCTACCATTCAAAGTGAATGGGACAACTTTGCAATGCAATACACCACCATTAAGGTCTTCAAAAGGAAATGTGTTCTCATTTCTCTACCAATTTAGAGTGGATGTGAATAGTCCAATAATCCTTTTTCCTAGGCTTTCCTTTAAAACCTCCTATTAATACTTGTAAGATGAAAAGGGGAGGAAGTAACTACAAAAATGGTATTGAATTTTAAAGTGAATAATGTATAGGAAAAACCAATGAATGAAAAATAATGGTGTGTATATGTTAAGGGTTTTCATGATCTAACAATCACTAAACAAGAAGAGTCTAGGCATCGTCGAACTTGTTCTGAGACTATTAATTATGAAAGCATGTTCTAGATTAACACCTTAACTTGTAGAGACCCTAATCCAACACATTCTAGTATGAAATGAAATGAAAAATCAATAAGACCCAAGAGATAATGGAATAAAAGTTGTCTGAAATGCAATGAGACAAGCATTGAATGAAATTGTGCATGAAATTTAAAAGTAATGCAATGGAAGTGAGGATAAGGGACACATAGTTAATACCACTATAAGGAAGAGTGTAGGATTACAAAAACTCAATTTTGGTTTGGAGTGATAGCAGTTAGGACTTGTAGTCTTTTGATACCCTTTTGATGCTATACATTGATACACATTTGCAACACAGTTTAACACTAAAAATGATTTCAACTACAAGGAAGAGTGCAGGATGGCAGTAATTTGTAAATGAGCTCAAGTTGGATTGAAGGGTGTCTATGTGATGGAATATGATGTGGTCACCATGTTCATTTTAGATGGTATGCCACACAAGTTCTTGGGGTGGGTTAGTGGACATTTGAGTTGACATGTCAAAATGATAAGATTTTAACACCTTGGACATATACGTGTTGTACAGATGGAAATCAAACTTAAAATTTAAAAAATAACAAATCTTCCATTATACCCTTTACCTATGTGTTTGCACTTTTGCACACCTTGGTCAAATCATCCTTTTAGAAGTTGTAGATTGCATCCACATATATGTGAGACCAACTAAACATAGTTGGAAACAAAAATCATGTTGTATGGACATATATTCATAGTATATAATTATAGTTCATATCTAGTAGTATAAATAAAAAATACAAAAATAAGTATGCCTCTATAGATTTTCTATTACTTTTTTAATCATGCATCTGTCCAAAAGATAGGTAATCCAAATAGGAAAAAAAGTAGTCAATGATGCAGGTTAGGTCCTTGAGGATGTGATGGGAACCATGTTCTTATCCCCTCATGTTGGTTTTGGAGTGTTATTCACTTGACTTAGAGATGGGCTACAATATTTTGTATATTAAGGGCTGATGATACAATTGGGAAATTCAATGTAGCTACAAAGTTAGTCATGTTTATGTTGATCATATCCCATGGTATGCCATGGTTTTCAAGAAGGTGAGTGGATGGATTGGTTAACCACTTCTTTCTTTCCAAATCCATTTTCTTATCCTGAATGACCTTTTCCTCTACATATTGTTCCTTCATTTACCTCTCTCACTTTTTTATCCCCTCCTTATCCTTCTTCTCTTGTTCTTTTTTCCTTTCCTTATCCTCATGTATAATCTTTTGTTCTATTATGGTTCACTCCTTTTCCTTTTCTAAGAGATGTGTTGTCTTATTCTCTTTGGTTTCCTCTTTCTTTTGGAACTTGATCTCCTCTAGTTCTTTCTTCCTTAACTCCTACTCTATTAAAATGTTCATGTAATCATCAGATGTTAGGAGTTGAGATTGGTGGATCAAATGAATTCTATTATCAGCCCCAATAAGTAGGAGTTGTTTTTTGTTCAAAATGTGCATGTGTGGCTTTAAGAATTTGCTAATTACTAGTTCTGGTTAATAACCTTGTGTGTCAGTTACTTGTAAGAGTATGTTTTTCTCTTCCTCATTGCAAACTTCCATTGATTCTTGCATGAAATATACATCAATTTCACTATCTGATATGACATAATCAACATAGTAATGCTCCACTTTTGATGGTACAATTGTGGGTGGTGATGGAAAATTAAAAGTTCTCTATTCTTCTTGGCCTTTCAAATCAATGCCTAGATTCATCACCACATCCACCAACCACAATGGTGATATTGGCTCAAAGGGAAGATTAATTTTTTCCTCCATATTCTAAACATTTCCTTCCACCATGTTGTGAGGTAGTTGATCATAGTTCACTTGTGGATTTGAATTAGTTTTAAAAAATTCAGCAATATTTTGTGCAACATATTGTATTGAAATATCAACTCCTGATAGGCTAAGCATGGTTTACATTGCTGAAGCATCCTCACCATCATTACTTTGGAATGTGTTTCTACATTTCATGTCCTTGAGGAGTGCATTGAGATTGAGGGGCCATATCCCGATCCTTTGGAATTGTGCTACAATGTTATAAATCATCAATGCTTTTGTCAACAATTTGTTGCTTAGTTTTTCAATTTATGACCTGATTTCAGCATCCGAAAACCTTTCTAGCCATGATGCTTGTTTGAATTTGAAGTATTTTTTGAATGGAGAAAATACAATCATATCTATGGGTTGTAGTTTGTGAGAAGTCTGAGTTGACAATTTTAGTAGATCAATACCTATTATCCTTACCTCCTAGATGGTTGTGAGTAAAACATGGTTGCCATAGAAATAAAAAAAATTAGCAAGTGTTTTTTGGTGGGTTAAACACCCCCTAGAACATAGTGCACACAATGGTGAAAAAAAATTGTGAAGAGTTCCTTTGTCATCCACGCATGTAGTTGGGATACCATGCAAGTACCTAACTCTCATTTGGAGATGTAATTCCATAATTGTCTCTTTCTCTTAAACAAGTACAAGCCTATAATTATTTTCCCAAAATAATTAACACAACATATAATGGTAAACCATTCTCAAAACTTAGGAATTATGTAAGAGATATCCTAATTCCTCTTCTATTTAGTACCCCCATTGCCCTATTTTTGCCTCCTTGCACACCAGTTTTGTCATAATTCCATATGCAAGAAAGACCATATGAATATGCAACATATGCTTTTGATAATGTCACATAGGAAGTAGAGACAATTTCTACTCTAAGGTTCAGTGCCCTATCTATTTTGAGGCCTTCAACTATCTACATTGTTAGTTTTGGTTGTTGGGCCTTAAAATTTGACCACCAAGACTTCCCTAGAAACCCATCCTTGAATGGGGTAAGTTTTGTTTCATAAATCTGAGCTAATGTTGCCTTCAAGTTGAAAATATTGAGTCCATTACCAATTACTACCATCTCTTTACATCATTCAACAATTTTATCTTCTTCATCGATGGTGAGGATTCTTGGAGGTGGCTATAAGACCACCCAACCATTTAGAGAGTGTGGTTATTGGGATATGCCATTTATTTGATGCAACCCTTACTAATATATCATTTTTCTTGACATCTTTGACCTCCCCTTCCATGTCATATGTAGACCACAACTATTTTTGCATTGCAATTTTTGGTGCTCTCACAAGTGTAATACTCTTCATTGTTTATGGTACAAGCTATGGATTTATAACAATGGGAGGTGGATCTTTAGGCTATAAAGGGAACCTTAATCCTCTTTTATATGCTAGAAACCTTATGGATTCTCTTTTATTTGCACCACAAGCCAACATTTGGTATTCCTTTGTCATTTGAAGACATTAAGTATATTAGTATTAAAAGAAAGAAAACTAAAGGTTAACTAGCTTCTTAAGAAAATGATGCTTCAGATAATAAATTTCATATTTGGCCTAAAAATTGAAGTATGGTAGAATATGAGTAAATATGAAATGGAAAAAAATGTTCCATATTATTTTGTAGACTGATGCTTGATGATTAATATTAATAGTGATGTCTGATGAGAAACTATCATGCATTTTGACATACAATGACAATATATTGTGTAAGATGACAATAATTCTTGCAGCACAAAAGAAGTATGGTTCTCTTTACATAATTTTTTTTTAATAGTGTTGCATGGACTTGTTATTTGTTAGCTTACTAGCATAGTTAAAAAGTGGTGATATTGAATAGTAACAAATTAACAAACCTAACAATTATTCTGGTAGGGATTCATGGTTGAATCCTTCATCATGTTGTAGATGTAGTGGTGTAGCTAGATTAGGTTCTTTTTAAAGAACTTGTTGATTGTAGACTCAACAAGGCATATGAGGAGATAAAGCACTTAGCTAACCATAATCTTGAACATATACCTTGGTAAAGATCCAAGATGATATTTATTCATTTACAACCCATCAAAGCCTTTGTTTCCATGAATTTTTTTCAAGTTTTCTCGAACTTGTGGACCGTAATTTTCAAAGAAATATCTATTCAAATAGTTAGTTTTCCATGATTCAAGATTGAGTTGAATAATTTTGAATAAAAACAAGATCTTGTCAGAAAGACAAGATCAAAACAAGGATATGGTCTGACAAAGAATTGGTCAATAATATGAGCATGGTTCCCAAGCCATCTTTTAGGTGCTCAAATTAATGGATATGGTATCATCACATTCCATTATGTGGAAGGAACCAGTTTATTCAGTGTAGGGAAATATTTCCTAATAAATCTTAAGATTTCTTCATCTACATCAATTGGAGAGTAGGTTGCAAGAACACCATGACCTAGAGTGTGCTATGAGAATTGAAATAGTTTTCCCTATCAATTTCATACATTTTTACAATCTAATAGGGTTTGTCTCTATGATTAATATCCACACTCATCTATGTCCATTTTCATTTTCTTGATTGGATCATTCTTACTTGTCCATGTTCATTCTTTATAATTAATATCCCCAATCATCTGTGTTATGCTTGAGATTATAAATTTAATATGTAACCTAAAAATCAAAATATGGTAGAATATGGGTAGCTATGAAATAGAACAAAATAGCCATGTTATTTCCTAGAGTGATGTTTGATGATCAATATTAATAGTGATTCTTGATGTGAAACTGTTATGCATTTTGATATGCAATGACAATATATTGTGTAAGATGGCAGTGATGCTTGAATTGAAGTTGTATGGTTTCCTTTACATAATTTTTTTTATAGTTATGCATGGACATGTTATTTGATAACTTGTTTGGATATTAAAATAGTAAGGATGTGAAACAATATAAAGAAAAAAATAAACCATGAGGATGTAAAATAGTAAGGTTATAAAAGAATGAAAATGGAATGAATGTCAAGGAAACAATAGAAAGATCATTTCCTAAAGATGGTAAAATATTAAGGATGTGAAATAGTAAGCAAGGGACAGAACAAAATAAACCATTAGGATGAAAAATAATAATGATATAGATGTTAGAATAACTGAGAGGGGGGTGAATCAGTTAAATTAGTTATCCCACAGTCCCAAACTACAAGATGTACTAATTCAAACTTTTTCTGCAACTCGGTAACATAAAATAATATACTTTTTGTTCTTTTACCGATTACTAGTTAATATCAAAACTATGATTACTGATTAAATCAACTATGTAGTATGTAAAGTATGATAGAAAAACAATCATAAAAAATAACACATTGACATAATGATTTAACATGGAAACCTTGCAAAGGGAAAAACCACTTGGGACTGGTAACCCAAAAATTTCACTCTTTTGAAGTGAACTCGGTTAAGAGCCAACCATGTTAAAGGTTACAATACACACTATTAGGTGTGACATGGTTAGAGGATTTAACACTAACAATTAAATTATGACCAACATTCCTTATGGGGTCAATAATATAATAATTTACATTCAACAAATGTCATAGTAGAAAATAAGACTGTTAGGTCCACTCGGTTAAGATATTTTACTGAATCAATGGTTAAACTAATATAGTATTGATCTGATACATATACAACTCAAATTGCAAATATTCAGATCTATGCTATGCCCATAAACTCATTTGATCAATATTTCAATTCACTTTCCTCAATTCCTTCAACTTACTTTTCTTGGTGTATAGTTCTCTATCGCTCGGTTCTGTCTGTAACTAGCATGATCAAGAATGCATGAAAAATCTTCACGTGAAATAATTCTATAGTATCAACTTCCTCTGGCATGTTTCAAAAATGAAACAATGTCTCTTAAATAGTCAAGTAAACCATTTTCATATCAGCCATCAGATTTTGGCTCTTAATCATCTTCATCCATTTTGCCTTGTTAGGAATACTCCCAAGAGATAACTAAGAGGGGGGGGGGGTGAATCAGTTATCTACAAGATTCAATTCTTTTCCCAATTAAGTAAAAAACAACATTAAGCACATACATAATAACACATCAACACAATTTTGGTTATGGGGAAACCCAAATAGGTAAAAACCCCGGTGGGAATTAACACCCACTAAAACTGCACTAGTGTATAATGATCCTTATTAAAAGATTTTACAACCCTATTAGGAGTTGATCTTTACAATGCAATAAGTATAGTGACCTAGTCAAGGGTCAAACCTTGTTAGGAGTCTTTTATAATTAACCCTATTAGGAGTGAGGATGCACTATCTGAGAGCTCACTGCTCAAAGGGGTGAAGGCTGCAACCTTCTATTTAATAGATACACACTATATCTAGATCTTGGTGAAATGCAAGATAGACCTGCTATCTTGATTAATTATAATAAATAGCATATACTATCTTCTTTATCACATAGACCTTTTTCTAATGACACAACACTTTGTAACTTCTGCTTTGCTCTTATCTTTCAACTATCTACCATGTTTAGCAATCACAAAATGACTGCCTATAAATATCTTCCTCTAAATGATATAATCAAGTTAGCCTATTAGAACCAACTTGAAATCATATTAGATAAATAATACAACTCTCCAATAACATCTCAGTTAGCCATACTAAGCATGAACACAAATTAGGACTGCACAACTCCATATGAGTAGACACATCGCTTCACACCGTCAGCTCCACCAAATCAATTGAATCTTTCTTCTCATACTGAATTACATCATGCACTCTTAACCAACCATTCTTAACTCTTATCCAAACATAATACTAAGCACACATATCCAACAGATAGGTGCAACTACTACAATAGTATAAACAATGTCGGCTCTGTCAGATAAACTCAGGAAACTGTAATTGGCAATTACAGACATAATAACTCAAGTTGTACTGCACAAATGACTTTGCATCCATAATCATAGCTTTAGTAACATGTCTACAAAAAAAATGTAAACACATAAGTCTCCACCTCAATTGTACTGCAAATCACATACAAAACTCTTCCTGGGACCTGCTAAGAACACTTACTGAAACAATTAACTGTATAAATATCATCACTCAGAATCAACCTCTGCACTTATGATATCATGTTGATAACATATATAGGAAACATATGCTCAAGGATCTCTCCATTAGACTTCCATACATGTTTCTTACCATATGTTTTCATCAATGACAAACATATAGTCAACATTGACTTGCTAGTAAATCTCCAACAATCACCCCCTTTGGCATTGATGGCAACGTATGGAATGAAAAAAACCACCAATCCAAAAGTACAATTATTTTATAACATTCTCCATTTCCTCAACAAAACTCCCCCAAGGATGAATCCTCCATCTATTGTATCCTCTTACTATTTTGTTTTTCATGACTATATACTTACTCCCCCTTTGACATCAATGGAAAAGGGCGCCTAATCAATTAAGCACCAGTACTATTGCTAAAGTAGAGTAGTCAATCATTCATTAGTCACTGAGGACTGATGCACTCTTGCAAACTCTAATCAGATTCAAGGAAGGGAATTACTCCCAAATTCTCCCTGAGATACTCAAAAGTATCCTTCAGTAAAGGCTTCGTGAAAATGTTTGCTAACTGATCTTTTGGGCTCACATAGTCTAATTTTACTTCTTTCTCTGCTACTTTCTCTCTTAGAAAGTGATATTTTACCTCAATATGTTTAGTATTTGCATGAATCATAGGGTTCTTTGACATATTGATAGTGCTAGTGTTGTCACAATGAATAACAATAGGATAATCAATTTGAATTCCAAAATATTTTATCATCTGCTTGATCCATACAATTGTAGAGAAACTTAATGCTACTGCAACACACTCAAATTTTGTTGTGGACTGAGAAATACAATTTTTCTTCTTGCATGTCCAAGTAACAAGCCTATCTCTAGGAAATACTACTCCTCCTAATGTGCTCTTTCTATCATCAATGCATCCTACTCAATCTACATCTATATACACATGAAGCTCTACATTCTCCAAGTTAGGATACCATAAACCATAGTCTATAGTTCCCTTCAAATATCTAAATGTCCTCTTTATTTCCATAAGGTGACTTTGTTTAGGTTCTGTTGCAAATCTCCCAACTATACCAAATGCATTGGAAATTTCTAGTCTAGATTGAGTGAGATATATGAGTTTACCAATCATAGACTTATACAAGGTTATGTCTATTGCTAATGAATCATCCTCTTTTGAAAGTTTGCATCATGTTTTCATGGGGGTACTTACCATCTTTCAATCATCCAACTTGAACTTCTTCAATATATATTTTATATACTTAGACTGATTAATGAATATACCTTTGTTTGTCTACTGCACATTCAGTCCCAAAATGTACTTGATAGGTATAATCATGCTCATCTCAAATTCACTTTGCATTTCCTTAGAAAATTCTTCACTAAGTTTTTCATTACCTCCAAAGATAATGTCATAAAAAAAAATAGCTACAAGTAATAGTCCTTCAACTATCTCTCTTATGAATAAGTTACAATCTGTTGCTCCTTTCTTGAATCCAATCTTGGTTAAGTATCCATCTAATCTTTCATACCAAGCTCTAGGGGCTTGCTTAAGTCCATAGATTGCTTTCTTTAATCTACATACCATATCAGGCTTGTCTGATAAGCTGAATCCTTTAGGTTGCTCTATGTATACTTCTTTCAACTCTCCATTTAGGAATTCTGATTTAACATCCATCTGATATACTTTGAAGTTTTCGAATGTAGCATAAGCTAGAAATAAATTTATGGCTTCCGATATTCTCACAGGGGAAATGTATCAGAATAATCAATTCCTTCTCTTTGCACATACCCTTTACACACTAGTCTTGCCTTCTTTCTCACCATTGTACCAACTTCATTCATCTTGTTTTTGAATATCCACTTGGTTCCAATCACATTCTTATCACTAGGCCTAGGGACCAATTCCCATGTATCATTCTTAGTTATCTGATCTAGCTCTTCTTTCATTGCTTCATGCTAATCTAAATCATTACATGCATCTTCAACACTTAAGGGTTCAATTTGTGAAAGTAAACATACCGGTTCATCATTTATTGAACTCTCTACTTTTGATCTTGTCATGACTTTGCCACTCTGATCTCCAATGATGTCTTCCTTTGAATGATATCTAGATGTGAATTTTGGAACATTAGGTGTGACTCTCTCATCTTCCTTTTTTGTTTCTTCTTCACTTGTTTTAGGGTCATTGAATAAAACATCAATGTTGTCAAACATTTCTTCAACAACTGCTTCGCTACTGGTAGGTCTAGATTCTTCTTCAATCATAGATGCATAATCATGATATCTCTCTTGAATCATAAAATTTTCATCAACCTTCACATGATCACTTTCAATGATTTTCTTCAGTCTTAAATTAAAACATCTATAAGCTTTTCTTTTAGTGGAGTAACCAAGAAAAATACCTTCATCACTTCTTGCATCAAACTTGCCTATAGATTCATCTCTCTTGATGTAGCACTTGCTTCCAAAGATTTTAAAGTATTTGACTATAGGTACATTCCTAAACCATATCTCATAAGGTGTATTGTCTGCACCTAGTCTCCATTGAATTCTATTGATGGTATAGACTATTGTATTGACTGCATCTCTCCAATAGTTGTGCGCCACCTTTCCTTCAATCATGATAGTGCGCATTGTATCAAGAATTATCCTATTCCTCCTTTCTACAATTCCATTCTGCTAAGGGGTTCTAGGTACACTTAGTTGTCTCTTTATCCCATGTTCTTCATAGTACTCATAGAATCTGTCATAGGTGAATTCTCCTCCTCTATCTAATCACAGACACTTTATCTTTAATCCAGTCTCATTTTCAACTTTAACTTTGAATATTTTGATCTTCTCAAATGCTTCTGATTTATCCTTTAAGAACACAAACCACATCACTCTAGAATAATCATCAACAAAATAGATAAAGTACCTTTCACCATAGTATGATCTTGTTTGAGTTGGTCCAAATAAGTCTGTATGTATTAGATCCAACTTGTTCTCTGCTGAATTTTTCTTGCTTCTGAATGAATTCCTCACATGTTTTCCTATCACACATTCCCTGCATATTGTATCTACTAGTTTTGCAATGCTAGGAAGGTCTCTTACTACCTTTACATTTCTTATCTTTACTATGTTGTCAAAATTGATGTGACATAGTATTTTATGCCATAACCAACTGTTATCTATTTTAGCAACAAAACAACTTGCTTCAGGATTAAGCTGAAAAAAATTACCTTTAGTCTTTGTACCTAATGTAATCATCTCTCCTTCTTTGTTATTAATGATGCACTTGTTGTCTTTAAATTCTAACTGATATCCTTTGTCAAGCAACTGTCCAACACTTAGTAAGTTATGTTGCAAACCATCAACATAAAGAACATCATCAGTGCTATTTTTTCCATCCAAGGTGATAGCTCCTCTACCTATGATAGGTTTAGGAGTGTTGTCCCTTAATCTAACCAAGCCACATTTTTACCTATCCAAATGTAAAAATCTATCCTTGTCTCCTATCATGTGATGTGAGAAACTGATGTCTATGACCCAATCTGTCTTGATGTCAGCTTGTGAAATCAGTGCTAACTCTTGTTCTTTCTTTTCATCTTCAAGGTCCATTTCATCAAACATTTTCTCCATGTCTTCAAGAGCAATGAATCCAATTTCATCTTCTGCTAACTCTTCATCTAATACTCCATCATCATAGTAACATTATTTTGTATACTTAGGTTTGTAATCTTTGTACTTGTTGACTCTTGTAGGACATTTAGATGCAAAATGACCAATCTTGTTACATGGAAAGCATTTGAATGGTAACTGACCTTCATATTTCCCTTTTCCTTTCTTTTCTTTCTTAGCAATTAAAGAAATGAATGTTGGAAATTTGACTATACTATTGTATATGACATAATATAGCATTTTCATTATGGAAACAAAGTCATATAGTGTTTTGGAGTTAGTGCACATTATCAGAAGATCAGATTTTGGCTAAGTACAAAAGACTAGATAGTTAGCAGAGTACCAG
The DNA here is from genome assembly GCA_027943335.1 of Chamaecyparis obtusa. Classification (NCBI taxonomy): domain Eukaryota; kingdom Viridiplantae; phylum Streptophyta; class Pinopsida; order Cupressales; family Cupressaceae; genus Chamaecyparis; species Chamaecyparis obtusa. The sequence continues at coordinate 38,680 of BSBK01000695.1, forward strand.
AAGGTCAGAGCATCAGTGCACATGTGTATGACCTAGTTATGATATGTGCCCTTGAAGATAAGATGGTAAGCGTATATTCATGCTAATTCTAAGAGCACATGATCAGAAGATACAATATGACAAAGATACAGATAGTTGAAGTTACACAGCTAGTGAATGACAAAACAGAATAGAGTATGTAGCCGACTGGTAGTATTTGGTTTTGTGGTTATAATATTTTTTTGTAAAGGCTATGCACCTATTGTAATTAAGTTCTAGACATGTAATTATGTTTTTTTGTAATCACACTTGAGCCAATTCAATTGGAAGCATTGTATGTAATCAGTTATAGGTCGACCTAGTTAATTGTTTTGATAACACATATAAATATGAGATGCGCCCTTTGTAATTTGTATGGAAGTTGATATAGAGTTGAGATAAGTAGAGAAGAAGTGTGCAAAGAGTAGTTAAGATGTATTAGATCTTTTTAAGAGGTCAAAGCATCAAAGGAACTGATTTGACAAGCAATGTCACAACACTAGTTCATCTAGCAGATATAGTGTGTATCTGAGATCAGAAAGTTGTAGCCTTCACCACTTGAGTAGTGAGCTCTAGGATAGTGTGTGATGCAGGAGCATCCTAGGTGTAAGAGCAATTTTGTATCACCCAAAAATATTTCTAGTTTCTTTTCAATAAGGGCTATCCTGTGTAGAGCTGCTATTTTTGGAAAGTTACTATTTTTAGTAAGTTTTACATTCAATCTTAGAATGGTCTATTTTCTTTCCTAGAGGTTCATTTTGGTCATACCATCCTGCCAGTAAAGTTTCATTACTAGATCAAGTCTAGTTTTGAAGATATTGAAAATTTTTAGTATTGGCAGCATGGTACAAAAACTTTGAACTCAATTTTGAAGGCTTTAGAGGCCTCGCATAAGGTCAAAACTTCAGCTGAATGAAGCTTTCTTAATTCAAGCATTGTAGAGCACTTTGTGCCCTTTCCAAAATAGGGTCATAATAGTCAATCGGGTAAATGGGTGATGACTTATGGTCTCTGGAAGTTGGGTCACCTGAAATGGCTGAAAATGATTTTCTTTCAAAAATTTTGTTTGGGTTTCAAAAGTTATTTTGAGCCGACTTTGATGTAATAAATTGTAAAATAAAATAATTCTAAGTTTGGTCGGCCTTATTGGCTAAAATTCTGGAACCTTCCTAGGTGGTGGAAAATTGTCTATATAAGGAAGGTTGTAGTGTTGTCTTAGGTAGTTTGGAGTAGTTTAGAGTAGTTCTGGGTAATAATTTGAGGCTTTGTCCCTCAAAATATTGTAAAGAAAATGCCCATGTGGCTTTACACATTGTATTTTTGAAAATTTGTAATTCCACATTTGTGGAGATAATAAGAAGCCCATTTTCTATTTTTGCAATTTGTTGTTGTTTCTTTGTTCCTGTTATGTGTTTATGGTATTAAGGGGAGCACCCTTCATTAAGTGGTATCAGAGTGGGAGTTCCTAAGTGTGTAAATAGATTGTTGACTATGAGGAAGTTTGTACCAGGACCATGGGTTAGGGTTTTTATGTAAACAGATCACCAACTATGAGGCAGTTTGCACCAAAACCATGGTTAAGGTTTCAATGATACACGTGAAAATGCCTCCATGAAGGGAACGTGGTAGAAGAACTGGTGTTGTGACACCTGAGTTTAGAGAGCTCCAAAGACAAGTGAGAGCATTGCAAGAAGAAATTCACATAGGAATGAATTTTAATGTTAGAGATGAAAGTGAGGATGAAGCCGAAGAAGGAAATGTTGATCAAGAAGTAGAAGTTGAAGTTTTGAATCAAGAAGAAGAAAGGCTTTTCCAGGCCATTTCCAAGATTGAGAAAAGACCTAAGATCGAGGATCCTATATTCTTATGAAATCTTAACCCAGATGAATTGATCGACTAGATTAATGAATGTGAAGAATATTTCAAGTATGAAGATATAGAGGATCCTAATTGGTCAAGTTTGCGAAGGCTAGACTAAAGGGTCATGCGAAGATCTGGTGGCAAGAAATTCAATTGGAGCAAAATAGAATAGGAAAGGATAAAATAACAAGATGGGATCAGATGGTGGATAAATTTAAGTGATAGTTCATTCCTATTGATTATGAGCTTGATCTACTGAAGAAAATATAAAGCTTAAAGCAAGCAGGAAGATCTATCCAGGAGTATACAGAGGAGTTCTATCAAATCCTCATCAGAACAGGCCATGCAGAAGCTGATAAGGAGAAAGTTTCCTGTTACCTTAATGGGTTGAGATTGAGCATACAAGAGGAGTTGACTTTGGTTCAAATGAATAGTACTAAAGAGGCATACTAGTTTTCCCTAAAAGTGGAGGAAAAGCTAAATAAAAAATTTGAAAGCAGACAAAGAAGAAGAGGTTGTGATGGAAGATCTAGAGAACGGTCTTATGGAGGCTGAAATGAAGATCCCAAAAAGAAGGATGAGGCCAGTAGCAGTTAGAATCAGAGAGGAAACAACTTCAATCATTTCCAGGATCAAAATAATAGAGATTAGAGAGGAAGAGGAAGAGGACAAGGATCTGGAAGAGGTGGCTTCTGTGGAACATGTTTTCACTGTGGAGAAGAAGGTCATAGGGCCTTTGAATGTCCTCAATGCCAAGGAAGGAAAAATAGGAGAAATGAAGATCAGGCTAGAGTTGCACATGTGGATGAAGATGCTAGATCATCACATTCTAAAGATGCTGAAAGAGGAGAAACACTGATTAATAGAAGAGTCCCGTTGAGTGGAAAAAATGAACCTGAGAAAAGGAGGAGCCTATTTTGCACTAGGTGCAAGTGTGAGGATAAGTGTTGTGATGTGATTATCGATAGTGGAAGCACTAACAATCTAGTGTCAGAAGAGATGGTGACAAAGTTGAAGCTCAAGAGACAAAAACACCCACATCCATACCAGATTGCCTGGGTGTAGGATGACCACAAGGTCATGGTTAATGAATAGTGCGTAGTGAAGTTCAAGATTGGTGGGTACCATGATGAGGTGCTATGTGATATCATACCTATGGATGCATGTCATATGTTGTTGGGTAGACCATGATAGTTTGACAGACATGCTGTACATGATGGTCATGTGAATACCTATTCCTTGACGAAGTATGGAGTGTGACATAAGCTAAAGCCGTTGAAGGACATAGAAGAAAAGGTATGTGGTAATGCAAGAATAAGTTTTGTTTATGGGAGAAAATTCTTAGAGGGTATGAGGTATGAGCATATGTGTTTCACTTTAATTCCAAAAGCTGGTAAAGAGGAAGTAGAAGATGTTCCTGTAGAAGTTGCAGATTTGTTGAATGAGTTTCACGATATTGTATCTGATGGATTACCACTAGTTAGGAAGATCAGTCATCAGATGGACTTGATCCCAAGAGTGAGTTTCTCAAATAAGGCAGCACATAGAATGACACCTGCAAAAAGTGAGGAGTTGAACAGATAAGTACAAGAGTTGTTGCATAAAGGATTGATCCATGAGAGTCTGAGTCCCTATGCTGTACCACCAGTATTAGCACCAAAGAAGAATGGAGAATGGAGGATGTGTATAGATTCTAGAGCTATAACAAGATCACAATCAAGTACAAATTTTGTTTGCCGCGGATGGATGATATTATGGATTGTTTGAGTGGAGCCATGTATTTCTCAAAGATAGATCTCAAGAGTGGATATCACCAGATTTAGATCAAAGAAGGAGATGAATGGAAGACTTCCTTCAAGACAAAGGAAGGATTTTATGAGTGGTTAGTCATGCCTTTTGGGCTAACCAATGCACCAAGCACTTTTATGTGGCTCATGAATGAGGTTCTGAAATAATTTTTGGGTAAGTTTGTCATTGTTTACCTAGATGATATTTTCATCTTCAGTAAGACATTGGAGGAGCATATGATGCATATTTGTATGGTGTTTGAGAAGTTAAGGGAAGATAAATTATTGATTAATTTGAAGAAGTGCAGTTTTGTGAAGAAAGAGTTAGTATATCTAGGATTTTTAGTTTCAGCAAAAGGTCTAAAAATGGACCTAGAGAAAGTACAGGCTATCCTTGAATGGCCTACTCCAAGGAGTGCTACTGAGGTAAGATCTTTTCATGGTTTCGATAGCTTTTACAGAAAGTTTATCAAAAATTTTAGCAATATTTATGGACCCTTGACTGAAATAATGAGAGGGGATAGAAAAGAGTTTAAGTGGACTAATGGGTCAGAAAAGAGTTTTCAATTGTTGAAACAGAAAGTTACAGAACAACCTGTTCTTGGACTTCTAGATTTTAATAAGGTGTTTCAAGTAGACTGTAATGCTAGTGGTACTACAATAGGAGCTGTTATGATCCAAGAAGGTAAACCTGTTGCTTATTTCAGTGAGAAGTTGAATGATGCCAAGAGAAAATATTATGTTTATGATCAGGAATTTTATGCTATAGTTCAAGCATTAAAGAAGTGGAGACACTATCTACTTCCTAAAGAGTTTGTTTTGTATACTAATCATCAAGCTTTGCAATAATTGAATAGTCAAGGAAAGTTGAATCAGAGGCATTTGAAGTGGGTTGAGTTTTTCTAGAATTACACATTTGTTTTGAAACATAGGAGTGGAAAGTCTAATAGGGTTGTAGATGTGCTTAGCAGAAGGAAGATTTTTTTGATAGAGATGCAGATTGAGTTGGGTTCAAGGAACTCAAGATTTTGTATCTAGAGGATCCTAATTTTGGTGAATCTTGGAAAGGTTGTACAGAACCTATTACTCTAGACAGAACAAAGTGGCTAGATTTCATCATCTAGGATGATATGATATTCATAGGGAGTTAGTTGTGCATTCCATGAAGTTCTATGAGGGAGAATGTCATCAAGGAGAAGCATAGCGGAGGATTGGTTGGACATTTTGGTTGAGATAAAACCATTGCTATTGTTAGTGAGAACTATTATTGGCCATAGTTGCAACAAGATGTCAAGAAGTTTGTACAGAGTTGTAGAGTATGTCAGATGGAAAAAGGAGTAAAACAAAATATAGGATTGTATCAACCATTACCTGTACTAGAGAAACCTTGGGAGGATATCAGTATGGACTTTGTTCTTGGTTTTCCAAGGATACATCGAGGACATGATTCAATTTTTGTAGTGGTTGATAGATTTTCAAAGATGGCACATTTCACTCCCTGCAAGAAGACTAATGATGTTCATATAGAAGAATTATTTTTCAAAGAAGTGGTGAGATTACATGGTTTGCCAAAGAGCATAGTTTCAGATCAGGACACTAAGTTCGTTAGATATTTCTAGCATACATTATGGAAGAAGTTGAAGACAGACTTGAAGTTTAGTTCATCACATCATCCACAGACTGATGGATAGACAGAGGTTGTGAATAGGAGTTTGGGGAATTTGCTGAGATGTTTGGTTGGAGATAAGACAAGAGGATGGGATTTGATTTTACCATAGGCAGAAATTGTATATAATAATTCTATCCATTGGAGCACTAGTAAATCACCATTCCAGATTGTATATGGAAGTAGTCCTATAAATGCATCTAAGTTGAGAAAGATAGACAAAGGAGAAATAAGTAGTGCTAAAGTTGAGGATTTTGCAGAACATTTGAAGAACATCCATGAGGAGGTGAGGAAGCATATTACCAAGATGAATGCAGAGTATAAGGCTAAGGTAGATTAGAAAAGGAGCATAAGGAATTTTAGGTTGGAGATGAAGTCACGGTTCATTTAAGGAAGGAGCAATTTCTAGTTGGTACATATAACAAGCTGAAAATGAAGAAGTTTGGGCTATGTAAGATATGATTCAAGAAATGCTTATGAGGTAGAATTGCCTACTGAGCTGAATATTACACCAGTGTTTAACATTTTAGATTTGATAGAGTATCATGAAGGAGGTCTTGAAGATGAGATCACAAAAGCACAGTGGAGTATTCCAACAACTACTTCAGCTACTAAGGAGATTGAGGACATACTGGATAGTTGTGTTGGTAGAAGCACAAAGAACAAGACATATGAAGGATATCTGGTCAAATGGAAAGGATGACCTATTGAAGATTCATCATGGATGAGAAGGGAGGAGGTTAACCGCCTTGGTTTTCCTCTTCACACTTGAGTTGTGACAGGGTCACTTCTTGAATTACCCTGGGTGTCTGATGCAAGAGCATCCTGGGTGTAAGAGCAATCTTGCATCACCCAAAAATATTTCTGGTTTCTTTTCAATAAGGGCTATCTTGTGCAAAGCTACTATTTTTAGAAAGTTACTATTTTTAGTAAGTTTTCCATTCGAGCTTAGAATGGTCTATTTTCTTTCCTGGAGGTTCATTTTGGTTATACCATCCTGCCAGTAAAGTTTCATTACCAGATCAAGTCTAGTCTTGAAGATATTGAAAATTTTTGGTATTGGCAGCAGGGTAAAGAAACTTTGAACTCAATTTTGAAGGCTTTAGAGGCCCCAGATGAGGTTGAAACTTTGGTTGAGTGAAGCTTGCTTAATTTAAGTGTTGTAGAGCGCTTTGTGCCCTTTCTGAAAAGGGGTCATAATAGTCAATCAGGTAAATGGGTGATGACTTATGGTCTCTGGAAGTTGGGTCACCTGAAATGGCTGAAAATGATTTTCCTTCAAAATTTCTATTTAGGTTTCAAAAGTTATTTTGAGCTGACTTTGATGTAATAAATTGTAAAATAAAATAATTCTAAGTTTGGTCGGCCTTATTGGCTAAAATTCTGGAACCTTCCTAGGTGGTAGAAAATTGCCTATATAAGGAAGGCTGTAGTGTTGTCTTAGGTAGTTCAGAGCAGTTTAGAGTAGTTCTAGGTAATAATTCGAGGCTTTGTCCCTTAGAATATTGTAAGGAAAATGCCCATGTGGCTTTGCACATTGTATTTCTAGAAATTTTTAATTCCACATTTGTGCAGATAATAAGAAGCCCATTTTCTATTTTTGCAATTTGATGTTGTTTCTCTATTTTTGTTATGTGTTTGTGGTATTAAGGGGAGCACCCTTCATTGGTGTTTCCACACCCCAAATGGGGTTATTGTAAAAGACTCCTAATAGGGTCCAACCCTTGACAAGGTCACTGTACTAAAAGCATTGTAAAGACAACTCCTAACATAGTTAAGGATCTTCTAATAAGGATCATAAGACACTAGTATAGATTATTAGTGGGTGTCAATTCCCACCAGGGTTTATACCTATTTGGGTTTCCCCATAACCATATTGGTGTTATGTGTTGAGTTCATGTTTCTTGTTTATGTTAATATTCATTTCAGTACTTAAGAATTCAAGATAAGTTTAAAGGATAAAGTAAAAAGATTGAGATATAGTGAACACTGATTCACCCCCCCTCTCAGTGTTCCCATTCCTAACAATTGGTGTCAAAGCTCTGGTCCTTAGAAAAGAAGTCTAACCACTTGAGGTGATCATGGACAAGACAAAAATGAAACATCTGAAAATAAATCTTGAAGCTACTCTTGAAGACCTGGATAGATCTGAAAAGGAAATTGAAAAACTAAAAGAAAAAGTCAGCGATGCTCAAGCAGTCATCAAAAGACTAAGAAAAGATCTAAAAGAATGTTCTACCAGTGATTTGGTTATAATGGTCAGAAAGCTAAATGAAGAGAACACATCTCTGATAGATCAGATTGAAGAATTGGATGATAAGCTAACTAACAATCAGGAAGTCTATGATGAACATATCAAAGAGAACCTTCAACTGAATGAAGAATTGAGGCAAGCAAACATGGAAATCTTGGAGCTAAGAAACAACAAAGAGAGCTTGGAATCTGAATTGAAAGAGGAAAAAAATCACATTGATAAATTACACACAAGAAAGGATATAATAGAATATTAGTTATATGCTCAGAAGCTTAAGGGAGATACTAGTGGCATTGGATTCAATGAAGCACAAAATTAGATTGATAACATGTGAGTGTTGGACTACAATTGATTTGGAATCTGATTGAAGAATTCATGATTAAAGATCACTAAGGAGTTGCTGATTAGATATGTAATATGATTAAATCAGTATTATGTTGTCATTGATGTCAACTAGTTTGACAACACTTATCTTGTAAGTTACTATACCGAGACATCTGAAGAAAGGTGAAAGAGATGAAGAACAAAGAAATCTACATGGGGAAAGATGCACATGATAGATGAGGATAAGGAATACATTGAGCAACTTGTTGATGAGTCTATGACTTGATGATATTGAATTTATTATGTTGCATTCATCTATGATGAAGTATAGAGCTGAAAGACACAAAGAAATGTTGTCGGTAAATGAAGGAATTCTAGTATACACCGACAAAGTGTAGTGTATACCGATCATAGTATTAACCGAGCAGTGTTCACCAATGCATTTCTTTGTTAACCGAGTGGAACAAAATGAACTAAATGATTAATTTAGCTCATAAGATTGATGAGCTGTAAAGTACCTCGATTTTAGTGATAACAGATAATGTTTGTTATGAAGATCAATGACTAACAAAATTAAAGGAAGATCTAACGGAGCAGATTGAAACATGTTAATGACACATCAGTCAAGAAAGTTTGAAGCAAAAAAATCTATGAATGTGGTTAAGTGGAAAAATCTAATGGTGGAGAAGAAAATGATTTACCCATCTACATAAGAGACTAGAATTTCATTATGAAAAATGTCGGAAGAAGTAGAAACTGTAGGAATATCACGTGAACAAGGTTTTCATGCATTCTAATCATACTAGTTAAGTAAGAATCGAGCTACAGAAAAATTACTGAGCTACAGAGAGAAATTACTGATGGACAGTAAGTTGATACAGTATTGAATCTGAAGTGTAATATTGGTCAGAAGGATTTGTTAGGACTTAATATTGATCTATAATCTACAATTGAAGTTGTATTAAGGTAGGTCATTTACTGTTACATATTTAACCATTGTATACAATCAAAATCTCTTAACTGAGTGGACTCTAAAAGTCTTATGATGTATCATTCATAGAATGAACATTGTTATCCTATCAACCCCATAGTGAATGCTAGTTGGATGATAACTTCTAGTCTAAAATCCTCTAACAAGGTCACACTTGATAGTGTGTTTGTAAACCTTTAACAGGGTTGGGTTGCCGGTCCTAGGTGGTTTTTCCCTTTACAAGGTTTCCATGTTAAATCTCTTGGGTTATGTCTTTATTGTGATATTTGTTTGTTATCATACTTTGCATGTTACATGTTAGATTTGATCAGAAACTGTTATAGTATTAGACTGATAATCAGTAAAAGTATAGACAGTGAAAGTAATTAGTGTTTATCGAGGAGCAGAAATTGAAGAAGTTGTTCTGAATTATACATTTTGTTTTGAGACACTGGATAACTGATTCACCCCCCTCTCAGTTATTCCAACAATCAGTATCAGAGCTATGGTTTCTTAGAATAGAGTTTTAAGGACTTAAGCATAAAGGTCTCAAGATGTATAAGAGGGAAGTACCAAAGCTGAAAAAAGAGAACTTCATAGTATGGCAAAGTAGGATGAAGCTACACATATCTGGAATTGGGAATTCTGTACTAGATCTGATGGAGAATGGCTACATACAACCACCCACTGGTCCCTTAACTCTTGATCAACTGAAGGATAGGCATGAACACAATATCACTATGATGGAACTTGCTGCCACCTGTACCGATGCCAAATTTGAAGACATAAAGGGTTGTGATACTACTAAGAAGATGTGGGACAAGTTAAATCTGATATATAGTGGAGATTTGAATGTTAAAAGAGCCCGAGCTAAAAGCCTAAGAGGCAAATTTGATGATATGAGAATGAAAGAAGGTGAGAACATTGTACAATACTCAAATAGACTAAAAGAGGTGGTACATGCTATTAGAGCATCTGATGGAGTGATTGATGATGAAACAATGATCAGTAAGATTCTCAGAACTTTGCTGCCAGTTTATGCAATCAGGATCTCTACAATTCATGAAACAAGAGCTACATCCAACCTTACTCTTGACACTCTGATTGGTAAACTTACAACTTTTGAATTAAAAAACTTTTATAATAGTGTTGTTCCTTCTGTTGAATCTACTTTCATGTCTTCTTTGAAGATTGGAAAGTCTAGTAGGAATAGTAAGAATTATGATAGTGATAGTAATACCGATGATGAACTTGATGAGCTTGAAGCTCTTATGGCCAGAAGATTGCCCAAAGGAAAAGGAAGGTATAGAGGTAAGCTACCTATGGCATGCTTTAATTGTAAAGAAGTTGGTCACATTGCTGCTAGATGTCCTTAGAAGAAAGATGATGATAGATCCAAAGACCGATTTGAAGGAAGCTATGAGAGAAGAGTCAACAGAGGCTACTGACACAACAATAGAGACAACCAAGATGATAAAGGCAAAAAGGTATGTTACATAGCTAAAGATATTGAAACCGAATCTGATTCTGATGATGATATAGAAGTTGTATTTGTTGCAATGAAAGATGACTCAGAGGAAGAAGAGAAACATGAAGAGACATCATTGATCTCTAAAGTAAGAAGAAATGATACATGGATCATAGATAGTGGTTGTACACATCATATGACCAGTTCATACTAACCTATGTGGTCCTATGAGAACTCAAAACTATTCTAGTGATAGATATTTTATTCTTTTTGTTGATGACTATACTAGACTGATGACTGTTATGTTCCTAAAAGAGAAATCTGAAGCCTTTAAAATGTTTAAGTGGTATAAAGCTAAGGTAGACAAAGAGACTAGAAAGGAAATAAAATGCCTAAGATCTGATAGAGGAGGTGAATTTATCTCTGATGAATTTACTAATTTCTATAATGAGCATGGAATTAAAAGACAGGTCTCTGCACCGAGGACACCTTAGCAAAATGGCATTGTTGAAAGAAGGAATAGGTCTATAATTGACTGTGCTAGAACATTGATGATACAAAAGAATTTTTCTCAGACATATTGGAGGTAATCTATCAGCACAGCTATGTATGTTCTTAACCAAGTACAACTGAAGGAGGACACCAACCAAAAACCTTATGAGTTATGGTTTGGACACAAACCTATTGTAAGTTATTTCAAAATTTTTGAAAGTAAATGCTTTATTTTGAAAGATGAGAGAAATGGAAAATTTGATTCTAAAGGAGATGAAGGGATATTTCTGGGATGTTCCTCTACAAGTAAAGCATATAAATGTTTGAATAAGGTCACAAATGAGATAGTTGAAATTACTAATGTTTGTATTGATGAGTTTGATGACAAGAACATAGAGGAAAGTACAAAGGAACCAGAAGACTATGGTAGATTCACTTAGATTGAATATCCAGAGTATCTACCGATGCTGCAAGCTATGACAACCGGTCAGTAGGGAAACAATATAGGACAATAGGCAACACCAACTGATGAATAAGATGGAGCTACCGAGCAAGGAAATGACCCTGAATAGGATGAGCAAGAAAGGAGAAATCAATTTATAGCTATTTTTGTCAGAAGACATCATCTTGAGACACAAATCATTGGAGACAGACATGCTAGAATGCAAATTAGAAGTGAAACAAGACAAGGTATATGTCTAGTTTGTGAATTTGAATCTAAATATGTGAAAGTTGCATTAGATAATGAAGAATGGGTTAATGCAATGAAGGAGGAAATAGAGAAAATAGAGAAGAACAAAACATAGTCCTTAGTACCCCGACCTAAAGATAAGAATGTTATCGGTACTAAGTGGATATTCAGGAATAAATTGAATGAAAATGGTGAAGTCACAAGAAATAAAGCTAGATTAGTATGCAAGGGATATGCATAGGAAGAAGGCATTGACTATGGTGAAACATTTGCACTTGTTGCTAGATTGGAAGGAGTTAGAATGCTACTTGCATATGCTACACACAAGAAATTCAAAGTCTATCAAATGGATGTGAAGTCAGCATTTCTGAATGGTATACTTGAAGAAGAGGTCTACATCGAACAACCTAAAGGATTTGTTGATTCTGACAATAAAGACATGGTATGTAGATTACATAAAGCTTTGTATGATTTGAAGCAAGCACCTAGAGCATGGTATGAAAGACTGCACACTTACTTGTTAAGTATTGGATTTGTTAGAATAAGTGAAAACAACAATCTGTATATGAAAGGTGATACTGATGATACTATTATCATTGCTCAAATATTTGTTGATGACATTATTTTTGGAGGCTCAGAGCTTGTCTACAAGACATTTTATGATGAAATGCAAAAGGAATTTGAAATGTCTATGTTCGGAGAAATTAAGATCTTTCTTGGACTACAAGTGATTCAATAGAGTGATGGAATATTCATCACACAATCTAAATACATAAAGGAAGTACTAAAGAAATTTGGCATGGAAGATGCTAAACCTATGGGAACATCAATGGCTATTGGATGTAAATTGAAAAAGGAGGATGAAACTATAGAGGTAAACCAAACACTTTACCGATCCATGATTGATAAGTTAATGTATGTAGTTCATAGTAGACCAAATATAGCACATGTTGTGGGAATTGTTGCAAGATTTTTTGCTAATCCTAGAGAATCACACATGATAGTTACAAAAAGGATCTTAAGATACCTGAAGAAAATAGAGAATTATGGATTATGGTATCCTAAGGAAGGGAAGTTTGAACTGAAAGTTTACACTGATGCTGATTGGGCTAGAAATGTGGATGATAGAAAAAGCACCACCAGAGGAGCATTTTTCTTTGGTGAAAGACTTGTAACCTGGACAAGTAAAAAGTAGGCTTGTATTTCTTAGTCTACAGCTGAAGCAGAGTATGTTGTTGCTGCTACTAACTATTCAAACATTGCATATATCAAACAAGTGTTGGAAGGGATGAATGAGATAATCACTGACCCGGTGATTATATATTGTGACAACACTAGTGTTATTAATATTTCAAAGAGTCATGTGATGAACTCTAAGACAAAGCATATATCTATTAAGTATCATTACTTAAGAGAACAAGTGCAAGAGAAGCAAGTGAAGTTAGAATTTGTCACATCTAAAGAACAACTTGTAGATATTTTTACAAAGCCTCTACTGAAGGACACATTTGAATACTTGAGGACTAGACCTGGGGTCCATCCCCTATCTATCGGTCACTAAGGTGATCGAGTTGTTGCATCAACCTACTTTTATTAGAAGATCATTCATCTTGATGCAACATAGTTCACACTTTGAATCATGTTGAAGGTTGTGATTAAGTTTGGAGAACTTGAACCGATTGGAATATCAGTATACTTAGATACGGAGGATGATAGAATTGTTTGTTTATTTGTTTCTTTGGCATTGTTGTCAAAGGGAGAGATAAATAATATGAAAAGGGACAAGCACCGATGAGAACTATCTAAGGGAGAGACAATCTAAATGAGACAGAGTATTGAAGATCAGTTATAGAGAACATAAGCAGGAATAGGAGAATTGAGAACATGAGAACTAAAAAAAGGAGAACTGAAAAGAGAACTAAAAAGATCACAACTATAGAATGGTAAAGCTATGTTATCTAATGTTGTTTAGTAACATAGTGATTAAACATATTAAGTCTATTCGACTTACAACATTTTGTTCACAAAGTTGTAGAATATATGTTTGGTATGTGTATGGTACATTTCATATTACTTGAGTTTCCATCAATGCCAAAGGGAGAGATTGTTGGAATACAACTGATTTGGAATCTGATTGAAGAATTCATGATTAAAGATCACTAAGGAGTTGTTGATTAGATATGTAATATGATTAAATTAGTATTATGTGTTGGAAATTTGGCTGAAGTGAGTACATAGATGTTTTCATTATGGTAACATATGATCCACATGAAGATCACATAGGTTAGAGAGCAAGTATAGCAGAGCGCATTGCAAATTTGTCTAAGTGTAAGACAGTGTTTTCACCAGTGCAACAGGATACAGTTTGTGTTTGTGACATTGACTAGAGTAAGTTCAGTGCTTGCTCACTTGAACATAGACTCTATGATGACTAATGATGACCCATCTCAGAGTGCAAGTCAGTATGACATTTATGAAATTAGTTATGATAGTTTTACCGAAGACAGTGTTAAGCCGACAAGACAGAATATGAAGGCAAAATTGGTAAAGAGTTAAGGGATTATTTTGTTTATCAAAATAATGACTTAACAATATAAAGGGATGACATCCTAGATGTGAAATCTTGGATAAAGATATATGGAAGCTGACCATGTAAAGTTATTATCCTTAATAACTTGTATATATGTAACATGTAATTGTAAAAAAAAAAGAGATATGTGGTAACATTGTAATGATATGATGCGAATGTAAGAGCAGCGAAAAAATATTGATGCAAGAAACATAAGGTTAGATACCTTAATCCATTTTGTAATAAGTATACATTATACATTACTTGTTTGGGCAGTGGGCTCATCTAGTAATCAGATTTTGTATTGACAACTCCTAACAGGGTTGAGGCTTCTAACAAGGCCTATAGTCCCTTAATTAGGATTGATACACTATATGCTTGTAATAGACTCCTAACAGGGTCAACATCCTTAACATGATACTTTTTATTAGTGGATCTTTGTGGGTACCATCCCCACTGGGGTTTTCCCTTGGCTAGGGTTTCCTTGAGAACATATCATGTGTTATGAGTTCTTTATTTCTATTGCTATGCATATTGTTTAGCTTCTTATGTTATGCATGTATAAAGATAATCTGTTATATCCATAATTGGGAAAAAGATGAAGTTTGTAGAATGCTAAGTCACCCCCCCTCTTAGTATTCCCTATTTCTAACAATTGGTATCAGAGCTTAGTTACACAGAGAAGAATCATTCAAGGAAAGCCTAGTAGCTTGAGTAAGATCTCTATGGATATGGATCAACTACATAAAAATCTTGAAGAAGCTCTTGAACAGATTGATATGCTTACTGATGAAAGAAACACTCTGAAAAGGAAATATGATGATGCAAAGAATCTTATTGAGAAATTGAAAAACAAGATAGAATATCTGAAATCTGAAAAGGAATCCAAAATTCTTATTGAAGATTGTGATGAAAATTTAGAAAAAGAAAATGTGATCCTTAAGCATGAACTAAAGATAGCAAATCTGAATCTTAGTTTGAAAGATGGAAATGACAAAAATGAAGCAAATCTGAGATCTAAGAATGAAAGGTTGAAAGTTGAGAATGAAGAATTAAAATCTAAACTTGGAAAAGTAACATCTGAATTTGAGAAAGTAAATTTGTAGCATGCAGAACTTGAGAAATACAATAAGATTGTGAAGGGTGAATTGACTCAATCCAAACAACAACTTGAAAGGCTATATTCAAATAGTGAGAAGATCGGTGAACAGGTATCTTATGGAAAACCATCCTATGATAAGACTAGAATTGGATTTAATATATTAAGAACAAATGATGAAAGCAAGGAACCATATCTGAAAGAATCTGAAAGCATAGATAAGAAGAAGTTAGATGAGATCAACAAATCTGATGACACACCTAAAGGAGAAGAACCACCTAACCAAGAAGAATCACCCAAAGGTATGCAAAGAGAATTCAAAGGTAGATGTTTTGGTTGTAATACTATCAGTCACATGAAGAGAGATTGCATAGGTAAACAATTTAAACCTCTTAATGGTTATTGTTATAATTGTCATGGTTTTGGACATAGAGCTATTGAATGTAGAAGACCTAAATTTATTGAGAATAATTATGGTAGTAGAATGTTTAGGAATACTAACAATGCAGATAAGAGACCTACTAAAGATATGAACAAAAGAAATGAAGTAGTATGTTATAGATGCAACATGGTTGGACACATTGCTAGAAACTGCAGATCACAAATCAATCAGCAAGGACCAAGATATGGGAACTGTTGGTTGTCTTTTCTTTCTACTTGCAGGTTTACACTATGATTGACAAATTAATGTTACTGAATCTATCACCACTCCAAATTCTGTAAGGAAAAAGGCTAATTAACAAGGATCAACAAGGATCCTCCTACACTTTGAGCTTAGATGCTCAGGCGGGTGTACCTTTGACTCACTTCTTCAAAGGAGTCACTAAACATTATACAACTATACCCTTTACAAACTGGTTTTAAAGATTTTATCATTTAAATGTGTGGTGGATGATGATGAATTGCTTCCAAAGAATGGATCGATGCCTTAACCTAGGGCATAGAGTCACCCAATAAAGACTTTAATCCTAACTTTGTTAGGAACTCAAAGATAATTCCACAATACTCTTTGTTTACCATATGCTAACTCACTTTGTGACATTAACATATATGAGCCCAAGAACAAAATAAAAAGAAAAACATAAATTTGAGATTGGAATCCAAGTGTATTCTCATTAAAATTTGTAGAATCAATACATTACCAAAATAAAAAAATGCTAGGAAATAGACCCAAAATCCAGGCTCTCCTTGTTCAATCTTTTACATTGATTTTCAACATAACATCAACCCCCAAAAAATTAAAACTTCTACAATATATACCACTAGTCATCTTGGAATCCCAAAAATTAAGATGCAACAAGCTACAGATGACTAGGGCAGGGGTTTCAACCACCAAACCAATCGGATTCAATCAGAATTTAATTCACTAGAGGGAAAACCAAGCAACCTGGAGAAAATAGATCCCAGAATGATCTCCATTTATGATAAATTCTGACTTGTGTACTGAAGATCATGAATTTACCAAGCTTATCAATCTGATTGTCCACCTGAAACATGCCTTGAGCAGTCCCGTTACCCACTTTTCATTGTACAAACTCTCTACAATCAATCATCAGACTCCCTAGACCACTCTGCAATAGTTGGCAAAATCACGTCTTACCAAATCCAGCCACCCCAGCATTAAAAACTAGTCCTTCTGTCACTGAAAACCCTCAAAATATTCAAATCTAGAAGAAATGGCTATATTATGGCGCTAGTCAGCGTATCGACAGTCAGCATTCAAATCTGAATCAACTTTATATCAGCACCACTAGATCATCTCACTTTTCCTAGGCTTCAATTTTCTCTTTAGTCGTGAGATCGCCAAACATCTTCTTTAACCCTAAGTTACCTTTAGAGACTCAGCAACTACAATCTCATAGTCATGTAGTTATCTCCTTAACCACCAAACTATTCTGAGATCACATGACTGAAGAGATTCTCAGTCATGAGATAAAAACACTAACCATGATATCATTACGAGACTACCCGACTGTAGGGAAAAAGACCGCTAGAAACCTTTTGAATTCATCTTGTGATTACGCGACTAAGACCATATTCTCTATTGTGGAACACTTTTTCTTCTTTCCCCAATCTGGCGACCATAGGAACTTTCAATTTTTTCATCTGGTGACCTAGCGACCATAGTCTAATCTGAGTCTGGTGAACTTTATTAATTCTTTAAAAACATTCAGAGATTACCTAACTTGGAGATCTAGCGATTGAGAGAAAGTTGACTGTCCTACCTTTTGACTTTTTATCTAGTGACCTAGTGAAAGAGGACCCACCCAGTAAGTATTTAAATCAAATGGTGGTCACATGATCACATGGCCTGGAAAGATTCCATGTGATCAAGCAACAACCGTAGATCTTCCCTTTCCTCTTGAAATATTTGGGCCCACTGACACATCCATGTCATCATCCATGTCAACCAATGAAACATGAGCACCTCAGCACCATGTAGCATATCGGACCCCCTAAGCCCTTCTATCCTCTAGAGAATCGCATAGATTTCGTATGATCACATAGCATGGAAAGATTCCATGTGATCATACACCAACCATAGATCTTAAAAGTAGCTAAAAATTGGGGCCTGCTAAATCATCTGACTCACCATCTAGCATGACCAATGAAAAGTTGCCATTTGTGCACACCTATCAGTGGTCCCACTTTCAATCTATCTAAACACCTAGAAGATTAGATGGTCGGCACATGATTTGATAGGCCACTAAGATTCCATAAGATCGTGCACCCATCATAGGATTAAAAAGAGATTGAGATACTGGGCCCGTTGTCACATGACCTAGTGACTAAAGAAATATAAACCGCCACGCCAGGTCACAGAATGAAATCACTAACCACTAGAGGACTCAGAGATCTGGTGACTAAAGGGAGAAATAAAAGTGCACATGCTTTTATAAACACTTAAGTGGCTTGGAAAAGGTAACAAAAAAATAGAATCAGGCCAAGACAATCTAGGGTTTTTCCTCCCAATGGCTAGAAATATGAATAAGTCCTAGGGGTTTCAAGGCTAGAAACAAGGAAAAACATTGCAGAGACTAGAGAAAATTATATAGCCATGGAAATTTTTGTAGGTGCTAACAGGAACAATGGAATTTTTTGTCAGATATGTAACAAGATTGGACATACAGTGAGGTTTTGTAGAATGAACAATGGAGTTTTTCATCCTAACCCTAACCCTAGAAATCATGCAAGAAGAAATGAAGATGCAGGTAACAGATAGAAAGGTTGTTGTAGTAATGTAGATGAAGTGAAGTTTGTTAAAGGCATAGATCAAGGAGACATATTCAACATTGAAGGTAATCAGAAAGGTGAAGTATCAAGTGGTAAGAATGAATCCTTACCTGACCTATCTGTAAGCACTTAATTTATGAAAATTGCAGTAGATTAGGAACTTAGAATTAGTGTAGAAGTAGATTTTCGATGAATTAAGTCTTGTGTAGTTAATGTAAGGTATTTTATGATGTACTAATGCTATGGTTAAGAGCGCAAAAGAAAATATTATGTTTTGCGAGATCGCAAGAAGTTTTAAGTTTTGCAAGATAGCAAAAACAACTTTTTGGAAAGAAGCGGCAAAAGAATTGAATGTGATGTCAGATCTAAGTGAGATTGAAGTAATAAAAGGTTATGATCAATGTTATTTGATTATCAAAGTGAATTGAAGTGTTTAGGAGAGAAAATAATAGAGATTGGAAGCATTTTGCAGTGATCTGGTGAAAGATTTGAGCGTCGAATCTACGAAAGCCCTAGAATCATGAACTTGAGGTATTTATCTTGACAGATCTTTGAATCGGTATAAGGAATTTAAAGTAGTCATGGATGTATCCTTAATTCACAATATCAGAGATAAGAATAGACCTAGAATGAAGAGGGAACCATTAGAACCCTTGGAAGAAGATGATCCTAGGTTAGCATTATCATCCGTACCAGACAGAGTTTTGCATTTAGAAAATGTGAGAAGTTATCTTGGATGCAAGTTAGAAACTGTCAGTGATAGTGATTTTACCAATGAACATCAGAAGATTTACAATTAGGATATGTCATTGAAACAAGGATATGAACATTTGAAAGATAATGAGATTGTTCAGTATGCTTTAAAGTATGAGTTTGACAATGAAGAATGCACTAAGATTATTTTGAGCAGAATTCACAATGGAAAGTTTTGGCTAGAGGATAGAGTGATAGACATTATAGCTGACTTGATTCATGAAGTCACAAGTTTATCTAAAGTTGGTGTTATTCCTTTAAATGAGAAAAATATGAGAAAAATAGTCATAGACAACACAGGTTCATCCTACAATGGCAGAGGAATTGTGATTAGCAAGATCAAACAACATGATGTTAGATATTTATGCAAGTACCTAACAACTAAGTTTTGTGCAAATTCTAGAGAAGATGATATGGCAGCTAGAATGGTGCATATTGCCTATTTAATGTGTGTTGACAAAGTACTAGTTGATATGTGTGAAATTCTAAGAATTCAATTGTTTGAAAACTTGGAGAAGATTAAGAAATCTAAGTATGCACAATTTAGATTTTCATCCTTAATCACATACATGTTTTTCCACTCATTGAGAAGATTTTTGTACACCATTGCAAATGATTGGAATGATGGACAAACTACTATGGAAAGGATAAATAAAGTATATTTGAGACATGTTATTGACAAAGTAAATGAGAGTGCTATGTTAGTGATGAAGACATTTTAGAACATGGTAACTAGTAGATCAAGAATTCCATAGTCACTTGTGAAGAAGTATAAAAATGATATATGTTTCATGGTTGACACTGACTTTACCTATATTGAAGCAGTGGAACCTAGAATTGAGTTCATAGACCCTCTTGGCTATGAGATATCTGAGGTTGAAATAGAAGAATATGTTGGCAGATTACTTAAATGTAAATTGGACACTCAGTGTAGAAGATTTGGAACTTTTGAAGAGAACTTCAACTTGGAAAAAGCTATAATTGAAGAGAAGCAATCTAAGAAGAGAGTTGACAGAACTATCAGGAGAATACTGAAAGATACAGGAATGTCAGAACAAGAATTCTTAATAGCAAAATAGATAGTAGTAGTAATTAGGGATATTGGATAGAAAGAAGTCTTGATTGTACCACCCTTGTCATCTAGTGCAGTATAGCAAGAACCTACACAATTCAAGGTGAAAGTAGAGGAACCAGAAAAGGAACAAGTAACAACTAGATCCACTTCCTCCATAGCTAGCAAGAGAATGAAAGAAATTGCTACTGGACTAGGAAAGAGATAGAAGACTTTAGTTCAACCAGTACCAAGAGAAATTGTAGAAATAAAAGATGATGACACTACTTTGGTTAAGAAGAAATCTTGGAAACCTAAAGTTGAAAATCTTAATGAGTAGATTATTGAAAATGGAGACTCTACCAGAATGAATAAGTACTGCAATCTTTATGATTATTTAGACAGACTTAATTTGAAGAATGCTATTGTGAAGCATATGATTTTTTTAGACAAGAAATTTGATTCTATTCAAGGTCAAATACCTGATGAGTTGTATACCAAACTGCTAAATAGAAAGCAGAGAGCAATTGAAGAAGACACTAATATCAAAAAGAATCTTGTGAAGAAGCTTTGTGATGTGAGAGATGATGAAAATTTGGAGCAGATATTGAAGGCCTTAAGCACCCATTTGAGAACCAAAAGGAGAACCATTTTGATTATAGGAGGTAGATATGAAGAAGTTAATTCAAATATAGAGAAGGAAATAATCAAGGTCATGGCAGAAAATGTTGGAGAGCCATCGGTTGCAGCAGAGCAAGCAGTTGAAGCTGAACAAGAGGATATTCCTTCTCCTTCAGCTATTAACATTGAAGATGAAACTATGAATATAGAAGGTACTAAGGTCACCTTGGATACTGATGATAATGTATTCAAGAACTTAGCAAACATTGTTGACAATTCGGCTCTTGATGAATTAGATAGAACTAAAGAAGTAGAGCAAACTCAATCTATCAGTGAAGAACCTAAGGAGACTGAGATTCAAGCACCTATTCCTACCATAGAAGACATCAATCTTACTCCTGAGACCGAAAAGAACAAAGAAATTAGATCTTTTCTTAAAGATTTAGGAAAGGAAGTTGATGATGATGATTAGTTGGAACTGATCACTTCTTTGAATAAAATCATTGGCAAGAACAAGAAAGTGAAGAATCTTGAAGAGAGTCTGAAGGACCTTACTAAGAAGTTACAAAGCATTGTAACTACACAAATCACAGAGGCAGACCCTTTGGAGAAAGCTAAGAAGGTAATGAGAACTTTTGACAATGAATTCGCTAACCTATCTGATATTGCAAAAGTGAGAGCTCAAGTAGCTTATGAAGCTGAAATGCTTTTGAACATTAGTTAGAATATCAGGAATGATATTAGTAGTCTTGATATTGGTATCAAGAACTTGAGGAAATATTTGGAGATAGGAAAATCACTGTACATACAGTGTACAAAACCAGAGATTTTGATAGTAGAAGAGGAATAGAAGATCAAGTTGAAGGAAGCTGAGATTCAGAATGAATGTAACCTTCTTTCTAGACCTAATGTGAAGGTATGTGATGCTAAAAAGAAAGTTTGGAAGCTTTATGATGAAATAATAATATTGCAAGATGAGAGGAATAGAAAAATGAGGAGACTCACTCTTTTGAGAGAACACATCTCTATGAAGTTGAGTATCATTGAAGAGAAGTTAGAAGAATGTCTTACAGCTAAGACATCCTTTCAGAAATTCAAATTTGACAACCTCCAAGCTTGTCAAATAGCAGCTTATGGACTGAGCACATTACTCAATGTGGTAGATTCCTTCAAGAATTCATGGGAAAAGGAGATAGAAGCTATGAAAGTTGATTTTACAGATTATGTTGCAAGCCCACCGGCTTTGCAATAAGAAAATGAAGGTATAATCTTTTTGGGATACAATTTTTTAATCCTCCCTACCTTATTTTGTCATTGTTGTCAAAGGGGGAGAGATATTAGAGCAGAAAATTGATATATTTGATAAGGATTGATACTCTTAGGGGGAGAATTGTATTAGAATTTATATTTTTAGGAGTTATAAGGATAGTATACATACTCTATAATATGGCCACAATTTTGATACAATTTTGAGATTTTGACTTGTACACTTAGCCAATTTTCTCATATGTTGCCACCAATGACAAAGGGGGAGATTGTTGGAAATTTGGCTAAAGTGAGTACATAGATGTTGTCACTATGGAAACATATGATCCACATGAAGATCATACAGGTCAGAGAGCAAGTATAGCAAAGTGCATTGCAAATTTGTCTAAGTGTAAGATAATGTTTTCACCAGTGCACAAGGATACAATTTGTGTTTGCGATGTTGGCTGGAGTAAGTTCAATGCTTTTGCACTTGAACATAGACTCTATGATGACTAATGATGACCCATCTCAGAGTGCAAGTTAGTATGGCATGTACGGAATTAGTTATGATAGTTTTACCGAAGACAGTGTTAAGCCAATAGGATAGAATATGAAGGCAGAATTGGTAAAGAGTTAAGGGATTATTTTGTTTATCAAAATAATGAATTAAAAATATAAAGGGATGACATCCTAGATGTGAAATCTTGGATAAAGATATATGGAAGCTGACCATGAAAAGTTATTATCCTTAATAACTTGTATATATGTAATATGTAATTGTAAAAAAAAAAAGAGATATGTGGTAATATTGTAACGATATGATGTGAATGTAAGAGCAGTGAAAAGATATTGATGCAAGCAGCATAAGGTTATATACCTTAATCCATTTTGTAATGAGTATACATTGTACATTACTTGTTTGGGCAGTGGGCTCATCTAGTAATCAGATTTTGTATTGACAACTCCTAACAAGGTTGAGGCTTCTAACAAGGCCTATAGTCCCTTAATCAGGACTGATACACTATATGCTTGTAATAGACTCCTAACAGGGTCAACATCCTTAACAAGATACTTTTATTAGTGGATCTTTGTGGGTACCATCCCCAACAGGGTTTTCCCTTGGCCAGGGTTTCCTTGAGAACATATCATGTGTTATGAGTTCTTTATTTCTATTGCTATGCATATCGTTTAGCTTCTTGTGTTATGGATGTATAAAGATAGTCTGTTATATCCATAATTGGGCAAAAGATGAAGTTTTTAGAATACTGATTCACCCCCCCCCCCCTCTTAGTATTCCCTATTTCTAACATTATGTTGTCATTGATGTCAACTAGTTTGACAACACTTATCTTGTAAGTTACTATACAGAGACATCTGAAGAAAGGTGAAAGAGATGAAGAATAGAGAAATCTACATGGGGAAAGATGTACATGATAGATGAGGATAAGGAACACATTGAGTAACTTTTTGATGAGTCTATGACTTGATGATATTGACTTTATTATGTTGCATTCATCTATGATGAAGTATAGAGCTGAAAGACATAAAGCAGTGTTGTCGGTAAATGAAGCAATTCTAGTATACATTGACAGAGTGTAGTGTATATCAATCATAGTATTAATTGAGCAATGTTCACCAATGCATTTCTATGTTAATTGAGTGGAACAGAATGAACTAAATGATTATTTTAGCCGATAGGATTGATGAGCTGTAAAGTACCTTGATTTCAGTGATAATAGATAATGTTTGTTATGAAGATCGATGGCTAACAAAATTAAAGGAAGATCTAATGGAGCAAATTGAAACATGTTAATGACATGTTAGCTGAGAAAGTTTGAAGTCGAAAAATCTATGAATGTGGTTAAGCAACAAAATTTGATGGTGGAGAAGAAAATAATTTACCCATCTATATAAGAGACTAGAATTTCATTATGAAAAATGTCGGAAGAAGTAGAAACTATAGGAATATCATGTGAACAAGGTTTTCATGCATTCTAATCATACTGGTTAAGTAAGAACTAAGCTGCAGAACAATTATCGAGCTACAGAGAGCAATTACTGATGGATAGTAAGTTGATACAGTATTGAATCTGAAGTGTGATATTGGTCAGAAGGATTTGTTAGGACTGCATATTGATCTGTAATCTACAATTGAAGTTGTATTAAGGTAGGTCATTTACTGTTACATATTTAACCATTGTGTACAGTCAAAATCTCTTAACCGAGTGGACTCTGAAAGTCTTATGATGTATCATTCATAGAATGAACATTGTTATCCTGTCAACCCCATAGTGAATGCTGGTTGGACAATAACTTCTAGACTAAAATCCTCTAACAAGGTCACACTTGATAGTGTGTTTGTAAACCTTTAATAGGGTTGGGTCTTAATCGACCTCACTTCAAAAGAGTGAACAATTTTGGGTTGTTGGTCCCAGGTAGTGTTTCCCTTTACAAGGTTTCCATGTTAAATCTCTTATGTTATGTGTTGATTGTGATATTTGTTTGTTATCATACTTTGCATGTTACATGTTAGATTTGATTGGTAACAATTATAGTATTAGACTGATAATCAGTAAAAGTATAGATAGTGAAAGTAATTAGTGTTTGCCGAGGAGAAGAAATTGAAGAAGTTGTTCTGAATTATACATTTTGTTTTGGGACAGTGGATAACTGATTCAACCCCCTCTCAGTTATTCTAACAATGAGCAAGAATGAAAGCACCAAAAGACACTATAGATGCTAAGGAGACTCAAAATCAGACTAAAGATAATCTTGAACCATCTAAGGATGAGTGTAAGCTAGTAGAATGAACTTTTTATGCCTATAACAAGCATGGACACATTGCAAAGAATTGTAAAGAGGTAAGACCCTTCAATGGTTACTGTTATTTATGCAATAAATTTGGTCATAAAACTATGAATTGTAGAACAAGTCAGAAGAACAAGACTCAACATAATTAGACAAATCTGAATCAAAAAAATGCAAGAAGTTCTCAGAGTATTACATGTCAGATATGTAATTATAATGGTCACTCAGCAAGACAATGTAAAATGGTAACTCATATCAATGTGCCGAGGAATTTAAGGCCTCCAATTATTTGTCACTCTTGTAACAAGGCTAGACACATCTCAAAGTTTTGTAGATCCAGAACGCAAAGTCAAGAAAGCCCTAAAAAGCCAAAAGAGTCAATACTAGATACCAAAGGAGAAGTCAAGTTTGTGAAAGCTTCTAAAGATGCAAGCTTGATTTGGTTAGAGCAAAAGAAGGGTAAGGTTGATGAGCATGTATTGGATTCATTCATAGTGGATGCACCCTCTACATTTGGATGAATGGCCCTCAGGGTCATAGGGGGAGCTAATTTAGCTCTAAACCCTTGCATGACTGGTATACTCATCCTCAAAGTATGTGCCTTTGGATTTAACCTTTTGGAGTCTAGTAGAACATATGTGCAAGAGCACACTACCTGATTGTTTGTAGAATGAAAGTTGGATATTTTTAGTAAGAGTCTAGTTTACATGACAAGCATTAATGGAATTTTCACTTTAAATTACACAGAGACTTACAGATTACTCATTGCATTTGAGTTTAAGTGATTGAAGAGAACAAAAGCCCTAATAGTTGATTGTGAAGGATGGTAGCTTGATTCACCAATGAAGAAGTGTGTTTGATCAGTTGTGGAAACCTTAATTTGTTGTGATGATTCACAAGTTCTTAGAAACCATTTTTGAAGCAATTTACAAGTAAGTAATGGCTACTCCTGTTGTGTTTGATATTGTGGAGAAGAAGAGATACATTTTCAAGAGATGTCCCTTTAAGTCTACCTTAGATGACTTAGAAGGTGCATTATCCCAAACCCCTATGGGTGTTATGCATGTCGAAGACATCCATGCATACATTTACTATAAGAAGGAACCCGTAGTTCTTGATAGAATTAGAGCGCACATAGAAACTATGATGAAACTAGATAAAACCTTCCTTGATGAATTTGCATAGTTAGAGAATCATCCTATTGTTGAGTTTTCTATGGCACATGAGTTTTAAAAATCTGAGTGGATCAAGATCCTATTAAGAAGAATCCACGATGACCTATTTTGGATAGGTGAAGTTCTAGTAAGAATTATAGGAGATCTCATTCATGAGATGATAGGCCTTTCTAGGACAGGTGTCATTCTTTAGTGGGTAAGGATGTAAGGAAACAAGTAGAACAGGAATGGGTATGTGCAAGATCATGAGGGGCCAAAAAGTGGCGATGTCAGTTCAAAACTTTGACAATGTAGCTAACATGTAGTTTAGAGATATGTAAAGAAGATGTATAGTAAATAATATAAGGGAGATATAAGTTAGAGTATGATAAAGAGTTTTTTGTATAAGGGTACAATTAGTAACTTTGTCATATTCCTTTGTTTCCATCAATGACAAAGGGGGATATTGTTGGAAAGTTGACTATATTGTTGTATATGAATTAATATAGTGTTTTCATTATGGCAACAAAGTCATATAGTGTTTTGAAGTTAGCACACATTATCAAAAGATCAAATTTTGGCAAAGTATAGAAGATTGGATAGTTAACAAAGTACCAGAAGGTTAGAGCATCAACACACATGCATATGACCTAGTTATGGTATGCACCCTTGAAGATAAGATGGTAAGAGTATATTCATGCTAAGTCTAAGAGTGCATGATTATAAGATACAGTATGACAAAGATATAGACAATTGAAGTTACACAGCCAGTGAATGACAGAACATAATAGAGTATGCAACCAACTGGTAGTATTTGGTTTTGCGGTTATAATATTATTTTGTAAAGGCTATGTGCCTATTGTGATTAAGTTGTAGACATGTAATTATGTTTGTTTGTAAACATGCTTGAGCCAATTCAATTGGAAGCATTGTATGCAATCATTTATAGGCTGGCCTAGTTAATTATTTTGATAAAATGAAAAGGGTATCTTAAGGAGATTATCATCTTTCTATCAATATAATTGCTATCAAATTTTGAATTCGGTAAGTAATTATTAGTTATTTTCTAATTGAGCTACCTCTAAAGTGCTGATTTATATACTGATTGAAAAATGACTATAACTTTTAGACGGTATAACATTTTTGAAATCCAAAAAATGCATCACATTCTATGCTTCACCTACTATAAGGAAAAAAAAATAAAATTTTGAATTTTGTAAAGTTTTGAATGAGTTAAGGTGGTCAGACACAGGAGTTTTTTGATTCTGAAAATGTTGTAGCAAAAAATTCATAATTAATTATTTTTTTGGAATAAAATTACAAAAAAATATTCGTCACATCTGGGCATGAGTCTACTACTTATATATAAAATCTTATAATAAAATATTATCATTTGATTATGATTAAGGTGGTCAGACATACACCTACTTCTTATTTTTTTCCTGAAATTTTTGTACTGCTGCATTGAAATCTATACTTTTCACCAATCATACTATCTTTTTCTAAAAAGGCCTAGTATTTTAGAAACTACATTCAATTTTCTATAGATTCTATTCTTACAACTTTTTGGTGTTAGGTTCATAGCTAGTTGAAGTTTTCATGTCAAGTTGACTAACCTTGATTTGCTGATTTTTCATTGCCACTTAAGGGCATAGTTTGGCCCCTCATGATCTTGAACATACCAAAATGCAAGTCAAGAAGGGATAGGTGTGGGATGACTATTGAGCCTATAGAGGAGAAAGACATCAAATTGATGTCTATGATACTTGGATATAAGTTTCAGCACACCAACAGGGTGAATAGTGTGTCTGTGGCCACTATTCTTGCAGCAATTAGGATTGTCAGAGAAAATGGAGAGTTTAATTTGTGCGAGATGTTATGCACATAACTGATAGACAACATTAGAGCCATTAAGCATGACAAGACCAAAATATTCAGGTTTGGGTCTTTGATCATAGACATGTACTTCCACATACTTGGAAAAGTGTCAGATTTGTATAGACAAGAGTATTCCTACAATACATCATATATCTCTTAAGGAATCTATTGAGAGTACATTGGAGGATTACATAGAGTTAGAATTGAAAAAATTTAGAATCAAGATGCAGATGAGATATAGAACTCTAGAGAGAATAGTTGAAAAATATAAGGACAACATTTTCTTTATGGTTGAGACTGATATAACTTGTATGGAAGTAGTTGAACCTAGAACAAAGTGGATCCATCCACTTGGATATGAGGTTGAAGAACCAATCCTAGAAGCATATGCACAAGTATTTCAATCAGCACCTAAGGACCCTAATGAACCTAGGTGGGGTACTTATGAAGAGAAGACAAGAGAAGTTGATGCAGTATTGAACAACGCAACAACAAAAAGGAAGGTAGCTAAGGTGACTTCTGAGATACTCAGAATTCATGGAGTAACATAGGTAGACCTTGACAAAGCAAGACAAGAAAAGATTTCTTTAGGAATTGAGAGTGCATCTACAGTAGAAGCTAAGGAAGATGATTCTAAGTTAAAGAAGATCAAAGTTGAAAAGTTAGATGATCCAAAAGACAAACAGGACAAAATAGATGTTACCCCTCTTGTGCCCACATAAACTATTGATCTTACTGCTCCTCCTGAGCATAAGGAAATGGCTAAGAGGAAGAAAGAGTCATGCACAAGTCATCCATCCTCATGGGCAACAAGAAGTAGGAAGAATACTCAAGCACCTCCAGAGGCTTAAAGTATTGAGTACAAGGATTTTTGATGAAGAAATATTAGATCAGATAGGAAAGTTTTATGAGAAATATAGTGAAATTGATAAGTTAGAGATTCATGAAATGATCATCAAACATATGCTAAAGTTTAAGAAGATAGTCCTAGAACTAAAGACAGTGATTCCAGAAAATGTTTGGAAAATATTAGAATCATTGAAGAAACAAGCTATTGAAGAAGATCTCAGGATAAGAGAAAAGATTCTAGATGAAAGTCTACTAGTGTGTTCCTTAGAAGAGAAAACCTTGTTGTTAGATTTGATGAAACCACACCTCCGAACTAAGATAAGAACACTGCATATCATGGACAATAATTATGAATTGATTGCAAAGGAAACAGAGAAAGCTTTTGAGAAAGTTTTTATGAATAGGTACATGTACCCACCCATTGCGTCCATAGCTCAAGTTCCCACAAAGGTAGTCAAGAAATCAGAAACCACAAATGTACCATTTACAAGTCCTCAAGATTCAACACCTATAGTTGAAACACCTACACAGGTAGAAAAGTTTGTGCTCATGTCAAAGTCACAAAAGGACAACACCATCATTATTGATAATGTAGAGATTTCTATGGTGGATATAGATAAAGACTTGGACAAGTTTGAAGAGGCTTTTGTAAGCACACAAGAGGCTAAAACACTATGCAGTGACAATACACCCAAGTTACAACAAGAAGTTAAAGAAGAAGAGAAGGAGATAGAAAAAGAAGAAGAAAAAGAGACACAAAAAGAAGAAGAGAAAGACAAAAAAAAAGAGGAAGAAAAGGTAGATGAAAAGAAAGGAGAAGAAGAGGTGGATAGCACTCCTATCACTCCACTACCCTCAGCATCATTATTGACAAGATTGACACCAGATACCACTAGTTTTGATTCTTGGGGAGAAGAATACCTGATCAAGATTAGTGTCTTAGCCATGGAGAAAGCAAAAGAAAAAAAGGTAATGAGGAACCCCTTGATTGTTGAATCATTCAACATTTTGAATAGATTATTACCTTCAGACAAGAAAGTGTCTAAGGTCAATACAGTTGATGATGTTAGCAATATCCTTATAGCCTTCAAGACTAAATTCTCTAGCTTGGAGGAATCTGCATCTCAAGCAGTAGAGGAGAAATATATGAAGAAGAGGCTAAGTGAATTGGTTAGAAACTTTACACTTGACCTAAGTTCACTAAAGATTGGTCAAGCATCATTTAAGGAGTTTTTAGCAAAAGGCAGGAAGATCATTGTAGATTGTATGGACCAATATAAATTGACTGATGATCATTTCGAGAAGATACAAGAGGCAGAAGGAATGATAGAACAAGTAAGGAAATCAGTGGAAGATCCTTCCATTAATGTAAACATGTGCAACAATGTATACCAGGGACAAATAGATAAAATTGAAAAATATGAAAAAGAGATGTCCAGGATAAGGGCAAGGCAGACATAGCTCAGGAATGCTCTTGCACCCTCTCTTGATATACTAAATTAGAACATCAAGGTGATCGATGCCACCATGGTGACATATGATCAAGGTCATAGCATAGACTTGGAGAAGATGGAGAAGCTACAATATGCATTATGCGCCCATCTATAGATTGTTAATGCACTAATTGTATTCTGAAAGCAAGAGATCCAAAACTTATAGATAGCATATCTGGATTTCCTCTCACTGTAAGTACTTGTAAAGATACAATTTTTGAAGCACATTTGTCATTAATGTCAAAGGAGGAGTAATGTATACAATATGGAGTCATATATGTAAAGAAGATGTATAGTAAATAATATAAGGGAGATATAAGTTAGAGTATGATAAAGAGTTTTTTGTATAAGGGTACAGTTAGTAACTTTGTCATATTCCTTTGTTGCCATCAATGACAAAGGGGGATATTGTTGGAAAGTTGAATATATTGTTGTATATGAATTAATATAGTGTTTTCATTATGGAAAAAAAATCATATAGTGTTTTGAAGTTAGTGCACATTATCAAAAGATCAAATTTTGGCGAAGTATAGAAGATTGGACAGTTAACAGAGTACCAGAAGGTCAGAGCATCAACACACATGCATATGACCTAGTTATGGTATGAACCCTTGAAGATAATATGGTAAGAGTATATTCATGCTAAGTCTAAGAGTGCATGATTATAAGATACAACATGACAAAGATATAAACAGTTGAAGTTACACGGCTAGTGAATGACAAAACATAACAGAGTATGCAACCGACTGGTAGTATTTGTTTTTGTGGTTATAATATTATTTTGTAAAGGCTATGCACCTATTGTGATTAAGTTGTAGACATGTAATTATGTTTGTTTGTAAACATGCTTGAGCCAATTCAATTGGAAGCATTGTATGCAATCATTTATAGGCCGTCCTAGTTAATTATTTTGATAGCACATATAAATATGAGATGCGCCCTTTGTAATTTGTATGGAAGTTGATATAGAGTTGAGATAAGTAGAGAAAAAGTGTGCAAAGAGTAGTTAAGATGTATAAGATCTTTGTAAGAGGTCAAAGCATCAACACATCAAAGGAATTGATTTGATAAGTAGTGTCATAGCACCAGTTCATCTAGTAGATATAGTGTGTATCTGAGATCAGAAGGTTGTAGCCTTCACCACTTGAGCAGTGAGCTCTAGGAAAATGTGTCCACACCCCTAATAGGGTTATTGTAAAAGAATTATAATAGGGTCCAACCCTTGACAAGGTCACTATACTAAAAGCATTGTAAAGACAACTCCTAATAGGGTTAAGGATCTTCTAACAAGGATCATAAGACACTAGTACAGATTATTAGTGGGTGTCAATTCCCATTGGGGTTTTTATCTATTTGGGTTTCCCCATAACTATATTGGTGTTATGTGTTGAGTTCATGTTTCTTGTTTATGTTAATGTTCATTTTAGTACTTAAGCATTCAAGATAAGTTTAAAGGGTAAAGTAAAAAGATTGAGATATAGTGAACACTGATTCACCCCCCCCTCTCAGTGTTCCCATTCCTAACAATGAAATCATCTAGTTCTTTCTCTTCATCATCATCATCAAATTTACCAAAGGTGTTCAAATATTTCTTACCATGGACTGAATCTTTGAATGTTGTTTCACTTTTAGGCTCTGTCTTCAATCTTGATATCTCAAAGGCTGAAAGCTTGCTGATTAAGGTCTCTCTTTTAAAGTCTTTTATGGATTGCATAGTCTCATCTAGGATGTATATCTTATTGTCATATTCTAGTGTCAAGGTAGTCACAAATTTATCCATTATGTCTTCTTCCAAAAATTTTCCACCATTATTTTTTGTTCCTGCAACTGCTTCATTAATCCTTTGATTGTAGGCTCTGACATTCTCATCAGGTAGCTTCTCTAATGTATTGTATATTTTCTTCCATGTCTTTCTACACACATTCTTGGCTTGAATATCTCCTTCAAACATGTCTTCTAGATACTTCCATATCTTGTGGGCTTTGTCCATTTTCTTGATCTCTAAAAATTCATTGTTAGACAAGGCGTTGATAAGGCCTTCTTTGGAAATAGCATCTGAATTGAACATCTCTTTTTTCTTCAAGGTTGCATCATCTTTTGCAAGATCTGAGGGCTTCTTTGGAAATAGCATCTAAATTGAACATCTCCTTTTTCTTCAAGGTTGTGTCATCTTTTGCAAGATCTGATAAAGAAGGAATCTAAACTTCTTTAGTATTTACTTCAAAAATTTCAAAGGCAATGCACTACAAATGTGTCATCATTTTGGTCTTCTAGTCTAGATAGTTCTCTCCATCAAACTTAGGACTTTATTTTCTAAAGAATTCCATCAGATCAAGCTCAAGTTGTTAAACTTTCTCTCTGAGGCACTTGGCTCTGATACCAATTGTTAGGAATAGTCCCAAGAGATAACTGAGATAAGGGGGGGTGAATCAGTTTTCTACAAGATTTAATTCTTTGACCCATTAAGTATAGAAGAATATTAAGAACATACAAAATAACACATCAACACAATTTTGGTTACGGGGAAACTGATGTAGCACACAACCCTCCTTTTTGGTAGTTTTTTTCCATAGTTGTTTTTTGTCATTTTTGGTAATTTTCAAAACAACACCTAAAAATCTAAGTTTTTACCTAAACATGCCCTTGACTAAGTTTGAATGAATTGAAAACTAATATCCAAGATTAGAAACATAAATTTGGATTTATTACAAAACATAATTTTCTAAAAACTAGGGAAAAAACACTAAAAGCTTATTTCAGAGCCCTAAATGAAACTTTCAGCTCCCAAAAATGTGCTAAAATGGACCTCAATCAATTTGAGATCCATGGTAAAACAAATGGAACCTCTTGAGGCATGCACCTAAAAAATTTCAGCAAAAACCCAAACCTGAGTCAAAAGTTATGACCTCCAAAGGTTTTTGCAGTAGTTTATGGCTTGCAGAAGGTTCTGCATCATTCTCCCCTTCTTTAAAGGAACACAACTCCTGCAAGTGGCTATCTATGAATTGCTGCAACTTTATAGGGTCTAACTTCATCACTTACCACTCTAAGATCCAGGTGCTATCTATTACCGGTAATCGTTCCCACTAAATCAAGTACCTATTGTAATGACCATTCTGGGTGACTGTAGACTGCTTATCCAGAATGTGGGCAATCTTTTCCTTCTTTTTACTTGGAAGGTGGTGATGCCAATCCACCTCATCTTTACTATATGGCTTAGATAGTTCTCCATGAAATCCATATAAATCAGAAACATTAAATACAGAAGAAATATCTAGATCATCTGGTAAACAAACCTCATAAGAATTATCATTGATCTTCTTTATAATTTGGCAAGGACCTATCTTTTTGTATTTCATCTTATGATATGTGCCAGTAGGAAATCTCTCATGCCTCAAGTACACCATCACCAAATCACCTATGTTATATATTTGTCTCCTTCTACTGACATCTGCAGTAGCCTTATATCACTCATTGCTATCCTGTAATTTACTACTCACATCTTGTTGAAGTTGTTGAAGGTGTTCAGAAAATGATTCCCCATCATCACTAATCCTATCTTGTATAGGGAGTTTTACAAGGTCCAAAATACCCTGAGGATTCTTACCATATACAATTTGAAAAGGAGATTTTCTAGTTGATCTGTTAACAGAATTGTTGTAAGAAAACTCTACTTGAGGTAATGCCAAGTCCCATTGCTTGGGATTTTCACCAACAATGCACCGTAATAGGTTTCCCAAACTTCAATTGACTACCTTAGTTTGTCCATCAGTTTAGGGATTATAGGCACTGCTAAACTACAACTGTGTTCCCATCTTCTTCCATAAGGTCCTCCAGAAATGACTCACAAATTTAGTATCCCTGTCAGATGTGATAGTCTTTGGAACACCATGGAGTCTGACAACTTATGAGAAAAATAAGTTGGCTATCTGTGTGGCATCATTAGTTTTTTTACAAGCAATAAAATGAGCCATCTTAGAGAATCTATCAACAACTAAAAAAATAGAATCTATACCTCGCTAGGTGTGGGGAAGCCCCAATACAAAATCCATACTCACATCTATCCATGGCTCGATGGGTACAGGTAGAGGTGTATACAAGCCTATGTTTTGGGAGTGACCCTTAGCCACTTGATAGATTATACACCTTGCCACATACTTAGTAATGTCTCTTTTCAATTTTGGCTAGTAGTACTTATCTTCAACCAAGGCTATTGTCTTGTCCTTCCCAAAGTGACCAACCAAACCACCACTATAAAATTATCAAATAATATTTTCCCTCATGGAACTAGCTAGTATACAAAGTTGTTTTCCCCTAAAGAGGTAACCATCCTGCATAAAGTATTCTCATCTCATGTGATTTGAAAGACTAGTTGCTAGCTCTTTAATCTTCTCTATAATTTCCCAAAAATCATCATCAACCTCATACAAAACTTTAATAGAATCAAAACCAATGACCTCTATTTCCATTGTAGTTATTAGTGTAACACACCGACTTAGGGCATCA
Organism: Chamaecyparis obtusa; assembly: GCA_027943335.1. Taxonomy (NCBI): domain Eukaryota; kingdom Viridiplantae; phylum Streptophyta; class Pinopsida; order Cupressales; family Cupressaceae; genus Chamaecyparis; species Chamaecyparis obtusa. The sequence continues at coordinate 73,473 of BSBK01000695.1, forward strand.
ACAACCTAATTTTTCTTTCCAGACTTATGCTTCAAAACAAAATTATACCCTTGCAAGAAAGACACCCATTTAGCATGCCTATTGTTCAATATCTTTTGTGTGTTCACATATTTCAAGGCCAAATGATCTGTAAACAATACAAATTATTATGGTACCAAATAATGCCTCCAATGCCTTAAGGCTTGAATAATAGCATAAAATTCTAAATCATAGGTAGAATAGTTCTTCCTCACATCATTTAACTTTTCATTGAAAAAGGCTATTGGTTCACCTGTCTGGCTAAGAACAACACCTATTCCAACATGGGAAGCATTACACTCTACTTCAAATACTTTATCAAAATTTGGAAGTGCCAATATAGGAGCTTCAGTTACCTTTTTCTTCAAGAATTTGAAACTCTATTTAGCATCTATTGTCCATGTGAATTCCCTTCCTTTCGTGCAATTAGTTATGCATGCTACAATACTACTAAAATTTTGAATAAACTTTATATAGAAGGTTTCCAATCCATGAAAACTCCTTACCCCTATTATGCTGGATGGACTAGGCCATTCTAGGATTGCCTTGACCTTTTCTGGGTCCATCTGAACACCATCTTCAGAAATGATGAAGTCTAGAATAGTCAAACTATTTTGCATGAATCTGCACTTCTTTAAATTTGTATAGAGCTTCTTTTTCCTTAGTACACTCAGGATGATCCTCAAGTGTTGTAGGTGATATCCTTTGTTTTTGCTATAAATTAGGATATCATCAAAATAAACAACAACAAACTTACCAATGTAGGTTCGTAAGATAATATTCATCAATCTCATGAATGTACTTGGTGCATTAGAAAGCCCAAATGGCATAACCATCCATTCATACAAGCCATCCCTAGTCTTAAAAGTTTTCTTCCACTCATCTCCTTCATGAATTCGAATCTAGTGGTATCCACTTTGTAGATCAATCTTGCTAAAGTATTTGGCCCCTGCTAATTAATCCATCATATCCTCTATACAAGGAATAGGAAACTGATACTTGATAGTAATCTTATTAATTGGTCTACTATCAGTACACACCCTCCATGTTCCATCATTCTTCAGAGTCAATAATGCAGGCATAGAACACGGGCTCATGCTTTCTCTAACCAAGCCTTTCTCAACTAGTTTTGTTACTTGTTTGTTGAGCTCTACATGTTGTGTTGGGTTCATTTGATAAGCTTCTTGATTAGGAAGAGTTGCTCCAAGAATCAGATCAATATGGTGTTTTATATCTCTTTTTGGTGGGAGGCCATCAGGTAGCTCATTTGGAATAACATTAGCAAATTCTTCTAGTATCTTTACTACATCATGTGGTATTATGTCTTCTGGTTCTTCTCCTCTTTTTACTACCAATGCATAGCAGCAACTTGTCACCTTCATTTCTTTGACAACATCCTTTGCTGAAAGCATGGTCTCATTCTTCCTTTCATCCTTAAGTGGTAAGAGAGTCGCTTTAGAGCCATCTTTCTAGAAAGCATATGTATTTTTCTCTCCATCATGCATGATCTTCCTATCATACTTCCATGGCCTTCCCAACAAAATATGACAAGCATCCATAGGAATAACATCACACCATATCTCATCCTTATAGAATTTTCCTATAGTAAATCTAACCAAACATCTTTTATCAATAGTAACCTCATTTCCTTTCTTAAACCATCCAATACGATAAGGACAAGGATGTTTCTCACATTGCAAATTTAATTTTTCTACCATTTCCTTAGCTACCATATTCTCACAACTACCCCCATCAATAATAACTTGGCATACCTTTCTACCTAACATCTAGTTCTGAGGATGTTGGTTCGAAGCCACAAATCATCAAAGTTATTTATGGGGACTTCTTCCTTCTCTAGAATGATCACCAATCTCCTCATCATGAGAGTTTCTCCCATGTCTAGTAGGACTTCTTGTTCTATTCCTACTTCTATGAGTTCTAGTTGAACCAGGTTCACTCTAGGTTGTCCTCCTTGGTTTCTTTCTAGCATGTTATAATTTGAGCATTCAAAGGCTCTGTGTCCTTCTTCTCCACACCTAAAAGAAGTGAAAGGCCTTCTCTAGTTTTCCCAGCCTCTTCCACCTTTGTAGCCTCATCCTCTCTGAAACCCCCTTCCTCTTTCTTTATTTGGTAGATCTTGCCTAGTGTCTATATTTTTTTCAAACCCTTGAAAAGAATCTTCCTGACCATTATTAGAACCTCCCTGAAATAGAGTTGAGGTACCACTTAAACCACCTCTATTTCTCTAGATATATTGCCTATTCTACTTTTCCTCATCCTTTAGGGCTAATTGGTAGGCTTCCTCCATATTTTTGACATGATGCATGCTCAATTCATCTTGGATGGAGAATTTTAGGCCATTCATATATCTAGCAGCCATATGCTCATTATTTTCTTGAAGCTCTATGTGCATGGATAGCTTGTAGAATTCATATGTATAGTCTTGCATTGAAGACAAGTTTTGCTTCAAATTGTGAAACCTATGAAAGAGGGTTTATGAATAATCCATGGGCAATAGTTTTTCTTTGAGCTTTTTCTCCAGCTTGCTCCATGTCTTAATCTTTTATTTTCCCTTTCTAGTTCATTCCTTTTGGAGGTGATCCCACCATATCATTGTATGTCCTTTTAATTTTGTGCATGCAAACTTCATCTTCTTTTCTTCTACCACAGGCTTCCATTCAAAAAATTTCCCCATCTCGTTTAGCCAGTCTATTAATTCTTCTGGCTTAAGACTACCAGCATAGTCTGAAATGTCAATCTTGATTGCTTCACTCCTTCCTTCCAAATCCCTGAGAACTCTATCTTCATAGCTCATTTCTTCCAACCTCTATTCTTTATTTTATTCATTTTGGTCAGCACCTCTTCGGTTTCCCTCTTCATCAGATTCATTCCCTCCTTGTATTCCTTTATTATCTATTCGTTCACTGAGTCATTCAATCTACCTCTGCATATCCATCATCAATCGTTACATCGACGTGACACCTCCTCTTCCTCTTCCTCTCCCAGCCATCTTCCTACTCTGATACCAAATGATGTAGCACACAACCCTCCTTTTTGGCAATTTTTTTCTATAGTTGTTTTTTCCATTTTTGGTAATTTTGAAAACAACACCTAAAAAGCTGAGTTTTTACCTAAACATGCCCTCAACTAAGTTAGAATAAATTGCCAACTAATATCCAAGATTAGAAACATAAATTTGGATTTATTACAATACAAAATTTTCTAAAAACTAGAGAAAAAACACTAAAAGATGATTTTAGAGCCCTAAATGAAACTTTCAGCTCTCGAAAATGTGCTAAAACAAGATTGATTGGAAAAAAATGGCACCTCCTAAGGCATGCACCTAAATTTTTTTAGCAAAAAGCGAGAACCAAGTAAAAAGTTATGACCTCCAGAAGTTTCTATAGTAGTTCATGACTTGTGGAAGGTTCTGCATCAGAAACCCAAATAGGTAAAAACCCTGGTGGGAATTAACACCCACTAAAACTGCACTAGTGTATAATGATCCCTATTAGAAGATCTTACAACACTATTAGGAGTTGATCTTTACAATGCAATAAGTACAGTGACCTGGTTAAGGGTCAAAACCTGTTAGGAGTCTTTTACAATTAACCCTATTAGGGGTGAGGACACACTGTTCGAGAGCTCACTGCTTAAAGGGGTGGAGGTTGCAACCTTCTATTTAACAGATACACACTATATCTAGATCTTGGTGAACTATGAGGTAGACCTATTATCTTGACCAGTTCCAATGAATAGCATATACCATCTTCTTTGTCACATAGACCTTCTACTGATGGCACAACACTTCACAACTTCTGCTCTGCTCTTATCTTTCAACTATCTACCATGTTTAGCAATGACAAAATGATTGCCTATAAATATCATCCTCTAAATGATATAATCAAGTTAGCCTATTAGAACCATCTTGAGATCATATTACAGAAATAATACAACTCTCCAATAACATCTCAATTGGCCATACTAAGCACGCAACACAAATTAGGACCGCACAACTCCATATGAGTAGATGCATCACTTCACACCATCGACTCCACCAAATCAATTGAATCTTTCTTCTCATACTGAATTACATCATGCACTTTTAACCAACCATTCTTAACTCTTCTCCAAACATAATATTAAGCATGCATATCCAATAGATAGGCACAACTACTACAACACTATAAATAATGTTGGCTCTGTCAGATAAACTTAGGAAACTGTAATTGGAAATTATAGACATAATAACTCAAGCTATACTGCACAATTGAATCTGCATCCATAATCATAGCTTCACTAACATGTCTAAAACACAAATGTAAATGTGCAAGGTTCCACCTCAACTGTACTGCAAATCACATACAAAACTCTTCCTGGGACTTGTTAGGAACACTTACTGAAACAATCAACTATATAACTTTCATCACTCAGAATCAACCTCCGCACTTATGATATCATGTTGATAAAATGTCTAGGCAACATATGCTCAAGGCTCTCTCCATTAGACTTCCATGCATGTTGCTTACCATAAGTTGTCATCAATGACAAACATACAGTCAAAACTGGCTTGCTAGAAAATCTCCAACATGCCTTTTAAACCTCCCTAGGTAGATGTGTCCATAATACGTTTCAATCTCATCCTTTAGATCATCCATGAATTTTGTCAATCCTGGATCTTATAACAAACTTCATCCTTTACCTTGAAATCATAACAATTTCCAACTCATCAATTGTAGTCGGCTAACCTTATCATTTAATGTTTTCATCCATACTCAATAAATATTGAATGTGTCGATGATAACTATGTTGGTTATTACTATCACTCGGTATACATAGGAGTAGCTTGATGTATACATAAATTCTTTAATTACCCACCACATTAACTTGTTCTATTCAAATCTCTTCCTCATAATAGAATAATGTAACATGGTCAAGTCAACAATATAAAGTCATACACTCATCAATAAGTTACTCAATGTATACCTTATCCTTATCTATCATATCCATCTTCTCCTTATGTAGATATCTCATTTCTTCATCATTTCTTCCTTCCACAGATAATCAAATCTTTGCCATTGTCATGATAAGTGTAGTAAAAAACTAGTTGACATCAATGAAAACAATTGATTAATTTAATCATCTTACATATCACTTTAGTTGCTCAGTGATCTCTAATCAATGTTCCTTTAGTTCATCAAGATATCCAATCAGTTGTAGTTCAACAATAGATGTTACAAGTAGTAGTTCTCGTTGCACCAAAAGATCGACCTATTAATACTAGATACAACTACTAGACTTATAGAAGACATAGGAGGTGGTTGAGCCATGTCACAAATCCAAAGGGGAGCACTGATCATTTTTCCAACAATCTCCCCCTCAGCATTACCTAAAGGGATTCGGATCTATGACCAATCTTTGATACCACTTGTTACAAGTAGTAGTTGTCATTACACCAGAAGATCAACCTATTAATGCTTGATACAACCACTAGTATTATAGAAGACACATGAGGTGGTTAAGCCATGTCACGAATCCTGAGGGGAGCATTTACCATTTTTCCAACAATAGAAAATTGAAAAAGAAATGAACATCAAGAAAATAATAGAAAGAACATTACTTTTTTAGAATAGAAAACTATTTGGATGTGAAATAGTAAGGGTTTAAGGAAAAAAGTAAACCATGAGAATGTAAAATAGTAAGGGTGTAGAAAAATGAAATTAACTTGAAGGAAATAATAGAAAGAACATTTCCAGAAGATTGCAAAAGTGTAAGGATGTGAAACAATAAGGGTTTGAACTACAAGGATATAATTCTAGCATGTCGATGTAAAACAATAAGGGTTTATAAAATTAAGAAGGATATGAACATGAAGGAAACAAAAGAAAGAATATTTTTTTAAGACCATAAAATAGCACAAAATGGTTTTAACATTGTATAATAGTAAGGGTGTGAAATAGTAAGGGATTGAACTATAAGGATGTAATTAAAGCATGGAAATGTAAAATGGTAAGGATTTACAAAAATGAGAAGGGTATGAACTGAAGGAAAGAAAAGAAAGAATATATCATTTAGACTATAAAACAATAAGAATATGAGACAATAAAATATGCAAAATAGTAATTATGTGTGATAGTAAGACAAAATTTAAGAAACTAAATAAAGCATGATGATGGAAAAAAGTAAATGTTTAGAATACTAACAAGGATATGAATATAAAGGAAACAAAAGAATGAATATTTACTTACATAAAGCATGATGATAAAAAAAAATACGTGTTTAGAAAATTGAGAAAGATACAAATATCAATAAAACAAAAGAAAGATCATTCACTTAAGACTATAAAACAATAAGAAAGGGTTTAATAAATTAACATGTATAGAATAAAACACATGTAATACTTGGAGTAGTATGTGTGTTCTCCCTCTTCTTTGATTCTTGTTGTGTCTTCCTCCTCTTCAATTTTTGTTGTCTTCTTCCTCACTTAAATGAGATGATTTCATGTCTACTTGTATGTGTATTGAATTTGTAGTGCTACTAGAGTAGACCATCTATAGGAGGAGCATTGTATGGATTACACTATTTTCTGTTAGTTAATTCATGTTTTCATAAATCGAGCTACATTCTAGGTGTCAAATGGTTATGAGTTGGGTGTCGTTTGAATTTTACATTGATCGTATGCATTAATAAGTATACATTTATTATATTCATTGTTAATTTTACATTGACTATATGCATTTTTTTTTTATTGTACTGTGAAATTATTACATGGTATGTTAGAGAAATAGGGAGCATTGTCAATAATATGTTGAAATTTGCTAATTTAATCATGAAATGTTAGTATTTTTCATATTGAAATGACTGTATGCATTTCTTTGTAATCATGGACTGTATGCATTCTTAATTTTACATTGATTTTATGCATTTTTCTTTTTTGTGGGTGTGCATTTCTCCTAAAATATCGAGCGTATGCATTTCTTAGACTAGAGTGTTGTTTTTGTTCATATCTATGTGTTCACCGTATGTTCATAAGTTTGTGTTCATTGTATGTATTACTTAGATTGTTGGGATTATGGAAAGATATGTACTAAGAGGGGAGGGGTGAACTAGTACCTTTAAAACTTTTCAAGACTAAAAACTTTGTAAGCATATATAACATTAACATACTGAATCCATTGTATGTAACATACATTCAAATATAAGTGAAAATATAAATGCATGTAACCTAATCAATAAACCATTCATGAAATTTTATACACTTACCACAAATGTTTTGGTATCACACAAACCCTTGTTAGAAGTTAAAAATTGTGGTGGGGATGACACCCACAAAGCTTCACTACTGTAGTAACAAAGTATGTTGGTTAAGGCTACAAGATTGTGATCACTTCTAGTAATCTTACCCTATTAGGAGTAACAATAAGATTAGCTAGATCTACCTGGTTAGAGGATTTTAGCAACACAATATATGTGTGCACTCAGTTAGGAGATTTGCAATAGAACTGTTAGGTTCACTCTGTTAAGAGATTTTGAATCTGCTACAATAGTTAACGAGTAATAGTAAGATGTATCTCTACTTAGCAACTCTAACTTTCCTTATTCAGATCACCTTTTAGTGCTGAATATGTCCTTCTATTCTTCTCAGTAGCCTTATGTCTATTCTAAAAAACCAAATACTTCCTTTGAAATCCTTCTATTAAAAACCCTATTTGATCTTCAAATGTCCTTAGGTGCGACTACTTCATGATGAAACAATGTCATAATGACATCTTTAAAATTTTATATCAAACTAACTTGACTATATATGCATGTATGCATGCATATATATATGTATGCATGTGTGTATATATACACACATGCATATATACATACATATATCCATGCATATATGCATAAATATATATATACATGCATATATATGCATATAGACATGCATATATGCATATATGCATGAATATATGCACATATGCACACATATATACATATATCCACGCATATATACATGTATAGATGAATATATACATGCATATATGCATATATACATATATACATACATATATACATGTATAGATGCATATATACATGCATACATGCATATATACATGTATATATGTATATATACATGCATATATGTATATATACATATATACACATATACATGCATATATACATGTATATATACTAAATCTATATATCAAAAACTTCAAATAATGAAAAATTATATATGCATGCATTTATGCACATATACATGCATATATGCACATATACTGTCATGCCCATAAAATTTCACCCTAAAAACACACCAACTTTTATTTTATTTTTTATTTATAGGTAATATAAGACTAAGTTTAAGTTGCAGGTTAACAGTTGACTAAGACATAAGTTCGTGAAAGAATTGAAATCAAAAACTTCCTTTACAACGTTAGTGTTTCAAGTTGCTACTTAACTTAGTTCCAACAAGGCATGCTATCTCGGTAGCGAAGTGGCAATCAAAGTCAGCCTAACATTAAATTTTGTTTATGGAGCTACCAACTATAATTTTAACTATATGGATATCGAATGAATGAGCCTATAGCCAACACTGTACTACATTGAGTCATTGAGTTTCAATTAATAAAGTATCATGATACTAAATCAAATGAATATTTAATTATCTAAATAATGGCAAGACCAATTCAATGTTCATGAAATTAAGTTACAATCTAACTTATTATTTTCTAAAAATTAACCCATTTTGCTCATCCATAGGAAGCATACTGCCAACCCTATTATAATATTAAATGACAACATAATATATATATTCTTTTTTTTTCAAATATTAATTATTAGTATTTAATAATGAATACAATTAAATGTCGTCGAAACGAGTAAAAATAAAATAAAGTAATAAGTGATACTAAATATATTAGTTACCAATTACTACATTTATTAGAACATAAAATACTTAATTAATAACCTAATTAATTATTATCATCTAACTAATACAATTACTAATTACAGATTTAATAAATAATTTATTAATTAATAGGTATGCTAATTAACACAATTATTAAATAATTATAAATATAAATTAATAAATATTGTATATACAATAATTAATATTAATCACATTAATTAATATAAATAATAATTAATTTAATAAAGATTATTTATATTAATTAATAGTATTATTATTAATTATTAATAGTAATATATATTACAAAACAAAACAAATTACCAACTTACTAAATAACCTAAACACCCTACCTACCATCTACATCCTACCCTAGGCTAAACACCCTATTCCCACACCACCCCCCCTGTGACTCACATGCTAAGTGGGAGGGGACAAACATCCCAATCTAAAGCTAAAGGTGCAAAAATTAAGGGAAGGGGGGAATGCAGATGGAAGGAAAAGTTTGGAGGGGCCCATAATCCACCTAAGTTCATGACTCAACCAAGGAAAATAGTCAAACAAAGGGACTACCACAAGTTACCATGGAGTGGGGAGTTGAGGGAAACATGGGGATTTGGGTCCCACCCCATTCCTTGCACATTGACCAAGGTAAAACTCACGCAGGGCTAGGGGATTAAGTGCTTGTCATGGGAGGAGGACATAAGAGATTTATGTCAGCAAGTACACTTTGAAGGCAAGTGTATTGGCAAATGAAACATAAATATTATATGCCAAGACTGGTCTCCCCATTCTCTGCACCATTTTTGGGGAGTAATGAAAGAGTGTGGGGTACATGATAAATAATTTTTTTTGTGTATACAATTAGATGAATTAAATATTAAAATATTGACTGTGGCAAGGAAATGTATGGGAAGTATTTTCCCATACATTTTCCAGAGACCTGTAGGTCTCCATTTGCCCATTTCTTTAGTTTTTTTTTTTTTTTTTGACTTGCTTGAAATTGCAATCTCTTCTCCTAGACACCTAAATCTAATTTGTTGATTTAGTTTACTATAGGAGGTATAGTTGATCTAAAATTGATTTCATTTCTAACCTTATAGTTTTCTATAGTAATGCATTAAAGATCTGAATTTTATTCATTTACTCAACTAACTTATTAGTTTGTCAACCAAAATAACATATCAAGTTATCAATTAACTTTGCAAAGATAGAGGGTGAGAGATAGAGATTTATTCATTGCTTGTAAATCAATTAACATTTACATACAATGATCTCAATACAAGAATTATAATGTTTTGATAACTCTCTTTTCATTAACTAAAGTTTTCTCATTTCTATTTCAATATGAATGCCATTTAACAATGAGGGAAAATACTCTACATCTTTCATCATAAGCCAACCAAACCTTTATATTGCAATGAAATGAAACAGATTTTCCATTATACCAATGAATTCATGAAACAATAACAAGTTCAAAATCTTCCTACAATTTGATATTGAAAGAAACCATAAATTCAATACAAGATCATTTCAAAACTACTACATCACAAATTTGAACAAGAAGATCTATTACAAGGAGAGATGAGATACTCTCATTCAACACTCAAAGGAAACTTAATATAAGCTAAAATGTGCAAGTTTTGGTGTGGAAATCAAGTTTTCCAATCTACACAATGCCATTGCTCCAATATTCAACAAAGAAGTCCTCTCCAAGAGTCTTTGTTTCCACAAGATCATAGCCTCTACAAACCTACAAATAAAGTTTATGGAAGGGCCATGGGAAGCTCACCTCCCAACCTAGGCTTCTAAGAAGCCACCCCCAAGCTAGGGAAACCATCACAAGACAAGGAGAACACTCATGCAAACCCACAAACAAAACAACATAAAACATATCACAATAAATCTCCCTTCCAAGGTTATCACAAAGAGTCTTAACATGACTCAAATAGGGTGAAGGTGGAACCAAATTCAAGAGGAGAAATCACATCTCATGATATGAGGTAAGCCATCACTTGGCTTCCTCATCATGTATCTTTCACCACAAACACAATCTCATCAAGCTCCTTATGACCCCCAATATACAAAACATATAATAGAGATGGCTACATGGAGCCCATACATCCATGTTTCATCCCTCTCCTATCCAAGGAGAGACCCTACACTCTTGATTGTCCCAACAATTCCCTTCACCCCCAAGGCTACTCTTCCCTCCCAAGGGTGAGTATAACCTTGAGAACTCCCTCAACAAAACACTACAACACATACAAGAAAATTTCAAGAACAATAAAAGAAACTACACATTTACAATGCTAAGAATTCATGCTCAACAACAAGCTCATGATTCTCATAACATCCATAAAAAAAAACTACACTTTCACAATACAATGGAAAAAACACTACAACAACTTAAGAATCACAAATCCTCCATTATCACAAAATATCAAGTTCTCAACACATACACTACAAGAGAAATAATAGCTAAGTTTGGCATACAAGGAAATAACATTCAAGAGAGCTCATCCTCTCAACATGAAAAAAAAACTAAAACAACAAGTGAAGAATGCCACCAACCTTGATCCAAGCTAATGGAAGAAACTTGATGAAGAGCTTTCCCCTTTTCAAGGTTCTCCAAAATAGCTAAGTCTCCAAATCTAGAGAGTGGGTGTCAAACTCTACCAAAAGAAGAGTCCCCTCTAAAAAGGCCTCCACAAAAACTCCTATGGATAAGATTGCATTCCTATTGGGTGGTCTTCCCTAAGACCCTTACACGGTTTCTAAATTTGGTCTCTTACAATGGTAAGCTAAAAAGGTGGGATAAGGACTACTTTTTTAGTGGGTGGTGATCTTTCCAAAACTTGGTCCTAAAAGTTGATTTTCGTCCATCTTGGTAAACCAACTTTTGGATGGGTCATTTGGTCAACCAAGGTTTATCCTATGGTGAAAAATGACCCTTACCCTATGGTATAACAAGTGGGGTAACTAAAAATGGCTAAAACACTCCCCTAGGCACCTTTTTAACCCTCCAAAAGTGCATGATAAGTTCAAATTCGAAATTCAAAGATATGACAACACCTCAAGCTCCTTAACCCAATGATTTACATGGGGATCCTAAAGGGTACCTTGCTAGGCTGGTGTTCAACCAATCCCCAAGTGGACATGTCATGGCCAGAAGTACACATGCATGTGTGAAGTGACAGAAACAAAAAGAGACATGTCACAAGCCATGTGGCATATCCACTTGGGCATTCTCACAAAAACACATTTACAATTAATAAATAAATCAAATACATTCATGCTTCATACTTTTACAAATTAAACACATTATAATGAGGTTTTTGGCTTCTCACTAGAAGCAACCTTGGTTTAAATGAATTTTCACATTAGTCTGTGTGGTGATTCCCGGAATTTACCATGGCCTATTTCCCTGCACATTCAAGTTCAATATCAGTAGTCCAAGAAAATAAAACATGTAATTTCATAACATTAATAATCAAGATAATTCATCTGTCATTTCATAATTCACATGATGATAATTGTTCATCCTTAACCTACATACAACTCATCATGAAATATGAAATTCATCACTAAATTAAACTTCAAACATAATCATTGCATACATATTCAATTGCAATTAAATTGTTGGACTACAACTAATTTGGAATCTGATTAAAGGATCTGTGATTGCAAGATCACTGAGAAGTTGCTGATTAGATATGGAATATGATTAAATCAGTATTATGTTGTCATTGATGTCAACTAGTTTGACATTACTTATCTTGTAAGTTACTATACTGAGACATCTGAAGAAAGGTGAAAGAGATGAAGAATAGATAAATCTACATGAGGAAAGATGTACATAACAGATGAGGATAAAGAACACATTGAGTAACTTGTTGATGAGTCTATGATTTGATGATATTGACTTTATTATGTTGCATTCATCTATGATGAAGTATAGAGCTAAAAGACACAAAGTAGTGTTGTTGGTAAATGAAGCATTTCTAGTATACACCGACGGAGTGTAGTGTATACCGATCGCAGTATTAACCGAACAGTGTTCACCGATGCATTTCTTTGTTAACCGAGCATAACAGAATGAATTAAATGATTAGTTTAGCCGATAAGATTGATGAGCTGGCAAGAGTATAACATTGAGGTAACAGATAATGTTTGTTACAAAGATCGACGACTGACAAAATTTAGGGAAGATCTAACGGAGAAGATTGAAACTTGTTATTGACACAAGTATCGAGAAAGTTTGAAGCAGCAAAATTTATGAATGTGGTTAAGTAGAAAAATCTAATGGTGGAGAAGAAAATGATTTACTCATCTATATAAGAGAACATAATTTCTTTAGTAAGAAGTGGGAAGAAGTAGAAGCTATAGGAGTATCGCGTGAACAAGGTTTTCATGCATTCTGATCATACTGGTTAGTAAGAACCAAGCTACAAAGAGCTATTACCGATTGATAGTAAGTTGATATAGTATTGAATCTGAAGTGAAATATTGATCAGAAGGATTTGTATGGACTGAATATTGATCTGTAATCTACAATTGAAGTTGTATCAAGGCAGGTCATTTACTGTTACATATTTAACCATTGTATACAGTCAAAATCTCTTAACCGACTGGACTTTGAAAGTCTTATGATGTATCATTCATAGAATGAACATTGTTATCCTGTCAACCCCATAGTGAATGCTGGTTGGATGATAAATTCTAGTCTAAAATGCTCTAACAAGGTCACACTTGATAGTGTGTTTGTAACCTTTAACAGGGTTGGGTCTTAACTGACCTCACTTCAGAAGAGTAAACAATTTTGGGTTGCCGGTCCTAGGTGGTTTTTCCCTTTATAGGGTTTCCATGTTAAATCTGTTGTGGTATGTGTTGATTTTGATATTTGTTTGTTATCATTCTTTACATGTTACATGTTAGATTTGATCGGTAAATTGTTATAAGTATTAGACTGGTAATCGGTAAAAGCATAGATAGTGAGAGTTATTATTGTTTATTGACGAGCAAAAATTAAAGAAGATGTTTTGAATTATAGATTTTGAATTTGGGACACTGGATAACTGATTCACCCCCCTGTTAGTTATTCTAACAATTGGTATCTGTGTGTGTGAAAATTGTACCTGATCTGTAGACACAACACTTCAGTAAAACATTAGAGGTTAGCTAAAATCAAAATCATGCAAAATTGAAATCTAATTTAACCAAGCGATTTACTGCCTTCTAGTAGGTGCGAGATTGATGTTCTCAGATTGTAATCGAGATCAGTGACCTAGATGACACCTAAATGAAGGATTTGAATGCAAAAGATGGATATGAAATTGAATGCAATTAATCTATATTTTTGATATTTTCTATGCAATAAGAATGATAAAAACCGATATGAATCTATGCTAGATGAAATTGATATGCTATGAATTGATCTATCTAACAATGATATGCAAAGCTATGAAATTCTATGCTATGATATGAAAAATATGCAATTAAAATTGATCTCACAAAGCTTTGAATTCGCAAGTTGATTCTTTCAAGCTCCAATTGTGCAAATTCTCCAAATCTGATATGCTATGATTCCTGTAGAGTAAGTTTGCAATTTGCGAGATGATTGAGAGATGAGCTGAAGCCTTAATTTATAGAAATCCAGGGCTTTAGAGGTGCATGGATAAAAGCCATAAATCACTCAAATAACTTAGGTTGATTTTTGAGTTATTTTTAAATAAAGGATAATTAACTCACAAAAACATGCAAAAGCTAAGTTTTAACTCAAAATAGAGTTTAGCTTTAATTAATAATTGATAGTTGTCTGCTTTTATGATTGTGCATGTTTTATTTATGAATTAATTTAATAATAAAATGATTTATTTCCAGCTTAACTGATTTTTGAAATAAAATAATTGATTTATGGGTTAACCAATTATTTAATCAAATTTTTATTAAAAACTATATTATTAAATAATGACAACTTGCTTTAATTAATTAAATAAAAATTTAATCAATTATTCATAGGATATTTGGATTTATTGTCAAAATTAAATAATACAATTAATAATAGATAGAATTAAATTTAATTAAATAATTAAGTGGCAAAATATTAAATCTAATTAATTAAATATGAAAATATTCAATTAATCAAACTTAGGATAAATGTGATTTATTGCCAAATAATTATAAAATTAAAGATAATTATGATGATTAGGAATATTACTAGGAATATTCCCCGATGCAGAATTTAAGATAATCAATTATGATTCGATGATGTTTAGATGTGCCTTAGATTAGGACTTTGATGTCAATTTCGTTCGAATTGAAGATGTAGGAGATTAATGAACTTATAGCCCATTTTTGGGGTATTACATTTTGCCCCTCTTTGAATTACTGTGCGAAGCGCAGTGGTTCAAAGATAGTCTGTGTTTGATAGAGATATGAAACTGATTCAAAAGATAAACCGATCTCAAAATAGAAACCGATTGAAAGATATTGAGATAGGAGGTCCTGAATGACCAGAGATAATGTTTACTATAGCAGGAATGAACCGATGATTGCAAAAAAGTGTCAAAATGCCTGATTCTGAACCTTAGGATTGATAAGAAGTGAGTGACCTGTTCTAGACTCGATTGTCTTAGCAGAACTAGGAGGTATCACATCCAAACCCTTCAATTGCCGAAGAACCAAGGAAAGAACACTATGATCTGATGGTTGCAAAAACTGATACAGATTACAAGATTAAGAGAATACCAGATTGATATGGATCGATGAATCTGATATGCCCCAAGTGATGATAGATTTGCCCTGAGCGATGAGGACTTTTGATGAATTAGTGACTAGACATGATTGTTGTCTTGATCACTGATGAAAGATATTGATAGATTTGATCGATAGAATTTGATTTACAGACTTTGAATGATGTGCAATACCATGCCCCCTTCGGGATTAAGATTGAAATCTGACAAGAAAAAGTCAGTGTTGATAGTTCAGAAGCATGCTAATTGATTTGAGAAGTGGTTAAACACGTTCAAGAACACATTCTGCATCGTTAGAAGGTCCCAAAAAACCAAGTTTGACTAAGTTTGACCATGAGTTGACCATGGTTAACCAAGTTGAAATTTTGATAGTTTGATGTTAGATAATCAGTTAAGTTGAATACTGGATTTCTGTGATGATTGAAGGTTGATTATGCAAGTAGTTAATAATATGAATGATCTCAGATTTGAATTTTGATCCCGAAAAAAGATTCTACTTGCTATTTCGTTGGAGGAACCTTCATGTGAGATTCAGCTCTTGTTAGATTTGAAGATGTGAGTGGTGAATTGTTTAAGCATTGAAGTTCGTTTAGCCATTGTGAGATCATGCAAACATGCAAAATGCAAAGAGACATGCAAAATGAAATGCAACCTAAGACCTAGGACCTAGTCACTGATCATGTGTCGATTTGTTATCATCATTGAACTTTTAGGTAACCGGATAAATCAATACAATGCCCACTAGCCATGAAACTATAGACATATGAATATCGATTTGTATGCGCAAGAATCAATACAACACCCATTGGTTATACGACCATGGACATATGAATATTGATTTGTTTTCAGAATGTTGGATTAGATATAAGCACCAAGGCACAAACACCAGGATGACCTGAATATCATGTCCATTTTGATATAGCAATTTGTACAAGCATCAAAACATAAATGTCATGATGACCTGAGTACGCCTTGCATTTAACATAAACATCAAACAATCAAAAGATCATTCTAAATCCAGTGTGAATTACCCGTAGTGACCCTTTATCGTTCACCTCCTTAGGCAAGATCACGTTTCATAGTAGGAGAAAGAATTCACTTTAAAAAGATAATAGTTAGATCAAACATTCTTTGAATTTTCTAGGTATCAATGGTCGAGGTACGCATGGCCATCCAATTTGAGATAGAGGCTCTTATAGTCAGACACCATTTCAATCTGAAATTTCCAAAGTTGTTATATTTTCACATACAAGTAGAAAATAAAGAAAAGATTATGCCCCCAGTCATCACTCTCTAAATCCTATAAAGGACATCATCGAAGAGCTCGAAGGGACACAATATGTAAAAATCTCAATGTGAATCAGTAAGCATACAAGGAGATAAAAGCATGAAGCATAGATTATTTTCAGTTTGTTTTGATGTTTGATTGTTGTAGATGCAAAATCCTTTCTAGAGACGAGACTGACTGACTAACTCAACTTGAAGCTTCGAAGGACTCTGACTGGATATGACACATCTAAGATACATTGGAGGCCATAGGATATGACATTGATTGCCCCCAAGTTTGAACATTGATAGGATATAGATGCTCAAGCTGATTGGTGTACAAACCGACTTATTGAAACTAGGATATATACAGACTAAAGCAGACTGAAAGCTGGGAAAGACCAAGATTGCACTGATAGATGGAGCATTTTGGAACAAGTGGTGCCTATTTTGCCGGGTTTTCACCATCTTGGTAGAGATTCTATTTTTGCTACCAAGGCGCCTGTTTCCAGGTTTTCACCAAGGCACTTTTTCTTTTTCTCCATTTTTTTTATTTTTCATTTTTCAATTTTTATTTTTCATTTTTCAATTTTTTTTTTTGATTTTTTGATATTTTTTTATTTTTTTGTGAATCATCAAGGCACCTATTGCTAGGTTTTCACCAAGATGTTCATTTTTTCAGGACTTTTTTTTATTTTTAAGATTTTTTCAAGATATTTAACCATAGACTGAATGCCTTAGGTGTAGAATTTCTTCAGATGGAGAACGTTGATTGGTTCTCAGAGCTGTTCTCCTTCAGTCATTGAGAGTTGATAGGCACCAGAGCCAAAAGTAGCAATGATAACAAAGGGACCCAGCCAATTGGGTTCGAACTTCCCCTTGCATTCTCGATGTGATTGATTTTTAGGATTTTCTCTCAACACTAGATCACCAACCTGAAATTCTCTGTGTCTAAGTTTCTTGTTGTAGCCTCTAGATATTCTTTTCTGATACACTCTGAGATGATCATACGCTGCTTGCCTGTGCTCATCTAGTAAATCAAGTTATTGTAACCTAGACACTCTGTAGTCTTCATCAGTGACAAGTCCATGCATTCTGATTCTGAGTGATGGGATTTCAACCTCAATAGGCAGTACCGCTTCAGACCCATAAACTAAAGCAAAAGGTGTAGCCCCAGTAGGTGTTCTGATACTTGTTCTGAAACTCATTCTGATACTTGTTCTGATACTAGTTTTGATATTGATTCTGATACTGGTTCTGATACTTGTTCTGATACTTGGTTCTGATACTAGTTCTAATACTGGTTCTGATACTTGTTCTAATACTTGTTCTGATACTTGATATACTTGATAGTATCTTTTTCCATTGCAAACTCCCAAGCAAGATCATATCGTGCAGTCCCAATGTCTAGCAAGGTGGAGAACAAGAGGCATTGGCAAGCTGGTGGAAGAGATGGAAGACAAGAGAATGAAGGAGAATAAAGGGGAGAAATCCTCAAGGGAAAACTCCTCAAGAATACCCAAGCTAGGAAAAAATTTTCATGTAAAGCGCATTTGGACAAGCAATGAAAGGCTAGCATAGGATAAGTCATAAAAGTGTAATGCAAGAGTAGAAAAGGATGTAGTCCAAAGGAGTAGATATGTCAAGAGGCTTCATAGCACTATGTTTTACTCTTTTTTTTTTTTTTAGATCAAGACCAAAGGGGAAAAGGATAGCGATAGATGAAAATGAATGGTGGAAGATGGATATGAAGGCTAAACATGGAAGGAATGAAAGCAAGATCATCGTAAGATAGCTCACAAGATAGCCAAATGTTCGTGTATAGATCAACTTTGTCAAGATCAAAGAGAGAAGGCGAGATGGATGAAATATGTAGAAGAACTACGCATGATGCCTGATTGCCAAGTTTTCATCATGGTACTTATCCAAGGCACCACAAGGGAGTGGTTTTCACCATAGGATGAATTAATTTTTCTTTACTTTTGCTACCAAGGCACCTATTTCCAGGTTTTCACCAAGGCACATTTTCAATTTTATTTTTTTTTTTAATTTCTTTTTAGAAGAAGGTAAGCTTTTAGATAATGCTCCTTGAAAGGATAAACCATGATATGCCAAGGATTCAAAATGATATGCTCAAAGATGCTGATAGGGAGAGGGAAATGGAAGAGAAAATGGAGGATAAGGGTTTATGTAAAGCAAGTGAGGTTGGAAGATAGGAGGAATAGGAAAATGAGGAAAAATGATAGAAGGTAAAAGGATAATGCATGGAAGGATTGTAAAAAGGTAGGTGGAAAGGAAGGCAAGATCAACATCAACACATACCTTGAAGGGTGGTGAGAGGATGGAGGAATCGTGAATGGAGGAATCGTGAACGAAGGAATACGTGAAGGAATATGGTGAATGGATAGTAGAGGTTGTGGTTTAGGCACATGGAATGGAGGAATGCTTTTGGAAGAAGATGAAGTGGAAGTCTTAGGAAGCTTGAATGTCAATTTCACTTTTTGCTCAACACCAGACTCTTTCAAGAGAGACTTTGGAATCCATATAGCCGTAGGCTTTTTATTTCCTTTTGATGATCTAGAGAGAATATCTTTAATGATGGATTTTGGAAGCCATACTTGTCTTGTAGTTTTTTTCTTAGATATCTCTTTTGACTTTATGTTTCCATGTCTATTAGAGGAGACATGGTGATCTTCTTTTTTTGATGGATTCTTGTATTGCTTCTTTTCCTTGTATTGAACATTCAAGTTACTTCCAAAGGACTTGAGACTAGTGGAAGAAGGAGGAGGATATGATTGGTTTAAAAGGGTGGGTGGATGAAAAGGATTCAAGGGTATGCATCTATGTTGATCTTGAGGAAAGATGGGAGATGGAGGGATGTAAGGACCCAAAATGGATGGTGAATTAGGAGAGTTAGGAGGGGAAAGTGAAGGGACATAAGGACCCAAGATGGAAGGCAGACATGAAGCTCTTAGTATTGGTGGAAGAGGTCCAAGGATGGAAGTGGAAGACATAAAAGGATAATCAATAAGTTCATCAGCATCTATATGACAACCAAGGACATTAGCATCTTTAGAGTGAGCATTAGGATCTTCAATAGAATCATGGACATCTTGAATATGAGCACCTTCTTTGATAGGATTATTCAAAGCTTGCAAAGACTTAGGAAGAGTAGAAAGTGGAATTGAACATGGAGTGGTAGAATAAGAAGATGGAAGACTTTGATCTTGACAAGGATCTTTGGATAGCACCAGCACATAATTTGTCTCTTGATTTTCAATAAGCTTAACATTGGAAGTAACAACATTATTTTTACCAACCTTAATGGAAGTATCATCTTTGGAAAGTGCAAGTGTAGTAAGGTCATTTTGATTGTCGATAAGCTCAACAGTGTGAGTAGTAGCTTGATCTTGCTTAGGAGAAGACTTAAGACATGGTGGAATGCATGAAAAAGGGTGTATAGGATCAAAAGAACCATGAAGCAGAAAAGAGACATCGGGAAAAGGAGTGGATGAAATGGAGGGTTCTTGATCTTGATCTTTCTTTATGTTCTTTTCTTCATCATTTTTGGAATCCTCTTGACATGGAGCCACTTCTAAGGACAAGGAAGCATGTTGGGATTGTATAGAAGACTTTGGAAGAGATAGTGGAGGACTAGCTGAAGTAGGGATTATAGCATATGAAGGCTTAGGCTCTTTAGGTTTATCATCATTGAAAGTATTTGCAGCCAAGTGAAGGATAGCTTGAGTTTCTTTAAGAGGTAGCCCTGGAGGATAACTATAGGGAACCACATGAAAAGTATCAGGGCTTGTATCAGATGAAGGTTCTATGAAAGATTTGAAAGACTCATAAGCTTTAGGAAATGTACGGGTATTGGAGGAAGTAGGGGATGGAAGGGAACCATCACAAGACAAAGGTCTAACATTAACATGATCTTGCTTGAGAGTGTAATCTTTATTTTCAGCCTTAGAGTTCTTAGAGGAGAGATCCTTATAGTATTGACATTTCAAGCTAGCATGATGCATTTTATAGTCCTCAGCAGTAGTAGATGGATCATCATCAAGGTATTGTCCACAAAAGCCATCAAAGTCTATTTCAAAATCAGAATCATATGGATCACCATCACAATCTATCCAATGTGACGGCCCATTTGTAGTAAGCAGGAATGAACGATGATGACTCTTAGGAATAGAGGTGTCATAGGTATCATTACATTGTCTGTCGTCATAGTCATCATAGTCTCCAAAGCTAGATGTGTCACTCTCCGTGGAAGAGGTATCATATTGCTCAAATTTTTTCCGGGGGCATGGTGACATGTACAAGTCTTTATCAAATGGAAAAGAGTATAGAGGTTCCTTTTCTTTCTCAAGTTTGTCAAGCTGGACTTGCATAGCTTGCAGCTGCTTCATCATAGCGGCAATCAAAATTTCTTCCTCATGTGTATTGATTATTTGAGACATGTGTACTGATTCTCAATAGCTTCTGATTTGTTCTTGACACAATGATATTTTTGACAGATTCTGGAACTAGGCTGGAAACATTGGATATCTTGCAATTTGACAATTTCTGACAACTCTCTCAAATTTTTCCAAATGACACTCTATAGACTCGTACGACACTGGGTAGTCTATGAAACGACAGTTGCTAAACTCATACGACAGTTGGGTAGCAATGAAATGACAGTTGACAAAACTCGTACGACAGTGGGTAGGCTATAAAATGATAGTTGACAATATCATATGACAGTTGCAAGATTTTGACTTTGAAGATTTGCTGGCATGAAAACTCGTATGACACTAGGTTTGCTATCATATGACAAATGGGTTGCAATGAAACAACACTTGATGGAAACTCGTATGACTTTCTGACCTCTTGAGATGACTTTTGACTCCAAAAAAGGATTTTACTTTAGATTTTTGCAAAATTTAAGGTTTTCAGTTTTGGATTGTTTGCAAATTGTACTGTCCAAATTTTGAAGGTTATACCAGATTTGACCATTTTTAATAGCCAAGTAGATAAACAAGCACGCAGAACAACAAGCAAGTGATTCCAAGCACGTCTAAAAATAATGAACAAGGGCAAAAGCAACCTTGCGCATGAACAATCAAGTGACCAAATTGTGCTAATCCCTGAGAGTACTAATTGTGTATGTTCTAAAAAGTTTTTCAATAACACACATATACCTGAGAATGAAAAATTGGCCTCTCAAGGGTTTTTAGTAATGGTTTGACTCTGCAACTTTTATGATTCAAAGGGGTGAACTCTGATCCCAGCGCATCAAGGTTTTGACATAGTCTGAGAACTTAATCTTCAAGAGCTACTAGGGAGATCTGACAACCCAACAATGAACCATACCCGTGGAGATTTCTTCCACAAGGACATTTATATAGCGGCTGTCACTACCATGGCGAAAATGGCTATTACCGCTTGAGGTTCTGTCAACACAGTTTTCCCTGTGAAGGGATTGTCCACTACGGTTAACCCTCTCTAAAGTTGACTCACAGATTTATACCACAAGGGGACTTGGCTCTAGATCCAAGGTTTTTGACACCTTTTCACTTTTAACCCAAACAAAGCAAGCAGATTAATCCGACACGCTAAGATAAAGTTTTGTTCCACCAAGGTCTGTGATATCAACTCCACGTGATCTATCAACCTCTCTGGGGAGAGAATGTATCAATCAATAAGAGAAGACGCACTAACCAATTTTGATTCACCAAAGCTCATGATATCAACCCCACGTGATCTATCAACCTCTCCGGAGAGAGAATGTGTCGATTAATAAGAAAAGATGCACTAACCAAGTTGAATGTGAAACGCACTAAGTATCCTCCCTACCTACAAGGATTCTATTATCAAGAAAGATTTCTCTAGGAATCCAATCTCTCAAGAATCATGAATAGTGTTCATAGGGCCTAATTACTATGTGAGCACAGATATATTCCCGAAAGAAAATCTACCAAAAGCATCGAAAAAGTAGAAAGAGGAACACTTAACACTTAAAGTGAATATGAGATGAGTCCACAAGATGGAACACTTAACACCTCACACAAGCTGAAAATGAGTCCCCAACTTAGAAAACAAGTGAGTTCCTAAAAGCACAAAAGGGTTGCCAAGTGGAACACTTAATGCTTCTGTCTTGTTGACCCCTCCCCTTTATGGTGCTGAGATTGCAACCACGGGGTGGAAATGAGGGGTCAGCGGATTAGCGAGTCCAATAACCCAAGATAGCAATCAAGATCAATCACAAGTATCTAAGACTACTTAATGAATCCTTAAGGGGTCACAACCTAGTATCAATTATGCAAGTGTGTAGAAATCGATCAAAGCATGAAAAGATGCACACAAGCCAGACACATAAGAGATTTGTTTTAGGATCCAAATTGAAATATTATTAGCTTGAGAAGAATACCTTCGATCCAACGCTCGACAATCTAGAATTTAGCACACGTCCGAAAGTACAAAACCAAGACAAATCAATAGCAAACTATAAGCGTTAGAAATCAATAATCTAAAAGTACAAATATGCAAATTCTGTGATCAAATGGAAAAATTTGAAAATGAAACCAACATGCTTGGATTTGGCTTGGAAAGAGCTTTCCAATGATATATCACACTTAAACTTTCAATACCATATGTGAAAATTTCACAAAAAAAAATGGGTGCCAGTTTTCCAGAGTGGCATGGATTCTGAAAACGCCAAAATTTTCAAAAAAAACAAATTAGAAAACAGAAAGCTAGCATGATCAAAATAGGCATAGGCGTGATTGAAATGAGCACAGGTGTGACTGAAATGTGCCCAGGCGTGATTTAAATACTCATAGGTGTGATTTAAATACTGATAGGCGTGACTGAAACTGGTAGATGTGTGACTGAAACTGGCAGATGCATGACTGAAACTGTCAGATGCGTGATTGAAACTAGCAGATGCATGACTAAAACTATCAGATGCGTGACTGAAACTGTCACATGCGTGAGCAGAATGCTTGTAGGTGTGAGCAGAATGCTTGTAGGCGTGAACAAATTTCTCATAGGCGTGAATAAATTTCTCATAGGCGTGATCAGATCACTTGTAAGCATGAACAAATTGCTCGTAGGCATGAACAGATTGCTTGTAGGAGTGATCAGATTTCTCGTAAGCGGTGTTAGATTGCTCGTAAGCGGCATTTTTCCTGTTTGCGCAAAAATAACAAAAAAGTGACACCAAAAATATATAAAATTAGATAAAAATGAAGAGAATGAGGCTCAAGGCCCCACGGTGGGCACCAGAAATGTGTGTGTGAAAATTGTACCTGATCTGTAGACACAACACTTTAGTAAAACATTAGAGGTTAGCTAAAATCAAAATCGTGCAAAATTAAAATCTAATTTAACCAAGCGATTTACTGCCTTCTAGTAGGTGCGAGATTGATGTTCTCAGATTGTAATCGAGATCAATGACCTAGACGACACCTAAATGAAGAATTTGAATGCAAAAGATGGATATGAAATTGAATGCAATTAATCTATATTTTTGATATTTTCTATGCAATAAGAATGATAAAAACCGATATGAATCTATGCTAGATGAAATTGATATGCTATGAATTGATCTATCTAACAATGATATGCAAAGCTATGAAATTCTATGCTATGATATGAAAAATATGCAATTAAAATTGATCTCACAAAGCTTTGAATTCGCAAGTTGATTCTTTCAAGCTCCAATTGTGCAAATTCTCCAAATCTGATATGCTATGATTCCTGTAGAGTAAGTTTGCAATTTGCGAGATGATTGAGAGATGAGCTGAAGCCTTAATTTATAGAAATCCAGGGCTTTAGAGGTGCATGGATAAAAGCCATAAATCACTCAAATAACTCAGGTTGATTTTTGAGTTATTTTTAAATAAAGGATAATTAACTCACAAAAACATGCAAAAGCTAAGTTTTAACTCAAAATAGAGTTTAACTTTAATTGATAATTGATAGTTGTCTTCTTTTATGATTGTGCATGTTTTATTTATGAATTAATTTAATAATAAAGTGATTTATTTCCAACTTAACTGATTTTTGAAATAAAATAATTGATTTATGGGTTAATCAATTATTTAATCAAATTTTTATTAAAAACTATATTATTAAATAATGACAACTTGCTTTAATTAATTAAATAAAAATTTAATCAATTATTCATAGGATATTTGGATTTATTGTCAAAATTAAATAATACAATTAATAATAGATAGAATTAAATTTAATTAAATAATTAAGTGGCAAAATATTAAATCTAATTAATTAAATATGAAAATATTCAATTAATCAAACTTAGGATAAATGTGATTTATTGCCAAATAATTATAAAATTAAAGATAATTATGATGATTAGGAATATTACTAGGAATATTCCCCGATGCAAAATTTAAGATAATCAATTATGATTCGATGATGTTTAGATGTGCCTTAGATTAGGAATTTGATGTCGATTTCATTCGAATTGAAGATGTAGGAGATTAATGAACTTATAGCCCATTTTTGGGGTATTACAGTATCAGAGTGTTGGTTGCTTGGAATAGAGTTTTAAGGACTTAAGCATAAAGGTATCAAGATGTATAAGAGGGAAGTACCAAAACTGAACAAAGAGAACTTCATAGTATGGCAAAGCAGAATGAAGCTACACATATCTAGAATTGGGAACTCGACACTAGATTTGATGGAAAATGGCTACATACAACCGCCCACTGGTCCCCTAACTATTGATCAATTGAAGGACAAGCATGAACACAATGTTACTATGATGGAACTTGCTGCTGCCTGTACTGATGCTGAATTTGAAGATATCAAGACATGCACAACTGACAAAGGAATGTGGGATAAATTAACACAAATATACAGTGGAGATCTGAATGTCAAAAGAGCCCGAGCTGAAAGTCTGAGAGGTAGATTTGATGATATGAGAATGAAAGAAGGTGAGAAAATTGTCCAATATTCAAATAGACTCAAAGAGGTGGTATATGCTATTAGAGCATCTGATGGAGTGATTGATGATGAAATAGTGATAAGCAAGATTCTCAGAACTTTTCTACCAATTTATGCAATCAAGATTTCTACAATTCATGAAACAAGAGCTACATCCAACCTTACTCTTGACACTCTGATTGGTAAACTTACAACCTTTGAATTAAACAATTTTGATAATAGTGTTGTTCCTTCTGTTGAATCCACTTTCATGTCTTCTTTGAAGATTGGAAAGTCTAGCAGGAATAGTAAGAATTGTGATAGTGATGACAATACCGATGATGAACTTGATGAGCTTGAAGCACTTATGGCTAGGAGATTTCCCAAAGGAAAAGGAAGGTATAGAGGTAAGCTACCTTTAGCATGCTTTAATTGTAAAGAAGTTAGTCACATCGCTGCTAGATGTCCATAGAAGAAAGATGATGATAGATCTAAAGACCAATCTGAAGGAAGCTATGGAAGAAGAGTCAATAGAGGCTACCGACAATACAACAGAGACAACCGAGATGAAAAAGGAAAAAAGGTATGCTACATAGCTGAAGATATTGAAACTAAATATGATTCTAAAGATGATATAGAGGTTGTATTTGTTTATATGAAAGATGACTCAGAAGAGGAAGAGAAACATGAAGAGACAACACTGATCTCTAAAGTAAGCAGAAATGATACATGGATCATAGACAGTGGTTGTACACATCATATGGCTGATGATGTAGAGAAGTTTGATCATCTTGTTGAATATAATGGAGGATCTGTGAGAATGGGAAATGATGCACCTTGTATGGTAAGAGGTAAAGGCTCACTAATGATCAATGACACAATGTGACAATGCATACTGGGTAGATGGATTGAACTATAATTTTTTAAGTGTGGCTCAGCTAAACAATTCAGGCCACCAACTGGCTTTTGAGAGAAAAAAGGTGAAGATCTATGATGATGGAGGAAGACTTGTCAGAACTAGTACACAATCCAAAGGTAATCTATTCTATCTTGATATGGATCAGTCTTCTTGTTTATTAATAAAGGATGAAGATGCTTGGTTGTGGCACAGAAGGTTATGCCATGTGAACTTTGACAACATGATCAAGATTAGTAGAAAGAAAAGAGTTAGAGGATTTCCTAACTTGACAAAACCTAATCATGCCATGTGCCATGAATTTTAGAGAGGTAAGATGACTAAGTCTAGTTTTAAAAGCAAAGACTATTCAACAAAGAAGATACTTGAGTTGGTTCATACCGACCTATGTGGTCCTATGAGAACTCAGAGCTGTTCTGGTGATAGATATTTTATTCTTTTTGTTGATGATTATACTAGACTAATGATTGTTATGTTCCTAAAAGAGAAATTTGAAGCTTTCAAAATGTTTAAGTGGTATAAAGATAAGGTAGAGAAAGAAACTAGTAAGGAAATAAAGTGTTTAAGATCTGATAGAGGAAGTGAATTTATCTCTGATGAATTTACTAAATTTTGTAATGAGCATGGAATCAAAAGGCAGGTATCTGCACCGAGGACACCTCAGCAAAATGGCATTGCTAAAAGAAGGAATAGGTCTATAATTGACTGTGCTAGATCATTAATGATACAGAAGAATATTGCTCATAAATATTGGAGGGAAGCTATCAGTATAGCTGTGTATGTCCTTAATCAAGTACAATAGAAGGACTCCAACCGAACACCTTATGAACTATGGTTTAGACACAAACCTACTGTAAGTTATTTTAGAATTTTTGGAAGTAAATGCTTTATTTTGAAAGATGAGAGAAATGGAAAATTTGATTCTAAAGGAGATGGAGGGATATTTCTAGGATATTCCACTACAAGTAAAGCATACAAATGTTTGAATAAGGCTACAAATAAGATTGTTGAAAGTACTAATGTTCGTGTTGATGATTTTGATGATAAGTACACAAAGGAAAGTACAAAGGAACTAAAATACTATGGTAGATTCACTTACATTGAATATCCAGAGTATCTACCGACACTACAAGCTAGAACAACCGGTCAATGGGGAAACAATGTAGGACAACAAGGAACACAAACTGAGGAACAAGATGGAGCTACTGAGCAAGAAAATGACCCTGAACAGGATGAACAAGAAAGGAGAAATCAAGTTTTGGCTAGTTTTTTTAGGAGACATCATCCTGAAACACAAATCATTGGAGACAGACATGCTGGAATGCAAACTAGAAGCAAAACAAGACAAGGTACATGTTTAATTTGTGAATTTGAACCTAAAACTATGAAAGTTGCATTAGATTATGAAGAATGGGTTAATGCAATGAAGGAGGAAATAGATAAAATAGAGAAGAACAAAACCTAGTCCTTAGTACCCCGACCAAAAGATAAGAATGTTATCGGTACTAAGTGGATATATAGGAATAAATTGAATGAAAATGGTGAAGTCACAAGAAATAAAGCTAGATTAGTATGCAAGGGATATGCACAGGAAGAAGGCATTGACTATGGTGATAAATTTGCACTTGTTTCTAGATTAGAAGGATTTAGAATGCTACTTGCATATGATACACATAAGAAATTCAAAGTCTATCAAATGGATGTGAAGTCAACATTTTTGAATGGTATACTTGAAGAAGAAGTCTACATTGAACAACCTGAAGGATTTGTTGATCTTAACAATAAAGACATGGTATGTAGATTACATAAAGCTTTATATGGATTGAAGCAAGCACTGAGAGCATGGTATGAAAGACTGCATACTTACTTGTTAAGTATTGGATTTATTAGAACAAGTGAAAACAATAATTTGTATGTGAAAGGTGATACTGATGATACTATTATCATTGCTAAAATATTTGTTGATGATATTATCTTTGGAGGCTCAGATCTTGTCTACAAGGCATTTCTGATGAAATGCAAAAGGAATTTGAAATGTCTATGTTCGGAGAGATTAAGTTCTTTCTTGGACTACAAGTGATTCAATAGAGTGATGGAATATTCATCACACAATCTAAATACATAAATGAAGTACTGAAGACATTTGGCATGGAAGATGCTGAACCTGTGGGAACACTGATGGCTACTGGATGAAAATTGACAAAGGAGGATGAAACTACTGAGGTAAACTAGACACTTTACCGATCCATGATTGGTAAGTTAATGTACGTAGTTCATAGTAGACCAGATATAGAACATGCTGTGGGAATTGTTGAAAGATTTTCTGCTAATCCCAGAGAATCACACATGATAACTACAAAAAGGATCTTAAGATACCTGAAGAAAATAGAGAATTATGCATTATGGTATCCTAAGGAAGGGAAGATTGAACTAAAAGTTTACACCGATGTTGATTGGGCTAGAAATGTGGATGATAGAAAAAGCACCACCAAAGGAGCATTTTTCTTTGGTGTAAGACTTGTAACCTAGACAAGTAAAAAGTAGGCTTGTATTTCTCAGTCTACAGCTGAAGTAGAATATGTTGTTGCTGCTACTAACTGTTCAAACATTGCATATATCAAACAAGTGTTGGAAGGAATGAATGAGGTAATCATTGACCCGGTGATTATATACTGTGACAACACTAGTGCTATTAATATTTCAAAGAATCATGTGATGCACTCTAAGACAAAGCATATATCTATTAAGTATCATTACTTAAGAGAAAAAGTGCAAGAGAAGCAAGTTAAGTTATAATTTGTTACATCTAAAGAACAACTTGCATATATTTTTACTAAGCCCCTATCGAAGGACACATTTGAATACTTGAGGACTAGACTTGGGCTCTGTCCCTTGTCTATCAGTCACTAAGGTGATCTAGTTGTTGCATCAGCCTACTTTTATCAAAAGATCATTCATGTTGATGCAGCATAGTTCACACTTTGAATCATGTTCAAGGTTGTGATTAAGTTTGAACACTTGAACCGATTGGAATATCAGTATTTAGAGATATAGAGGAAGGTAGAATTGTTTGTTTATTTGTTTCTTTGGCATTGCTGTCAAAGGGAGAGATAAACAATATGAAATGAAAAGAGGAGAGTTAAAAAATATG
Organism: Chamaecyparis obtusa; assembly: GCA_027943335.1. Taxonomy (NCBI): domain Eukaryota; kingdom Viridiplantae; phylum Streptophyta; class Pinopsida; order Cupressales; family Cupressaceae; genus Chamaecyparis; species Chamaecyparis obtusa. The sequence goes on from BSBK01000695.1 coordinate 103,406, forward strand.
AAAAGGATCAAGCACTGATGAGGTTTATATAAAAAGAACAAGCACCAATGAGAATTATCTAAGGGAGAGACAATCTGAATGAGACAGAGTATTGAAGATTAAAAATAGAGAACAAAAGCAGGAACATGAGAACTGAAATGATCACAACTGTAAAAATGGTAAAGCTATATTATTTAATGCTGGTTTAGTAACGTAGTGATTAAACATATTAATTCTATTTGACTTACATCATTTGTTCACAAATTTGTAGAATGTATGTTTGGTACGTGTATGGTACATTTCATATTACTTGAGTTGCCATCAATACCAAAGGGAGAGATTGTTGGACTACAACTGATTTGGAATCTGATTGAAGGATCTATGATTGCAAGATCACTGAGAAGTTGTTGATTAGATATGGAATATGATTAAATTAGTATTATGTTGTCATTGATGTCAACTAGTTTGACATCACTTATCTTGTAAGTTACTATATTGAGACATCTAAAGAAAGGTGAAAGAGATGAAGAACAAAGAAATCTACATGATAGATGAGGATAAGGAACACATTGAGTAACTTGTTGATGAGTCTATGACTTGATGATACTGACTTTATTATGTTGCATTCATCTATGATGAAGTATAGAGCTGAAAGACACAAAGCAGTGTTGTCGGTAAATGAAACATTTCTAGTATACACCAACGGAGTGTAGTGTATACTAATTGCAATATTAACTGAGCAGCGTTCACCGATGCATTTCTTTGTTAATCGAGTGGAACAGAATGAATTAAATGATTAGTTTAGCCGATAAGATTGATGAGCTAGCAAGAGTATAACATCGAGTTAATAGATAATGTTGGTTACAAAGATCGATGGCTGACAAAATTTAGGGAAGATCTAACAGAGAAGATTGAAACATGTTATTGACACAAGTATCGAGAAAGTTTGAAGCAACAAAATCTATGAATGTGGTTAAGCGGCAAAATCAGATGGTGGAGAAGAAAATGATTTACTCATCTATATAAGAGAACAAAATTTCTTTAGTAAGAAGTAGGAAGAAGTAGAAGCTGTAGGAGTATCACGTGAACAAGGTTTTCATGCATTCTGATCATACTAGTTAGTAAGAACCGAGCTGCAGAATAATTACCAAGCTAGAGAGAGCTATTACCGACAGATAGTAAGTTGATATAGTATTGAATCTGAAGTGAAATATTGATCAGAAGGATTTGTATGGACTGAATATTGATCTGTAATCTACAATTGAAATTGTATCAAGGTAGGTCATTTACTGTTACATATTTAACCATTGTATACAGTCAAAATATGTTAACCGACTGGACTCTGAAAGTCTTATGATGTATCATTCATAGAATGAACATTGTTATCCTATCAACCCCATAGTGAATGCTGGTTGGATGATAACTTCTAGTCTAAAATCCTCTAACAAGGTCACACCTGACAGTGTGTTTGTAATCTTTAACAGGGTTGGGTCTTAACCGACCTCACTTCAGAATAGTGAACAATTTTGGGTTGCCAGTCCCAGGTGGTTTTTCCCTTTACAGGGTTTCCACGTTAAATCTTTGATGATATGTGTTGATTGTGATATTTGTTTGTTATCATTCTTTACATGTTACATGTTAGATTTGATCGGTAAACTGTTATAAGTATTAGACTGGTAATCGGTAAAAGCACAGACAGTGAGAGTTATTATTGCTTACCAATGAGTAGAAATTAAAGATGTTTTGAATTATACATTTTGAATTTGGGACACTGGATAACTGATTCACCCCCCTCCCAGTTATTCTAACATAAATGTCATCATGACGCTCATAAACTTCACCTAAGTAATTAACATTTCAATTCATAATAGGAATCTCATCATATCATAATCGAATCAAATCTCCATTTCCTAGTTACTCAAAATAACCATAAATTAGAATTCATATTTATATCATAAAATAGTCATCAATAATTCATCACCTAACTTTTAGCCCGAAATGAAATACACATCTCAACCTAATTCATTTCTTGATTTTTATTTTTCTAACAACTCATATCGACATAAATTCCCTAATTGCACATCTTAGTATTTCATCTAAATCGATCATCATAATGTCAGTCATAATGTATCATAAAGTCAACATTGTAAGTATAGAGAGCATCATAAAATATAATGTATTTTGATCCACTAAAATCAAATCATTGTCAAAAGGGTAAGATATACTAAACTAACCAAAATGTTAAGCCAATCACTAGGTCTACCTTAACAATAATGGAAATTCTATGATGGGTCTAGGGTGAGCCCTCACATCCTCCCCCCCTAGGCATGAACTTCCTCTTGGAAGTTATGCCACTTAGGGTTAAAGTTCCAGGGTTGACATCTAGCTTAGCCTATTGGGTAAATTTTGAATCACTGATCTCATGCGATGAGGAATTCTAATGTTGATTCATGTTAAGGATATGTTTTACCTTATGTTAGTCAATTCTAACATCAAAAGTATAAACATAGTATGATAGAATTGATTATCCCAAACATCACAATCTAATATTATTTTACATAGTTACCATACCTTCTTCTAGCAACAGGATCACGTAAGGTCATTCCATTCAACACACCAATGTTGGATTCGAAGCCACAAGGAATTACACTAAAATAAGGGACATCTTCCTTACCACATATCTCAAATGTATGCTAACATCACTCTAGATGTTGGTCACTATAAATTTCAATATCTAGAGTATAGGTCCAATATTATGCTGAAGGTATCATTTGTCACTCAATAAATCCTTAGTTTGTACCAACTTTACACTATATTTGTTGATAATATCCTAATATTTATGAAGAAAGATCATAAAGTAATCTTTCAAGGGCTATGCATATCACAATCCATAAAATACTCCTACCAAGGCTACTAGCATGGTCATAGATAGCGCTAATTACAAGGGTGAGCATAGTGTGATGGGGAACTTCTTTATAGTTTCTCCCTATTTATATTAATAAAATATGATGGATTTCCCCAACAAATATTCTGCCTCATACAACCTACCACAAAAAAGGACTTGCCAACAATTGCAACCATAAGAGCCTCATCAAATAATCGTAAAATTCATAATTTAAAAATTGAAAAGAGCGTTCCATCAAAATAAGATCCAAAAAGTGGCCACATTGGTAAAAAAATTTCACAAAATAAGTAAAGACAAGTCCTTGAGGCAAATAAGGACATTAAAATAAAGTTTGGCTAAGCAGCCCAACACATAAATTAGTTACTTTTACATTGTTGGCAATCACAAAAATCAACTTGTGAAACAAAGTAAAACAAAAGAAATTTTTTTTTTAGCAATCCATATTCTACCACAATCATTACATGAACTATGTGACCTTTCGAGATCACTAAGAGGGAGACGGGGAAATCACATCTTACATTTATTATGACAATATTTAATATATACCAATTATGTCCTAACATGGATAAAGCATCAAGGGTTTTCCAAGATAAGATTTATTTGGGAAGAAAGTTAGACACACAAAAACTCAGGAGACAACTGCATATTTACTAATAATAGTCTTACTTACTCTATAAGCTCTTTCACTACGTCCAATCATATTATCATGGTATTCACATCACAACATCCTCCTCTCCTAGAGAGAAGTTTCCTACTGCAATGTGGTTCACTTATGTCTTGCTCTCAACAACTTGAAATACCTCATCGTACTTACACAACAGTTTATGGCCAACACACTTAGGCCAATAAGGCATAAAACAACTCTATTACAACATCCATAAGACTATTAATTTTAGGAATATAGGAATGACCAGAGATACGGTTACCAACACAACATCTCCATGAAAACCTCAACTAATATAATACATACATAGGAATATATATATATATATATATATATATATATATATATATATATATATAGCATCACAACCCTCGAGAAATTTCTCAAGTGGTTCTATTAGGTGAGTTGGCACTTGATGTCCACCTCAATGCTTCTAGCTAATTGAACTAGTCTGATCAGGATTAAAGTGGGAAAATACTGAAATCTAATTTTTCCAAAATTTCATATGTTTTAGTAAATTGCAATTTTGAGGGTCTTCGGTGCATTTCTGGGAAAATATGCTGCCTGAAAACATGAAGGAACATCGATGTTTCCAAAATTTGGTTCAAGATTATTTGAATACCTTTCCAACGCATCAAACGGTTCGTAATTCGGAGCTAGGATGAGAAAGTTATGCCTTCTCCAAGTGGACCTAAATTTTATATTTAGTTTTTTGATAAATTTTGATAGTTTTAATAGTTTAATTGTAATAAACATTATGATGACTCTTCATTTCAATTCCAAGGGATTTGTGTGACCCTTGGGATCCATCCGACTTGTATAAACTCCAATTTTGAATAGAATGGAGATAGTTTTTGGTTTGCAATCTTGGTGTTCTCAATTTTCGTGTTGAATTCTACAATACTGCAGGTATCACACCAGGTATTGTAATCTAGTTTTCATAAATCAGATCATAGTCACTCACTTAGGGTACTTCACATACAACTTCACTCATCACAAAAGGCATTCTGATAGTTAATTTATATTACTGTACATATCTTCCATTATGTTTCCATACTACTCTCAATATTACCACTTAATATCCACTTTGCACAACATTCCCAAACATATCACCTTGACTCATGAGGAGGGTTGCCTACCAGTTTGTACATGGTGTAAAGACATATAGTATTTTATACTTTAATAGTTTAATGACTATCTATAAGGATTTAATGAAACACTTTCACAATCATGTCTTAAGTTTTTTTATGTCAAGCTCTCCATTTTATTGGACTCGATTAGGCACGTGCATCAAAAGGCTTTATATTCTCATTCGTCATCCATAAAGCATGCCCCATAAGAAAATTCTACTTAGAGCAGGTGATTTACTTTGAGCTAACTCTGCAATGCACAAGGGACTACCCAAAAGTACAATCCCTAAATTATGTTATCCTATTAATAAACACATTAACAAGGTTCCAATTTACTTATGCACTAATAATTACAACCTCATAGGATAGTCAAGTTATTAATGCTAGAATACATGTATATTATCTCTGTTGGCTCCATTTGAGTCTCAAAAATTGTCATTGTTTGTCCAAAGTTTCATTACAATTCATATTTTTTATTTACAAAACACTAACAAGAAGGTCATTGATTCATAGCTGACATCTACTTCCGAGTAATTCATAATTACCAGACATAATATTAGGACACAAATGAATTTTAGGTTACCTTTCCACCTTGACCCTTGTATCATCTTGGAAGTAAATCCCAATAAGGGTCTCTACATTCATTTATCAAGTAACTCTATTGACACATGTATTGTCTTCATTCTTACTATCGTATTATAGTCATTATGCTGTTAGATTGATTGGTAATTTGATACTAAGTTCTTAAGAACTTCCCTTAAGTTTTATTTATGAGATCTAAAGGAATTTCTAGGTAGTTGAATCTTCCATTGCTTATCTATATTAGTCTTCGCTTTCATATTTCCAAGGTGTGGTCATCATGTGTTGGTCGATCTTTTGGCCAAGTTACTCTTTACTTTTTTACTCCTAGGGTACTCTTTTGTTATTAACATGAGCTCGATAAAGTATCTCTTATTTATGTTGAAGAGAACATATCAAAAAAAGTATGCATCCCAGAATCTTAATACAGAAGTTCTAAATGTTTCCACGCAAGTAGTTTTAAGTTGCTAGCAATATCATAACAACATTTCCATAATAAGGTTTTAAATTATGAACAAGATAAGGGTAGGTGGTTCCAATGTTGAGCATTAGTATAACCTCTGGTTTATTCTCCATTCAAGCATTATGTAAATCCTACCACAACTAATACTTTCCTTGATACGTGTCAAGTGTATAATCACATCTTAATCTTACTTAATAATGAGGTCAAAATAATTGTAATTCATGTACCCATTGATACTGAACATAATCCATCCATAAACCTCTTAAGTTATTCTTCTAGGTATACTCGTTATATTAGTTTATATGAACTTCTTATGTAATAACATGTTTTCAATTTACTTTGACCCCTTAACTTGAGTTATTAAGATATTTGATGTTCCTGATTGTCTCCTATAGAGAATCAAATGAGCTGAATTATGGAGTCAAATTAACCCAAAAAGTGACCCATCCTATACGGAATTAGAATTATAATAATTGATGGATCCCAAGGGTCTCAAGAATTCCCTTGATAATGTAATGAAGGTCCATCATACTATTTATTAAAACTGTTAAAATTTATCAAAAAATCTATGTATAAAAATAGGTCTACTTGGAGAAACGTAATGGGTTTAGGTTCCAATGTTGAAACCTAGGCTTTGATACCAAGTGTCATGCCCATAAAATTTCACCCTAAAAACACACCAACTTTTTTTTTTTTTATATAGGTAATATAAGACTAAGTGTAAGTTGCGGGTTAACAGTTGACTAAGACATAAGTTCGTGAAAGAATTGAAATCAAAAACTTCCTTTACAACGTTAGTGTTTCAAGTTGCTAGCTAACTTAGTTCCAACAAGGGATGCTATCTCGGTAGCAAAGTGGCAATCAAAGTCAGCCTAACATTAAAGTTTGTTTACGGAGATACCAACTATAATCTTAACTATATGGATATTGAATGAATGAGCCTATAGCCAACACTATACTACGTTGAGTCATTGAGTTTCAATTAATAAAGTATCATGATACTAAATCAAATGAATATTTAATTATCTAAATAATGGCAAGACCAATTCAATGTTCATGAAATTAAGTTACAATCTAACTTATTATTTTCTAAAAATTAACCCATTTTGCTCATCCATAGGAAGCATACTGTCAACCCTATTATAATATTAAATGACAACATAATATATATATATATATATATATATATATATTCTTTTTTTTTCAAATATTAATTATATTAATTATTAGTATTTAATAATTAATACAATTAAATATCATTGAAACGAGTAAAAATAAAATAAAGTAATAAGTGATACTAAATATATTAGTTACCAATTATTACATTTATTAGAACATAAAATACTTAATTAATAACCTAATTAATTATTATCATCTAACTAATACAATTACTAATAACAGATTTAATAAATAATTTATTAATTAATAGGTATGCTAATTAAAACAATTATTAAATAATTATAAATATAAATTAATAAATATTATATATACAATAATTAATATTAATAACATTAATTAATATAAATAATAATTAAATTAATAAATATTATTTATATTAATTAATAGTATTATTATTAATTATTAATAGTAATATATATTACAAAACAAAACAAATTACCAACTTACTAAATAACCTAAACACCCTACCTACCATCTACATCCTACCCTAGGCTAAACACCCTATTCCCCCCCCCCTCTTGACTCACATGCCAAGTGAGAGGGGACAAACATCCCAATCTAAAGCTAAAGGTGCGAAAATTAAGGGAAGGGGGGAATGCAGATGGAAGGCAAAGTTTGGAGGGTCCCACAATCCACCTAAGTTCATGACTCAACCAAGGAAAAATAGTCAAACAAAGGGACTAGCGCAAGTTACCATGGAGTGGGGATTTGATGGAAACATGGGGATTTGGGTCCCACCCCATTCCTTGCACATTGACCAAGGTAAAACTCACGTAGGGCTAGGGGATTAAGTGCTTGTCATGGGAGGAGGACATAAGAGATTTATGTCAACAAGTACACTTTGAAGGCAAGTGTATTGGCAAATGAAACATAAATATTATATGCCAACACTGGTCTCACCATTCTTTGCACCATTTTTGGGGAGTAATGAATGAGTGTGGGTTCCATGATAAATATTTTTTTTTGTGTATACAAGTAGATGAATTAAATATTAAAATATTGACTGTGGCAAGGAAATGTATGGGGAATATTTTCCCATACATTTTGTAGAGACCTATAGGTCTCCATTTGCCCATTTATTTAGTTTTTTTTTTTTTTGACTTGCTTGAAATTGCAATCTCTTCTCCTATACACCTAAATTTAATTTGTTGATTTAGTTTACTATAGGAGGTATAGTTGATCTAAAATTGATTTCATTTCTAACCTTATAGTTTTCTATAGTAATGCATTAAAGATCTGAATTTTATTCATTTACTCAACTAACTTATTAGTTTGTCAACCAAAATAACATATCAAGTTATCAATTAACTTTGCAAAGATAGAGGGTGAGAGATAGAGATTTATTCATTGCTTGTAAATCAATTAACATTTACATACAATGATCTCAATACAAGAAATATAATTTTTTGATAACTCTCTTTTCATTAACTAAAGTTTTCTCATTTCTATTTCAATATGAATGCCATTTAACAATGAGGGAAAATACTCTACATCTTTCATCATAAGCCAACAAAACCTTTATATTGCAATGAAATGAAACAAATTTTCCATTATACCAATGAATTCATGAAATAATAACAAGTTCATAATCTTCCTACAATTTGATATTGAAAGAAACCATAAATTCAATACAAGATCATTTCAAAACTACTACATCACAAATTTGAACAAGAAGATCTATTACAAGGAGAGATGAGATACTCTCATTCAACACTCAAAGGAAACTTAATACAAGCTAAAATGTACAAGTTTTGGTGTGGAAATCAAGTTTTCCAATCTACACAATGCCATTGCTCCAATATTCAACAAAGAAGTCCTCTCCAAGAGTCTTTTTTTCCAGAAGATAATAGCCTCTACAAGCCTGCAAATAAATTTTATGGAAGGGCCATGGGAAGCTCACCTCCCAACCTAGGCTTCTAAGAAGCCACCCCCGAGCTAGGGGAACCATCACAAGACAAGGAGAACACTCATGCAAACCCACAAACACAACAACATAAAACATATCACAATAAATCTCCCTTCCAAGGTTATCACAAAGAGTCTCAACATGACTCAAATAGGGTGAAGGTGGAACCAAATTTAAGAGGAGAAAGCACATCTCATGATATGAGGTAAGCCATCACTTGGCTTCCTCATCATGTATCTTTCACCACAAACACAATCTCATCAAGCTCCTTATGACCCCGAATATAAAAAACATATAATAGAGATGGCTACATGGAGCCCATACATCCATGTTCCATCCGTCTCCTATCCAAGGAGAGACCCTGCACTCTTGATTGTCCCAACAATTCCCTTCACCCCCAAGGCTTCTCTTCCCTCCCAAGGGTGAGTATGGCCTTGAGAACTCCCTCAACAAAACACTACAACACATACAATAAAATTTCAAGAACAACGAAAGAAACTACACATTTACAATGCTAAGAATTCATGCTCAACAACAAGCTCATGATTCTCATAACATCCATAAAAAAAAACTACACTTTCGCAATACAAAGGAAAAAACACTACAACAACTTAAGAATCACAAATTCTCCATTATCACAAAATATCAAATTCTCAACACATACACTACAAGAGAAATAATAGCTAAATTTTGCATATAAGGAAATAACATTCAAGAGAGCTCATCCTCTCAACATGAAAAAAAAACTAAAACAACAAGTGAAGAATGCCACCAACCTTGATCCAAGCTAATGGAAGAAAGTTGATGAAGAGCTTTCCCCTTTCCAAGGTTCTCCAAAATAGCTAAGTCTCCAAATCTAGAGAGTGGGTGTCAAACTCTTCCAAAAGAAGAGTTCCCTCTAAAAAGGCCTCCACACAAACTCCTATGGATAAGATTGCATTCCTATTGGGTGGTCTTCCCTAAGACCCTTACATGGTTTCTAAATTTGGTCTCTTACAAAGGTAAGCTAAAAATGTGGGATAAGGACTACTTTTTTGGTGGGTGGTGATCTTTCCAAAACTTGGTCCTAAAAGTTGATTTTCGTCCATCTTGGTAAACCAACTTTTGGATGGGTCATTTGGTCAACCAAGGGTTATCCTATGGTGAAAAATGACCCTTACCCTATGGTATAACAAGTGGGGTAACTAAAAATGGCTAAAACACTCCCCTAGGCACCTTTTTAACCCTCCAAAAGTGCATGATAAGTTCAAATTCGAAATTCAAAGATATGACAACACCTCAAGCTCCTTAACCAAGTGATTTACATGGGGATCCTAAAGGGTACCTTCCTAGGTTGGTGTTCAACCAATCCCCAAGTGGACATGTCATGGCCACAAGTACACACACATGTGTCAAGTGACAAACAAAAAGAGACATGTCACAAGCCATGTGGCATATCCACTTGGGCATTCTCACAAAAACACATTTACAATTAATAAATAAATCAAATACATTCATGCATCATACTTTTACAAATTAAACACATTATAATGAGGTTTTTGGCTTCTCACTAGAAGCAACCTTGGTTCAAACGGATTTTCACATTAGTCTATGTGATGATTCCCCGAATTTACCATGGCCTATTTCCCTGCACACTCAAGTCCAATATCAGTAGTCCAAGAAAATAAAACATGTAATTTCATAACATTAATAATCAAGATAATTCATCTGTCATTTCATAATTCACATGATGATAATCGTTCATCCTTAACCTACATACAACTCATCATGAAATATACAATTCATCACTAAATTAAACTTGAAACATAATCATTGCATACATATTCAATTGCAATTAAATGTCATCATGACACTCATAAACTTCACCTAATTAATTAACATTTCAATTCATAATAGGAATCTCATCGGATCATAATCGAATCAAATCTCCATTTCCCAGTTACTCAAAATAACCATAAATTAGAATTCATATTTATATCATAAAATAGTCATCAATAATTCATCACCTAACTTTTAGCTCGAAATGAAATACACATCTCAACCTAATTCATTTCTTGATTTTCATTTTTCTAACAACTCATATTGACATAAATTCCCTAATTGTGCATCTCAGTATTTCATCTAAATCGATCATCATAATATCAGTCATAATGTATCATAAAGTCAACATTGTAAGTACAAAGAGCATCATAAAATATAATGTATTTCAATCCACTAAAATTGAATCATTGTCAAAAGGGTAAAATATACTAAACTAATCAAAACGTTAAGCCAATCACTAGGTATACCATAACAATAATGGAAATGCTATGACAGGTCTAGGGTGAGGCCTCACATATACATGCATATATGCACATATACATGCATATATATACATATATATATCAGAAGCCAAGCCACAAATTTCACTATTGGTGAAAGTGACAGTGAAAGTCACTTTTGGTAGGTTAAAAACCTAGCCAAAAAAACCTAATTTTAAACTTTCGATCAAAAGTTTCATATTAAGTACTTTCGATCGGAAGTACTTTCTTACTTTCAATCGAAAGTAAGAAAAGTAATTTTGATCAGAAGTAACTTGTGATCGAAAGTACATACTTTTGTACTTTCAATCAGAAGTTACTTATGATCGAAAGTACGCATTACTTTTTATCGAAAGTAGGAAGGGATTTTTCGGTCAGATTCACTTTTCGGGCCATTTTCCTTCATCCAAAAAAGTGTAACCCACTATTGTGGGTTCACCCTTACATTATGCTAAAGGATGGGATTATTGTTACTATTGGGGTTAGGGTTATTGCTAGCGATAGTGTTAGTGTCTAGATTATGCTTGGAGTTAGATTAATAATTAGGGTTAGGTTTGTAATACCCCAAAAATGGGCTATAGGTGCATTGACCTTCTACATCAACAAATCGATCGAAATCAACCTAAAAGTCCTAACCTAAGGCACATCTATACATCAAATTATCAAAACCCTAATTGATTTTATCCTAATTCCGCCTTGGGGATATTTCCTAAATATTCCTAATTTATCTAATTATCTTTAATTAAATATTATTTAGTGATAAATCATATTTATCCTAAATTTGATTAATTGAATATGATTAATATTTAATTAATTAAATTAATTCTGCCACTTAATTATTTAATTAGATTTAATTCTATTTATTCCTAATTAATATTATTTTTATTTGACAATAAATAAAAAATCCTACAAATAATTGATTAAATGCTTATTTAATTAATTAAATTCATTTGTCAAATTTAATGATATAATTTTGGAATAAAGTTTGATTTAATAATTGATTAACCCATAAATCAGTATTTTAATTCAAAAATCAATTAAGTTGAGAATAAATCACTTTATTTTTAAATTAATTCATATTAAATCATGCACAATCAGAAAAGCAGTCAACTTTAAATTAAGTATTATTTTCAATTTGTTATCTTTTTTAACTCAACATGTGATTGTGAGTTGAAAAATTGATCTAAACTTTATTTTGAGTTTAAAATCTGCTTTTGCATGATTTTTTGAGTTAACTAATTTTAATTTATTGATAACTCAAAAATCAACCTGAGTTTATCAAGAGTGATTTATGGCTTTTTCTATGCATCCTCAAGCCATGGATTTCTATATAATTGAGGCTCATTCCTTCATCAAACCCTCCACGAATTTGCATACTTGAGCTCTAGTGAATTTGCATCTGGAGAATCAAGCTATTGCCAACAGGCGATTGTGAGATTTTTATTGTTTTGATCATAGCATTCATTCATTTTCATAGCATTTTTAGATCAATTTTGCATTCAATTTCATCCATCTTAGATAAGTTTCATATTAGTTTTCATCATAATTGCATCAAAAATCCAAAAAAATAGATTAATTTGCAGTCATATCTCATTTCTTTCATCATTTTAAATCCTTCAGTTAGGTATTGCATTGTCATTGATCTCGGTCATAATCTGAGAATACCAAACTCATACCTACTAAAAGGCAGTAAATCACCTAGTTAGATATTGTGTTTATTTGCAGATTTCTTGATTTGCTAACCTCTAATATTTTACTGAAGTTTTGTGTCCACATCTAGGTACAATTTTCACACACACATTTTTGGCACCCACCATGGGGCTCGAACCCACGACCACAAGGTTAATTTTTGTGAGTTTTGTGATGAATTTCTAGACTATTTTTCCAAAAATCCAACTAGTATTGTTATTGGTACATGCACATATGACATGATATAGATCTGAAATTTATATTCTGAAAAGGTATTTGAGTTAGCTTTCATTTTTCATTAGTTTGACTTAATTTTGTCTTGATTTACAAAAGTTATGATCATTTTAGTATAGAATGGTCTGAACCTAATTTTATGAAATCTGACTGATTTTTTTATTGGTGCATGCACATATGACATGATACAGATCCAAAATTTATATTTTTGGAAAGGTATTTGAATTAGCTTTCATTTTCCATTGGTTTGAATTAATTTCCTCTTGATTTGAAAAGTTTATGTTTATTTTAGTACAGACTCGTCAGAACCTGATTTTATGAAATTTGACTGATGTTTTTATTGGTACGTGCACATATGACATGATACAGATCCAAAATTTATATTTCTAGAAATTCATTTGAGTTAGCTTTCATTTTCCATTGGTTTGAATTAATTTTGTCTTTATTTGAAAAAGTTATGATTGATTTAGTACAGACTGGTCAGAACCTGATTTTTATGACAACAAGATTTTTGATTATCAAATGACATATTATCTTTGACTAACCTAATTTTCCACCACGTTGGGTTGACAAGTTATGTTTTTTTTAATGGATTTTTATAACAGTGGGTTGCATGTACAAGAATAGGTAAGTTTTTCATAACAATGGTTTGCAGGTGCAGGTGTAGGTACATCCTATGGGTACAAAAGATAGAAGACAAATGCTCAAAAATTGCTAAAAGTAAAAGAAATGAAAAAAAACCCTTATATATTCTTGTTTAGTTCTCTCAGTGATTCATAAACCCACATCTGTGTTCTCTTGTTTTTCTTGTTTCCCTTGATCATGGGAACACTTTGGACTTGTGTGGATAAATGATAAAAAACACATGCTGCTTTGGACTTGAGGTATTTCGCTACATCTATATAACATTTCAATTTTGGGACATGAAATGAACCTCTCACATGTTTAGCTTGAGTGTTTCTTTCTTTCATAAATCACACGTTCCTTTTGTCTCTAAAAAGAATCTAGATTTTCTTTCTTGCATATCTATTTCACATAGTAATTAGGCCCTATGAACACTATTTGTGGTGTTCTTGAGAGAGTGGGCTTCATTCGCTTGTTTCACATGTGAAGCTCTTCTCAAAGATAGATCCTCTTGTAGGTATGGAGGATAGTGTTATTATCTCACGGTCTTACTTGGTTTAGTCCTCAACTTTGATGGTATGTTCTCTCTTGGACCCACTTAGAGAGATCGATAGACATTGTTGTTGACATTATGAACCTTGGTGAGGTGGTTTCAATCTTAGCATGTCAATGAATCTGTTTGCTATGTTTTGGTGAGGTGAAGAGGCTAGAGGATTATACTCTATTCCCTTTTTGGGTAGCATCAGAAACTCAAATCCTTGAATCTAAACTAAGTCCCCATGTGGTCCTTTTTGTGAGTCTCCTTTTAGAGAGGGTTAACTGTAGTGGATATTCCCTTTATTGGGTCAACCACATGGACAAAACATCAAGCGGTAATAGCCATTTTCATCATGGTAGTAACAACCACTATATAAATGTCCTTGTGGAAGAAATCTCCACAGGTGTAGTTTCTTGTTGAGCCGTCAGATCTCCTCAGCAACTCCTGATTGATTAAATTCTCAGATTGTGTCAAAACCCCGATGTGCCTGGATTACAGTTCTCCCTCTTGAGATTACAAAAGTTGTAGAGTCAAACCATTACTACGAACCCTAGTGCAACCAAATTTTTATTTTCTAGGACTATGTGCGTGATTGCCAAACATTTTGAGAACATACACAAGTAGCATTCTTAGGGTTAGAATAATAAGTCACTTTATTGTTCATGTGAAAGGTTGCTTTGTCCCTTGCTCATTATTTTAAGACAATTGATTTCTTAAACTCCCTTGCTTGCTATTTTGCGTGCCTGTTATCTATTTGGTTATTGAAAATGAACAAACCCAAGACAAACTGCTACATAGATCTTCAAACCTGGATAGAAAAAATTGCAAACAACCTGATACTGAAAAATTGAAAAATTACAAATCTGAAGCAAAAATATTTTCTAGTGTCAAAATTCATCCTAAAAATCCAAAACTCGTACGAGTTTTCCAAACTATCATGCTAGAACCCCTTGAAAGTCATATGGGAGACTGTATACTGTTATACGAGTATTATCAAAATAACCAAGCAAAATTTCAATTCTAGTGCCAACAGTTGTATGAGCTTTACAATTGTTAGGATAGACCCTACCTAGACTCGTATGTGCCTATAGAAACTCATATCAAAGCTAAAGTCAAGTTGCTAGAAACCCTCAAAATTTGTTAGAAATTCAATTTTTATAGCCAATTTCTAGATTTTGTTAGAAAATTCACTGTGTCAGGAACATAGCAGAAGCCATAAGAATCCAACCCATTTGCCTAAAGTGGTCTCTTGAGTCTGATCTAGCCTTTTGATCTATCGATTTGAATCTAGTTTTATCTTGTGTCAAAACCTTGTCAAAATCATCTTCAATCAATCTTCAACAATGGCTAAGTGTTGCAAGCTCATGTCCACCATCTTTTGGGTGTCTACCCATACACATAGGGCACAGTATCCTCCACTTATGTCCAATCAATCTTTTCAATCAATCAATCCAATCTTGACAAGGTTGCGTCATTCGATTTCTCCTAAACTAAATCATTCATCAGTTGTCTTAATCTTGCTCTTTTGCTTCATCCAAGGTTAATGGTGGAAACTAGAGCTTCCTCACAAAGAAAACAAAGAGAACAACCCAAACTCTCTTCCGCAGCCTCTTTTTTGATTGCTCAAACATTTCATCAGTGTTATGACACAAATCTACTCATAGAAGACGCTCTTGGAAATCTTTACTTGAAATCTGGTTATGTCACCCCTCTTGTATCAATCAAAGGAGGTAATAAATCAACTCCACATCAATCAATCCCTGGTTGATCAGGATTAAATTTGGAAAATACTGAAATTTAATTTTTCAAAATTTCCTATGTTTTAGTAAAGTGCAATTTTGAGGGTCTTCAGTGCATTTTTGGGCTTGGATGGTGCCCAAAAATACCAACGAAACATTGTTACTTTCAAAATGTGGTTCAAGATAATTTGAATACCTTTCCAATGCATTAAACAGTTCACAATTTGGAGCTAGGATGCGAAAGTTATGCCTTCTCCAAGTGGACCTAAATTTTATATATAGTTTTTTGATAAATTTTGATAGTTTTAATAGTTTATTTGTAATAAACATTATGATGACTCTTCATTTTGATTCCAAGGGATTATTGTGACCCTTGGGATCCATCTGAATTATATAAAATCCAATTTTGAATAGAATGGAGACACTTTTTGGCTTGCAATCTTGTTGTTAGTCTTTTCATCTTTTATGTCAAATTTCACAATATTACAGGTTTCACACCAGGTATTGTAATCTGATTCATAATTTAGATCACTGATAGTACTCATAACAACACCATGTCTCAAGGGGTAGGAAACCAAGGATCCCAAGGTCATCAATCTAATCATGAAGATCCTAAACCAACTCCGTCTGAAATTGAACGATATAGAAATGATGCGCACTTTGGAAGAATGATGAAATATTTCTTGCAAGAAGAGAAAGAGGCCTATTTCTTAGAACTAGAAAGGCAAGGAGCCAAACTTCCTCCTAACTTTAATGTCAAAGATATCATCACACAAGAGGAAGAAACTCTCATCACAACCATGATGAAACAGATGCATGCCATGCAAGTTAAGCTCAATAAGCTAGAAAAAGAGAAAGAACCTAAGGAATTTTCTATGGAGGCTCTATGTCCTTTATCATTCAACAAAAACTTGTACATGCCACCATTCCCAAAAAGAATGGAGATACCAAAATATGACAAGTACGATGGCCACTTTGACCCTCAAGATCATGTTAGAGAATTTTGTACTCAATCCATGGAGTTCATGCATGAACCAACCTACTTAATGCATCTATTCCCACGATCTTTGGGTGGATCATCCATTCATTGGTTCTCTAAATTGCCTTCAATGATCAAGAATTTTGAGAAACTCATCAAATTATTCTACCAACAATATTCCTACAATATTCAATAGCTTGTCACTATGATCGACATTTGCAATCTAAAACAAAACTTAGGAGAGCCCTTCCTGACCTTCCTTAAGCGCTGGAGAAAGAAATTTTCACTTTATGCCAGACAAATCCCAGAAATTGAGAAGTTGGAAATCTTTATCAATAACTTAATTCCAAAAATCAACTATCACTTGCAAATGCAAAATCATACTTCTTTTGACAAAATGGTAGAGAAAGCCATAAAGATAAAAAATGTACTTTCTCAAAAGGGAGACATATCAATTAAACCTGACAACAAGTACGAATCAGGTTCTAGTTCCAACAACAAAGAGAAAGTCAAATTATGGAACAAGAACAAGAATGTTGTAACAGATGGTGTTGTCAATCACATTAGTGCTCCATAAAAAGCACCAGCATTCAATCTCACCATTGGCACCCAAGCCATCAAATCTTCTGAACAAAAGGAATCTAAATCTTCTAAAAAGTCTAATGACTATAAACCATGGGTTACAAAACCAAAGCGTGAGTTCACTCCTTTGGGTGAGTCCTTAGAATCTACCATGAAAACTCTCTTAGAAAACAAAATCATCATGTTACCTAAGATAAAACCATATGATCCTAAAGTAAAACCTAAATGGTGGAAAGAGACCAATTTCTGTGACTTCCATCACAAGGGTCATAAAACCAATAACTACATATGCTTAAAGCATCTCATCCAAGATAAGATTGATGATGGAATAATTGTAATTGGCAATCATAAAATGAAAAATGATCATACAATATTCACAAAACCATTTCCGAAGAAAAATCAAGGAGTTTCATCTTCTCAACCTAACATGGGTGCTAAAGTCATGTACACCTAACTCGAAAAAAATGATGTCATAAACATGGTTGAACCATACCTATTTGAACATTGCAATGCCATCACTATTGTAAAAAGAGATAGAGATAATCAATCAAAAAATGCAGTAACTCAATCATAAGCTTAGGTACATTTACAAGGACAAAATTCAGGTTCATCAAACGACCCTAAGGTGCCTTTAAATCTTACATCTGCTTCTAAACAGAGGGCTGCCTTGAAATCATCAAAGCCTAAAGAGACCAGGGAAACATCTGCTTCTAAACAGAGGGCTACCTTGAAATCATCAAATCCTAAAGAGACCAGGGAAACACCATATAGTATTGTCCAACAACTCCAGCATACCAATGCAAAAATATCAATGTTTGAGTTGCTTCGAATATGTCATGCTCATAGGGCTATTCTGGATAAAGCTTTGCTATGTTCCAATGTTCCTAAAAATCTTGATGAAGATAGATTCCATACTATGGTTGGTCATTTGAAATCACTCCAGTATATCTCCTTTTTAGAGGAAGATGACAATTCATTGATTCATCCGCATAACCAGCTCTTACACATTGAAGTCTTGATCCAAAACTGTCATGTCAAATGTGTGTTGATAGATGGAGGCATTGGTCTAAACATCTATTCTTACAAATTGGTCACACAAATGGGATTCTCAGAAGATGCTATTGTGATGTAGGAGCATCCTAGGATTCTTGGCAATCCTGTATCACCCAAAAATATATTTGATTTGAAAGGAAAATTGGTAGTTTTGATCTTAGTTAGTGAAGTATTTGCTCGGTCTTGGAGTGTGGTTGCTTAGTTATAGTGTTTACTGGGGTGCTCAGTCTCTGAAGAACACTCAATAACTAAAGGCATCAGTTACTCCTGGCACTCGATGATAACTATGTTTCTCGGTGATGCTTGGCATGGTCAGTTCACTAGTGTTCAGTTATTTCTCTGCTGCTCGGTAACCGGTCTTACCAAATGGTGTTCTTGAAGATTTGCTTGGCCAACTTGGTGCATTTATATTTGGTAGCTATTGTCACATTCTCCTATGTAGATCTGGAGGTAGACATGCTGAATTTAATTGTTGTAAGGCTATTTGAGAGCCGACCACGTATTGCATTTAATATTTGTATACTTTGGAAGCTGATTGGGTTTTGGGATTTAATTGTTTGTGAAGCCGACTTGTGGCTGGGAGTTAGTATTTAAGAGGATGTTTGGGTAGTTGTTTAGGGAACTTGGAGAAGAGATCTAGAGTAAGATTGGATCTGGATAGAAGGTAGCAAAGTTAGTAGCTTGCAAGCTTAGGAATGAGGAGATTGCTTGGTGGATTTATGAGCACAAGTTTAGATCTTTCTTGGAGTGCCTACCAATGTCCTGTTGCGTATAGACCTGGACTAGCTGTGAGGTGTATTGGATCCTACGTGATCTTGTAGAACTATTTCTTGTTTTGTAATTGCTCGTAACTAGGAAGGCCTTATAGCCCAACACATTGCATGTAATCAATTGTTGATGAATAAAGACATCATTTTTCTTTAGGATCTGATTTCGGTATTGTGTTATTCCGTTGTGTTGTGGTTTGGCTGCAAGTTTGGATAGTCCTTAATTGGATCCTCCATCGTTGACTGCATTAAGTGGTATCAAAGCGAGTTGAGCTTGAATGTGTGGATAGATTGCCTTGAATTAAAGATTCCTCCGAGGAGAGCTCATGAGATCTCAGAGGAGGAATCTGCTAGAGAATTCAACCTTGATGATTTTAGAGCTTTACAGAAACAAGTGCAAGATCTACAAGAGGAATTGAGAAAGAAGACTACATTGAAAGAAGATAGTGATGATGAATCTGGGGAAGAAGATCATTTTGAAGAAGCTATAGAATAAGCTAGGGATCCAAAAGAAAATAGAATCCTAAAGGCTATGTCTAAAATTGGGAAAATACCTAAGATTGAAGTTTCTACATTTTCAGGAAGCCTTAGGCCAGAAGAGTTAATTGATTGGATCAATGAGATAGATGAGTACTTTGAGTATGAAGAAATAGAAGATCCTAATAGAGTAAGATTTTGAAAGACTAAACTGAAGGGTCATAAAAATATTTGGTGGAGAGAAGTTCAGTTGGAAAGAAGTAGGAGAGGAAAGGAAAAGATCACTAGATGGAACCGAATGGTTGACAAGTTGAAGAAGCAATTCATTCCAGTGGATTATGAGTTGGACATGTTTAAGAAGATGTAAGCCTTGAAGCAAACCAACAAATTAATGCAGGATTTTACTGAGGATTTTTATAGAATCCTTATTAGGACTGGTCATTCTGAAGCTGATAAAGAGAAGGTTGCTAGGTATGTTTATGGTTTGAGACCTAGTATTCGAGAAGAGTTACTTACTATTCGGATGAAAACAATAGGAGATGCTTATCAAATGGCATTAAATATTGAAGAGAAGCTGAATAAGAAGTTTGAAGGAAGACAAAACAATAGGAATAAAGGTGGTAAGACTGGTGAAATAGTTTCTAAAAGTAATGTGGTAGAGGATCCTAAGAAGACTGATGTAGGATCTAGCAGTGGTCAGGTCACTAGGAATTTCAATACTGGATAGAAAGGAAGGTGGAAAAATGAGTTCACTGGTACTTGTTATCAATATGGTGAAGCAGGTCATAGAAGTTTTCAATGTCCTAAGAGAAGAGTTTCACTAACTACTGAAGAAGACATTGTGAATGTTGTAGAAAAGGGTGAGTTTCTTATCACTAGGAGGTTAGCTACATGTGTCTAGGAACTAGTACAATTCAAAACTAAATGTAAGTGCAAGGATAAGGTCTGTAATGTCATAGTTGATGGTGGAAATTCTTAAAACTTTGTTTCAGAAGAGATGGTTAGTAAATTGAATTTAGAAAGAAGGAAACACCCTAACCCTTATCAGATTAGTTGGATACAAGATGTGTCTAAGGTTAGGATTGAAGAAAAATGCTTGGTTAATTTTGAGATTGGATCTTACCATGAAGAAATATTGTGTGATGTATTTCCTATGGATGCTTGTCATCTATTGCTTGGGAGTGTGTGTGTGAAAATTGTACCTAATATGTAGACACAACACTTCAGTAAAACATTATAGGTTAGCAAAAATTAAAATCATGCAAAATTGAAATCTAATTTAACCAAGTGATTTACTGCCTTCTAGTAGGTGCGAGATTGATGTTCTTAGATTGTTATCGAGATCAGTGACCTAGACGACACCTAAATGAAGGATTTGAATGCAATTGATCTAGATATGAATTGAATGCAATTAAGCTATTTTTTTGGATTTTCTATGCAATAAGAATGATAAAAACTTGATATGAAATCTAATCTATATAAAATTGATCTGCTAAAATGATCTAACAATGATATGAAAAAGAATCTAAATGATTGTAAAAAAAACAAATTGATCTCACAATAGCCTTGATTCGCAATAAGCTTTGATTCTCTAGATGTCGATTCTCCAGCATAAGTTTGCACAATTATGAGATGCTTTGAGATGAGCTGAGGCTTTAATTTTATAGAAATCCAAGGCTTTGGAGGTGCATGGAAAAAAAGCCATAAATCACTCAGATTAACTTAGCTTGATTTTTGAGTTATCTGATAATAAAGATAATTTAATTCACAAAAACATGGAAATCATGCAAAAATAGCTTTTTAACTCAAATTAGAGTTTAGATCAGCTTTTTGAACTCCAAAAGGATGTTGAGTTCTAAAAAGTCAACACTTTGCATTGATTTTCTAATTTGGAGTTTAACTGCTCTTTGATTGTGCACATGGATAATTATGAATTAATAAATAAATAAAGTGATTTATGCTCAACTTAACTGATTTTAAAAATGAATAATTGATTTATGGGTTAATCAATTATTTAATCAAACTTTTATTAAAAACTATATTATTAAATAATGACAACTTGCTTTAATTAATTAAATAAAAATTTAATCAATTATTCATAGGATATTGGATTTATTGTCAAAATTAAATAATACAATTAATAATAGATAGAATTAAATTTAATTACACAATTAAGTGGCAAGCTATTAAATCTAATTAATTAAATATGAAAATATTCAATTAATCAAACTTAGGATAAATGTGATTTATCGCCAAATAATCATTAAATTAAAGATAATTAAGATAATTAGGAATATTACTAAAAATATTCCTCGATGCAGAATTTAAGATAATCAATTATGATTCGATGATGTTTAGATGTGCCTTAGATTAGGAGTTCGATGTTGATTTCATTCGATTTGTAGATGTAGGAGGTTAATGAACTTATAGCCCATTTTTGGGGTATTACATTTTGCCCCTCTTTGAATTACTGTGTGAAGCGCAGTGGTTCAAAGATAGTCTGTGTTTGATAAAGATATGAAACTAATGTTTGAAATTGATAATTGATATGAGACAGAAGCTGATTCATATTGATTTGATATGGAGATAATAGGTCCTGAATGACCAAAGATAATGTTCACTATAACAGCAAATGAACCTATGATTGTGAAAAAGTGTCAAAATGCCTGATTCCAAACCTTAGAATTGCAAAGAAGTGAGTGACCGGTTCTACACTCGATTGTCTTAGCAGAACTAGCAGGTATCACATCCGAATCCTTCAGTTGCCAAAGAACCAAGGAAAGAACACTATGATCCGATGGTTGCAAAAAATGATACAGTTTACAAGATTAGGAGAATACCAGATTGATATGGATCTTGATGAATCTGATATGTCCCAAGTGATGATAGATTTTCCCCGAGCGATGAGGTTTTTTGATGAATCAATAACTAGACATGGTTGTTGTCTTGATTACTGAGGAAAGATTGATAGAATTTGATTTACAGACTTTGAATGATGTGCAATACCATGCCCCCTTCGGGATTAAAATTGAAATCTGACAAGAGAAGTCAGCGTGATATGGTTCAAAAGTATGTTAATTGATTTGAGAAGTGGTTAAACATGTCTGGGAATGCATTCTGCATCATTTGGAGGTCCAAAAGACAAAGTTTGACTAGGTTTGACCATGAGTTGACCATGGTTGACCAAGTTGAAATTTCAATAGTTTGATGTAAGATAATCAATTAAGTTGAATACTGGATTCCTGTGATGATTGAAGGTCGAATATGCAAGCAGTAGACCGTCCTGGGCCCAAAATTTTTAAATCATGATTTTGACATATTAAACGATCTCAAATTTGAATTTTGATCCCGAAAATGGATTCTACTTGTTGTTTCATTGGAGGAACCTTCGTGTGAGATTCGGCTCTTGTTAGATTTGAAGATGCAAGTGGAGAATTGTTTAAGCATTGAAGTTCGTTTAATCACTGTGAGATCATGCAACATGCAAAATGCAAAGAGACATGCAAAATGAAATGCAACCTAAGACCTAGGACCTAGTCACTAATCATGTGTCGATTTGTTATCATCATTGAACTTTTAGGTAACCGAATAAATCAATACAATGCCCACTAGCTATGAAACCATGGACATATGAATATCAATTTGTAACGCTCAAGAACCAATACAACACCCATTGGTCCAAAACAACCATGGACATATGAATATTGGTTTTATTTTTGAAATGTCAGATTAGATATAAGCACCAAGGCACAAGTGCCAGGATGATCTAAATATCACATCCATTTTGATATAGCAATTTGTATAAGCATCAAAACATAAATGTCGTGATGACTGGGATATGCCTTGCATTGACAAACACATCAAACAACCAAGAGATTATTCTAAATCCAATGTGAATTACCCGTAGTGACCCTTTATCATTCACATCCTTAGGTAAGATTGCGTTTCACAGTATGAGAAAGAACTCACTCAAAAAGATAATAGTGAGATCAAACTTCCTTGAATTTTTTGGGTATCAATGGTTGAGGTACGCATGGCCATCCAATTCAAGATAGAGGCTCTTACAGGCAAACACCATTTCAATTCAGAATTTCCAAAGTTGTTAGATTTTTACATACAAGCAGAAGACAAAGAAAAGATTATGCCCCTAGTCATCACTCTCTAAATCCTATAAAGCACATCATCGAAGAGCTCAAAGGGACACAATATGCAAAAATCTCAATGCGAATCAGTAAGCATACAAGGAGATAAAAGCATGTAAAAAAAAAGCACAGATTATTTTCAGTTTGTGTTTGATAGTTGTTGTAGATGCAAAATCCTTTCTGGAGACGAGACAAACTTGACTGACTCAAATGAAGCTTCAAAGGACTCTGACTGGATATGATACGTCTAAGATATACTGGAGGCCATAGGATATGACATTGATTTCCCCCAAGTGTTAAGCATTGATAGGATACAGACACTTGAGCAGATTGGTGGACAAACCAACTTATTGAAAACTGGAAATGCAAAAACAAACTAGAAGATATGTACAAACTAAAGCAAGACTAAAAGCTGGGAAAGACCAAGATTGCACTAATAGATGGAGCATTTTGAAACAAGTGGCACCCATTTTCTGGGTTTTCACCATCTTGGCAGAGATTCTATTTTTGCTACCAAGCCACCTGTTTCCAGGTTTTCACCAAGGCACTTTTTCTTTTTCTCATTTTTTTGTATTTTTTATTTTTTCAATTTTTTTGTACTTTTGATATTTTTTGATTTTTTTAAATTTTTGATATTTTTCAATTTTTTTGTGAATCATCAAGGTGCCTATTGCTAGGTTTTCACCAAGATGTTCATTTTTTCAGGACTTTTTCTGATTTTTATAAAAAAAAATTTTAGGACATTTTACCATAGACTGAATGCCTTAGGCATAGAATTTATTCAGATGGAGAACATTGATTGGTTCTCAGAGATGTTCTCCTTTAGTTTTTGAGAGTTGATAGGCACCAGAGCCAAAAGTAGTAGTGATTACAAAGGGACCCAGCCAATTGGGTTCAAACTTCCCCTTGCGTTCTCGATGAGATTGATTTTTAGGATTCTCTCTCAAGACTAGATCACCAACTTGAAATTCTTTGTGTCTGACTTTCTTGTTGTAACCTCTAGACATTCTCTTATGATATACTTTGAGATGATCATATGTTGCTTGTCTATGCTCATCTAGTAGTTCAAGTTCTTGCAACCTAGACACTTTGTAGTCATCATCAGTTACTAGACCATGCATTCTGATTCTGAGTGATGGGATTTCAACCTCAATAGGTAGTACCGCTTCAGACCCATAAATTAAAGTGAAAGGTGTAGCCCTAGTAGATGTTCTAATACTTGTTCTTATACTAGTTCTAATACTTGTTCTGATACTGGTTTTGATACTAGTTCTGACACTTGTTCTAATACTTGTTCTGATACTTGGTATATTTGATAGCATCTTTTTCCATTTACAAACTCCCAAGCAAGATCATATCGTGTAGTCCCAATGTCTAGCAAGGTGGAGAACAAGAGGGATTAACAAGCTGGTGGAAGAGATGGAAGACAAGAGAATGAAAGAGAATGAAGGGAAGAGATCCTCAAGGGAAAACTCCTCAAGAATACTCAAGCTAGGAAAAAATTGTCATGTAAAGCGCATTGAGACAAGAAATGAAAGGCTAACATAGGATAAGTCACAAAAGCATAGTGCCAAAGAAGGATAAGATGCAATCCAAAGGAGTAAACATGTCAAGAGGTTTCAAAGCATCGTGTTCTACTCTTTTTTTGTTATTAGATCAAGACCAAAAGGGAAAAGGATGGCGAAAGGCTAGAATGAATGGAGGAAAATGGACATGAAGGCTAAACAGGAAGGGAATGTAAGAAAGATCATCATAAGATAGCTCACAAAATAGCCAAATATTTGTGTATAGATCAACATTGTCAAGATCAAAGAGAGAAGATGGAATGGATGAAATATGTAGAAGAACTACGCATGATGCCTGATTGCCAAGTTTTCATCATGGTACTTATCCAAGGTGCCACAAGAGAGTGGTTTTCACCATAGGATGAATTTATTTCTCTTTACTTTTGCTACCAAGGCACATTTTCATTTTTTATTTTTTTTTGGAAGAAGGAAAGCTTTTTAGATAATGCTCCTTGAAAGGATAAACCTTGATATGCCAAGGATTCAAATAATATGCACAAAGATGCTGATAGGGAAAGGATTATGGAAGATAAAAATGGAGGATAGGGTTTTATGTAAAGCGAGTGAGGTTGGAAGATAGGAGGAATAGGCAAATGAGGAAAAAGGATATAAGGTAGAAGGATAATGCATGGAAGGATTGTGAAAGGGTAGATGGAAAGGAAGGCAAGCTCAACATCAACACATACCTTGAAGGGTGGTGAGAGGATGGAGGAATCGTGAATGAAGGAATATGTGAAGGAATATGGTGAATGGATAGTAGAGGTTGTGGTTTAGGCACATGGAATGGAAGAATATTTTTGGAGGGAGATGAAGTGGAAGCCTTTGGAAGCTTGAATGTCAATTTCACTTTTTGCTCAACACCAGACTCTTTCAAGAGAGACTTTGGAATCCATATAGCCATAGGATTTTTATTTCCTTTTGATGATCTAGAGAGAATATCTTCAATGATGGATTTTGGAACCCATACTTGTCTTGTAGTTTTTTTCTTAGATATCTCTTTTGACTTTATGTTTCCATGTCTATTAGAGGAGACATGGTGATCTTCTTTTTTTGATAGATTCTTGTATTGCTTCTTTTTCATGTATTGAACATTCAAGTTACTTCCAAAAGACTTGGGACTTGTGGAAGAAGGAGGATATGACTAGTTTAGATGGGTGGATGGATGAAAAGGATTCAAGGGTATGCATCTATGTTGATCTTGAGGAAAGATGGGAGATGGAGGGATGTAAGGACCCAAAATGGATGGCAAATTAGGAGAGTTAGGAGGGGAAAGTGAAGGGACATAAGGAACCAAGATGGAAGGTAGACGTGAAGCCCTTAGTAGTGGTGGAGGAGGTCCAAGGATGGATGCGGAAGATGCAAAAGGATAATCAATAAGTTCATCAACATCTATATGGAAACCTAGGATATCAACATCTTTAGAGTGAGCATTAGGATTTTCAATAGAATCATGGATATCTTGAATATGAGCACCTTCTTTGATAGGATTGTTCAAAGCTTGCAAAGACTTAGGAAGAGTAGAAAGTGGAAGCGAACATGGAGTGGTAGAATAAGAAGATGGAAGACTTTGATCTTGACAAGGATCTTTGGATAGCATAAGCGCATAATTTTTCTCTTGATTTTCAATGGGCTTAACATTGGAAGTAACAACACCATTTTTACCAACCTTAATGGAAGTATCATCTTTGAAAAGTGCAAGTGTAGTAAGGTTATTTTGATTGTCAATAAGCTCAATGATGTAAGTAGTAGCTTGATCTTGCTTAGGAGAAGACTTAAGACATGGTGGAATGCATGAAAAAGGGGTTGTAGGATCAAAAGAACCCTAAGGTGGATAAGAGACATCATGAAAAGGAGTGGATGACATGAAGGGTTCTTGATCTTGATCTTTCTTTATGTTCTTTTCTTCATCATTTTTAGAGTCCTCTTGACATGGAGCCACTTCTAAGGACAATGAAGCATGTTGGGATTGTATGGATGACTTTGGAAGAGATGGTGGAGGACTAGCTGAAGTAGGGATTATAGCATATGAAGGCTTAGGCTCTTTAGGTTTATCATTATTGAAAGTATTTGCAGCCAAGTGAAGGTTAGCTTGAGTTTTTTTAAGAGGTATCCCTAGAGGATAACTATAGGGAACCACATGAAAAGTATCAGGGCTTGTGTTGGATGAAGGTTCTGTGAAAGATTTGAAAGACTCGGAAGCTTTAGAAAATGTATGGGTATTGGAGGAAGTAGGGGATGGAAGGGAACCATCACAAGACAAAGGTCCAACATTAACATGATCTTTCTTGAGAAGATAATCTTTATTTTCAGTAGGAGAGTCCTTAGGAGAAGGATTCTTATAATATTGATGCTTCAAGCTAGCACGATGCATTTTATAGTCCTCAGCAGTAGTAGATGGATCATAATCAAGGTATTGTCCACAAAAGCCATCAAAATCTCTTTCAAAATTAGAATCATATGGATCACCATCACGATCTATCCAATGTGACATCCCATTTCTAGTAAGTAGGAACACATGATGAGGAGGACTCTTAGGAACAAAGGTGTCATAGGTATCACTATATTGTCTGTCATCATAGTGATCATAGTCTCCAAAGCTGGATGTGTCACTCTCTATGGAAGAGGTATCATAAGGGTTACCATGTTGCTCAAATTTTGTCTGGGGGCATGGTGACATGTACAAGTCTTTATCAAATGGAAAAGAGTATAGAGATTCCGTGGAGAACTCTTTAGGTTCCTTTTCTTTCTTAAGATTGTTAAGTTCAACTTGCATAGCTTGCAGCTGCTTCATCATAGTGGTGATTAAAATTTCTTCCTCATGTGTACTGATTCTTTGAGACATGTATACTGATTTTCAATGTCTACTGCTCTGTTCTTGACACAATGATTTGTTCGATAGATTTTGGAAATAGGCTGAAAAAGCTAAATATCTGGCAATTCTGACAAATTTTTTGACAACTTTCAAAAATTTCCCAAACGACATTCTGCAGACTCGTACAACAGTGGGTATGCTATGAAATGACAGTTGCAAAACTTGTATGATAGTTGGGCAACAATGAAACAACAGTTGAAAAACTCGTATGACAGTTGGGTAGCAATGAAACGACAGTTGAAAATCTCATACGACAGTTGCAAGATTTTGACTTTGAGAATTTGCTTGCATGGAAACTCATACGACACTAGATACTCAATCATACAACAGATTGGTTGTAATGAAATGACACTTGGAAAAACTCATATGACTTTTGACTTCCTGAAATGATTTTGACTGCAGAAAGGATTTTACGCCAATTTTTGCAAAATTTTGAGTTTGTAGATTAAGATTGTTTGCAAATTTCAATGTCCAGATTTGAGGATTGTAATAGATTTGTTGATTTTTAGTAACCAGATAGATAAACAAGCATGCAAAATAGCAAGCATGTGATTTCAAGCATATCTGAAAATAATGAACAAGGGCAAAAGCAACCTTGCACATGAACAATCAAGTGACTTATTCATTCTAATCCTTAGAAGCGCTAATTGTGTATGTTCCAAAAATGTTTTGCAATAATGCACATATACCCTATAAAATGAAAATTTGGCCTCACTAGGGTTTTTAGTAATGGTTTGACTTTGCAACTTTTATGATCCAAAGGGGTGAACTCCAATCCCGGTGCACCAGTGTTTTGACACAGTCTGAGAACTTAATCTTCAGGAGTTGCTAGGGAGATCTGACAACCCAACAATGAACCATACCCATGGAGATTTCTTCCACAAGGACATTTATATAGCGGCTGTCACTACCACGATGAAAATGGCTATTACCGCTTGAGGTTCCGTCAACGCAGTTTTCCCTGTGAAGGGATTGTCTGCTATGGTTAACCCTCTCTAAAGGTGACTCACAGTAGTATACCACAAGGGGACTTGGCTCCAGATCCAAGGTTTTTGACACCTTTTCACTTTTAACCCAAACAAAGAAAGCAGATTAATTCGACACGCTAAGACAAAGTTTTGCTTCACCAAGGTCTATGATGTCAACTCCACGTGATCTATCAACCTCTCCGGGGAGAGAATGTATCAATCAATAAGAGAAGGCCCACTAACCAATTTTGATTCACCAAAGCTCATGATGTCAACCTCATGTGATCTATCAACCTCTCCGAGGAGAGAATGTATCGATCAATAAGAGAAGACACACTAACCGAGTTGAATGTGAAATGCACTAAGTATCCTCCCTACCTACAAGGATTCTATCATCAAGAAGGATTTCGCTGGGAATCCAATCTCTCAAGAATCATGAATAGTGTTCATAGGGCCTAATTACTATGTGAGCATAGATGTATGTTTCCAAAAGCAAATCTACCAAAAGTACCCAAAAAGCAGAAAGAGGAACACTTAACGCTTAAAGTGAATATGAGATGAGTCCACAAGGTGGAACACTTAACACCTCACACAAGCTGAAAACAAGTCCCCAACTTAGAAAACAAGTGAGTTCCTAAAAGCACAAAAGGGTTTCCTGGTGGAACAATTAACGCTTCTCTCCTGTAGACCCCTCCCCTTTATGGTGCTGAGATTGCAACCATAGGGTGGAATGAGGGGCCGGTAGATTAGCGAGTCCAATAACCCAAGATAGCAATCAAGATCAATCACAAGTAATCTAAGACTGCTAATAAATACTTAAGGTGTCACAACCTAGTATCAATTATGCAAGTGTGTAAAACAAAAGCATGAAAAGAATCACCCAAGCTAGACACATGAGAGATTTATTTTAAGCCCAAATCAAAATATTATCAGCACAAGTGGAATACTTGAGATCCTCACAATGCACTTAGTAGATTTTTACTTGATTTTAGCAAACTTTACACTTTTTCCAATCAAAACCAGCAAGAGTCAATCAAAAATAGAGAATTCCAACTATTAAGATTAGCTGTTAGTCAAAATCCAAAAATCAAATCTAACAAACTGCTTGCAAAAATGAAACGACAATTGAAATTTGATGCCTAAACTCGTACGATAGTGGGTCTATTACCAGATAACAGTAAGAAACTTGTACAACAGTGGGTATGCTCCTAGACGATAGTCTGGAAACTCATACGACACTAGGTGTCTGATGAAATGATAATCCAGCTTCCAAATGACAGTGGGTGCCTAATGAAATGATACTCAGTCAACTATCATATGATAGTGGGTATGCTCCTAGACGACACTGGGTGTCTGATGAAATGACAGTCTAAAAAACTCATACGACACTCGGTGTCTAATGAAATGATAATCCAGCTTCCAAACAACAGTGGGTGCTTGATGAAATGATACTCGGTCAACTATCATACGACAGTGGGTATGCTCCCAGATGACACTGGGTGTCTGATGAAATGATAATCTAAAAAACTCATACGACAATTCAAAAAACTCGTACGACACTGTACGGACCAAAATTAAAAATCGTGCTGTACGGACAGTTTTGATAGAAAAAGTGCCAAAAAAAAATAAATTCTTTTTTGCAGGCCAAAAATAAACAAAAAATAATGTCCTACTGAGAATACCACCAGAACAGGCACTAGCAGGGGAGTTATGATAGAGAAATGATAGAAGATTGATAGAAATGAAGGGAAGCCCATTTCAGGGCCCCACAGTGGGCACCAGAAAATGTGTGTGTGAAAATTGTACCTGATCTGTAGACACAACACTTCAGTAAAACATTATAGGTTAGCAAAAATTAAAATCGTGCAAAATTGAAATCTAATTTAACCAAGCGATTTACTGCCTTCTAATAGGTGTGAGATTGATGTTCTCAGATTGTTATCGAGATCAGTGACCTAGATGACACCTAAATGAAGGATTTGAATGCAATTGATCTAGATATGAATTGAATGCAATTAAGCTATTTTTTTGGATTTTCTATGCAATAAGAATGATAAAAACTTGATATGAAATCTAATCTATATGAAATTGATCTGCTAAAATGATCTAACAATGATATGAAAAAGAATCTAAATGAATGTAAAAAAAACAAATTGATCTCACAATAGCCTTGATTCGCAATAAGCTTTGATTCTCCAGATGTCGATTCTCCAGCATAAGTTTGCACAATTATGAGATGCTTTGAGATGAGCTAAGGCTTTAATTTTATAGAAATCCAAGGCTTTGGAGGTGCATGTAAAAAAAGCCATAAATCACTTAGATTAACTCAGCTTGATTTTTGAGTTATCTGATAATAAAGATAATTTAATCCACAAAAACATGGAAATCATGCAAAAATAGCTTTTTAACTCAAATTAGAGTTTAGATCAGCTTTTTGAACTCCAAAAGGATGTTGAGTTCTAAGAAGTCAACACTTTGCATTGATTTTCTAATTTGGAGTTTAACTACTCTTTGATTGTGCACATGGATAATTATGAATTAATAAATAAATAAAGTGATTTATGCTCAACTTAACTGATTTTAAAAATAAATAATTGATTTATGGGTTAATCAATTATTTAATCAAACTTTTATTAAAAACTATATTATTAAATAATGACAACTTGCTTTAATTAATTAAATAAAAATTTAATCAATTATTCATAGGATATTGGATTTATTGTCAAAATTAAATAATACAATTAATAATAGATAGAATTAAATTTAATTACACAATTAAGTGGCAAGATATTAAATCTAATTAATTAAATATGAAAATATTCAATTAATCAAACTTAGGATAAATGTGATTTATCGCCAAATAATCATTAAATTAATGATAATTAAGATAATTAGGAATATTACTAGAAATATTCCTCAATGCAGAATTTAAGATAATCAATTATGATTCGATGATGTTTAGATGTGCCTTAGATTAGGACTTTGATGTTGATTTCATTCGATTTGTAGATGTAGGAGGTTAATGAACTTATAGCCCATTTTTGGGGTATTACAGGGAGACCTTGGCAATTTGATAGAAATATTTTCTTTGATGGTTGTGAAAATACCTATGTGGTTAGGCATGAAGGATCTAGGCATAAGCTATTGCCTTTACAGGAGACAGGGACTAAAGAATGTGGATTTGTCAGGTGTTGTCCATTTGACCATGATAAACCTCAGGAGCACAGGGTGGATGAACCTATCCCTACAAGGTCTAGTTTGAAAGAGAAGGAGAATGATATATATAAAGAGTTTGTTGAGATTAAGAGGCATATGGTCTTTCTGACAGAAATAGTACATCAGATAATGACATTGCTGACATAGAGAGATGCAGATGATATCGAGTTGGTTGAGGAGTCTGGAGAGGATGGAATTTACCAAGGTATTGATGTGATCAACAATGGAAGGGCTGGTCAAAATTGGTTATTATCAGTTGTATATAGGAAAGATAAGAAAAGTGGGAAGCAGGAAAAATTGCTCCAAGGGACAATGGATGAAGTGAAGACAACTTGGAATGAAGGACAAGAGGAGATATGGGTTAAGAACATATATGGCATACCTATTTTGATTCCCTTAAGGCATTCCTAATTTCCTTATGAGAAAATCTTCTTTACATGGGGTGTCTGATGCAGGAGAATCCTAGGATTCTTGGCAATCCTGTATCACCCAAAAATATGTTCATTTTGAAAGGCAGATTGGTAGTTTTGATCTTAGTTAGTGAAGTATTTTCTCGGTCTTGGAGTGTGGTTTCTTGGTTACAATATTTATTGGGGTGCTCGGTCTCTGAAGAAAACTCGGTAACTGAAGGTGTTGGTTACTCCTGGTGCTCAGTAATAACTATGTTGCTTAGTGATGCTTGGCGTGGTCGGTTCACTGGCATTCAATTATTTCTCTACTACTCGGTAACCGGTCTTACTGATTGGTGTTCTTGAAGATTTACTTATCGACTTGGTGTATTTATATTTGGTAGCTATTGTCACATTCTCCTATGTAGATCTAAAGGCTAACATGCTGAATTTAATTGTTGTAAGGCTATTTGAGAGCCGACCATGTATTGCATTTAATATTTGTATACTTTGGAAGCTGACTAGGTTTTGGGATTTAATTGTTTGTGAAGCTAACTTGTGGTTGGGTGTTAGTATTTAAGAGGATGTTTGGGTAGTTTTTTAGGGTAGTTGGAGTAGAGATCTAGAGGAATATTGGATCTAGATAGAAGGTACCAAAGTTAGTAGCTTGCGAGCTTAGGAATGAGGAGATTGCTTGGTGGATTTATGAGCACAAGTTTAGATCTTTCTTGGAGTGCCTGCCAGTCTCCTATTGCATACAGACCTGGACTAGCTATGAGGTGTATTTGATCCTATGTGATCTTGTAGAGCTGTTTCATGTTTTTTAATTAGCCGTAACTAGGAAGGCCTTACAGCTTGACACATTGCATGTAATCAGTTGTTGATGAATAAATACATCATTTTTCTTTTGGATCTAATTTCTATATTATGTTATTCCACTGTGTTGTGGTTTGGCTGCAAGTTTGGATAGTCCTTAATTGGAGCCTTCATCCTTGAATGCATTATATTGATCCTAAAAAGAAGATAACTATCAAAGCATATGATGAACAAGAAAGATCTTCCAAGGGAACAATTGTCCTACCTATCAAAATAGGACCAGTTATTAGAGGTATCACCTATCAAGTTTTGGATCTTCCTTTGGCTTACAACATTCTTCTAGGGAGACCTTGGATACATGAAATGCAAGCTATTCCATCAACATACCATCAATGTGTGAAATTTTCTTATGATGGAGTAGAGGTGACAATTCCAGCTAACATATCCACATCTTGCAATGCCTTGAAAGAAAGTGTTGATAAACTTTTTCCACATAATAGAGAATCTTTCACTAAGAAAATAGACATAACATCTACATCCAAGATGGAAAACATTGCCAAAGAAGTCAAAATCAAGGATAAAGGCATAGGTGAATATACTATGGAACTGGTCCTATCTCTCACATCTCTCCTAGTTTCACCTAAATCCTATGGACAACCTTCTGAAAAAGGTGAAACCTACAGCTAAAGAATCCCACGTCATATTTAATGGGATTTTTTTCATAGAAAAAGTATCTAAGAAAGAATCTGATGAAGAAGTTGTGCTTGCATGGTTATAAAAAGATGGGTCTCAATCGCAAACAGTTCAAAAATGTGACTCTAAAGTACCTAAATTCCCCGTCAAGCCATATGGACTAGGTCACAAACTGATGTCTAAAATCGGATACACTGGAAAAGGACCTCTAGGAATAAGAGGCAAAGGCATTATGAAACCCATTGAACATTGTGGAAGAACAAGTAAAGACACTATAGGCTTGGGATATCAGAAGAAACCTTTTCATCTGAGCAAAAACTCTCTACATGTCTTAAAGAAGATTGAACTAGCAATAGACATTCAGAAGAAGGAAGAAACACAACACTCAAACAATGATGATTTAGATACAACTAATCTTGTTCTTTATGAAAGATTACCTTAAGACATACTAGACCTTCTTAAGGATGAAGAGAAACCTAAGGAGAATATCCATTTGGTAGACACACAAGAACCTACTATTGAGAAAAAGATAGTTGCACCACAAGAACTAGTTGATCTCAAAGAAAGTTGAGAACATGAGTAAAATTAGGATGGATACCCCAAGAAGGGTTAAAATAGCTTTCACATGTGCATGGGGTACCTTCTATTGGAATGTCATGCCATTTGGTCTTAAAAATGTTGGTGCTACATATCAATGAGCTATGACATCAATCTTTCATGATATGATGTATCAAACCATGGAGGATTATGTTGATGACACCTTGGCTAAGTCTATGATAAGATCAAAACATTTGAATGACTTGAGAAAAATAATGGATAGAATGAAGAATTTTAGTCTTAGACTGAACCCTAAAAAGTGTGCCTTTGGTGTCACTTCTGAAAATCTCCTAGGCTACATTGTTTCAAAGAAAGGCATTGAAGTTGATCCTGCTAAAGTCAAAGCTATCATGGAGATGCAACCTCCCAAAAATATCAGTCAAATGAGGACTTTACAAGGAAGAGTGCAATCAATTAGACATTTCATATCACATCTAGTAGACATATCACAACCTTTCACAAAGGCATTACATAAAGGTGTGACTTTTGCATAGAATGAGGAGTGTGAAAATAATTTCAATCATATCAAGCAATATCTTTCAAATCCTCCTATTATGATGCCTCCTATTCAAGGGAAGCCATTGATTCTATATGTCTCCACCATAGATACATCATTGGGGGAATTAATAGCACAACATGATGAACAAAAAAAGGAAAGAGCTATTTACTACATTAGTAGAACATTGGTAGCATATGAGAAGAACTATTCAATGATTGAGAAAGCTTGTCTAGTTGTGATCTTTGCATCACAGAAACTGAGATATCACATGTTAGCTCATACAACACAACTAATAGCTAAGATTGATCCACTAAAGTACCTACTAAGTAAAGCTACGTCACAGGTAGAATAGCTAAATGGATGATGGTATTGAGCAAATTTGATATAGAATATGTTGAAAGGAAAGCTATTAAAGGCTAAGTCATTGTAGATCAACTGGTTGAAGCACCGTTGTTTGATGATATACCATTACAGATGGAATTTCTTGATTCATCCATCATGCACATATCTTCTAGGACTTGGCATCTTTTCTTTGATGGATCTTACACACAGAATGGATCTAGAGTAGGCATACTATTCATAACACCTACTCAATACCTAAAGCATTCAAAATCATGTTTCCTTTCACAAAAAATATTGTTGAATATGAAGCTTTATTTAATGGCATGAAGATAGCAATTTAGTGGCGAGTGACAGAATTACACATTCATGGAGACTCACAATTAGTCATACACCAAGTCAATGATGTGTACCAAAAAAAATATGAGAAAATAGTTCCATACAAGCGCATGGTTGATGACCTTAAGAAGTATTTCATCTCAGTCACTTTTGAACAGATTCCTAGAATGGAGAACAAGGCTACTGATGCTATGGAAACTTTATCATCTCTATTACATTAGCATGAACATGAGCTACACTATGAGTTCTTGGTGGAAGCACTATCATTCTCTACAAATGATTCCCTTGAACTATGCATGATCTGCACTATTGTTGGTCATAATTCTTCTAGATACAAAAACCTTTTCTGCTACCTTCAAGACCAAATCATCCCTGATACCTTCACCTACAATGAGAAATGTTACCTTATCTGAAACACATCCTGGTATGTCATCATTGGTAATGACTTGTACAAATAGAGTCTAGATGGTACTCTCCTTAGATGTTTAGAACATGAGGAGTCTTAATGTGTATTAGAGGAAGTCCACGAAGGTATATGTGGATCACATTCCAACGGTTTAAAACTAGCTCAAAAAATTATTAGGGCTGGGTACTATTGGCCTGACATGGAAAAAGAGGCTATCAAGTTTCCTAAGAACTATCAAAAGTGCCAAGTACATGATAACTTGATTCATGCACTAGGGAGAGATTTGATTCCCTTTCCTACACAATGGCCTTTTCAACAATGGGCATTTGATTTGATAGGAGCGATTTATCCACATTCTTCTAATGGGCATACCCATATCATTACAGCTATAGATTACTTTACAAAATACATAGAATCAATTCTTTTGACTCAAGAAACCAACAAAAAAATTTCAATGTTCATTCTGAACTACATCATATGTCATTATGGAATTCCACATTCAATAGTCATAGATAATGGTGTCCAATTCAAGAACAAAGACCTAGATTCCTTATGCTAAAAACTCAAGATTACACAACATTGGTCATCCATTTACTATCGTCAAGGGAATGGACAAGCAGAAGCTCTAAACAAGAATCTATTGAAAATCTTTCATCGGACAGTTAACAAGATAGGAAGAGATTGGCATCTCATGATAAATCCAACTCTTTGGGCTTACAGAACAAGTATCAAAACTCCTACTGGGGCTACACCATTTGCTTTAGTTTATGGGTCTGAAGTGGTACTGCCTATTGAGGTTGAAATCTCATCACTAAGAATTAGAATGCATGGTCTAGTAATTGATGATGACTACAAAGTGTCTAGGTTGCAAGAAATTGAACTACTAGATGAGTGTAGACAAGCAACATATGATCATCTCAAAGTATATTAGAAAAGAATGTCTAGAGATTACAACAAGAAAGTCAAACACAAAGAATTTTAGGTTGGCGATTTAGTCTTGAGAGAGAATCCTAAAAATCAATCACATAGAGAGCACAAGGGGAAGTTTGAACCCAACTAGCTGGGTCCCTTTTTTATCACTGCTACTTTTGGATCTAGAGCCTATCAACTCTCAATGAATGAAGGAGAATAGTTCTGAGAACCAATCAACATTCTACATTTGAAGAAATTCCACACCTAAGGCATTCAGGCTATGGTAAAATGTCTTAAAAAATCATAAAAATTAGAAAAAAGTCCTGAAAAAATAAACATCTTGGTGAAAACCTAGCAATAGGTGCCTTGATGATTCACAAAAAAATCAAAAAAATGGAAAACTATAAAAAAATTGAAAAGATAAAAATACAAAAAAAGAAGAAAAGAAAAAGTGCCTTGGTGAAAATCTGGTAAACAAGTGCCTTGGTAGAAAAAATAGAATCTCTACCAAGATGGTGAAAACCTGATAAATAGGTGCCACTTGTTCAAAATGCTCAATCTATTAGCGTAATCTTGGTCTTTCCCAGCTTTCAGTCCTACTTTAGTTTGTACATATCTCCTAGTTTATTTTTGCATTCCTGTTTTCAATAAAGTCAGTCACTATACCAAGCTCAAGCGTCTATATCCTATCAATGTTTCAAACTTGGGGGAAATCAGTGTCACATCCTATAGCTCTCAGTACCATAGATGAGTCATATCAAGTCAAAGTCCTTTGAAGCTACATCTGAGTCAATGCGTCTGTCTCCTCACCAGGAAAGGATTTTTGCACACCATCAAATGAACTACAAACAAAACAAAAAAATCTATGGTCACATGCTTTTATCTCCTCGTATGCTTACTAATTCACATTGAGATTTCTGCATATTTTTTCTCCTCGAGCTCTTTGATGATGTCCTTTATTGGATTTAGAGAGTGATGACTAGGGGAAAAATATTTTCTTTGTCTTCTTGTATGTGAAAATCTAAAAACTTTGGAAATTTTGGATTGAATTGTTGTCCACTATAAGTGCCTCCATCATGTATTGGATGGCCATGTGTACCTCGACCATCAATACCTGAATGCTTCAAGGAAGTCTAATCTAACTATTGTCTTTTCTAGTGATTTCTTACTCCTACTGTGAAACGTGATCTTACCTAAGGATGTGAATGATAAAGGGTCATTGTGGGTAATTCACATGAGATTCAGAATGATCTCCCAATTTCTTGGTGTGTTTGTATGCAAGGCATATTCAAGTCATCACAATGTTTATGTTCTAATGCTTATACAAATTGTAAAATCAAAATGGACATGATATTTAGGTCATCCTAGCATTTATGCCTTGGTGCTTATATCTAATCTGACATTCCAAAATAAAAATCAATATTCATATGTTCATGGTTGCCTAACTAGTGGACATTGTATTGATTTATCCAGTTACCTAATAAATATTCAGTGATGAAAATTACCGACACATGATCAGTGATTAAGTCCTAGGTCCTAGGTCTGCATTTCACTTTACACCTTGCATGATTGCATTTATCTCATGATTTCCAAATCCACTTGATGCTTAATGATTCTCCAAAACTATGCTAAACATGACACAAGGACTAATCATTGTATGAAGGTCCCTCCAATGAAACAACAAGTAGAATCTATTTTTGGGATCAAAATCCAAATCTGAGATCATTTACTTTGTCAAAATTATGATTTAAATTTTTTACACCTAGGATGACCAAGTGCTTGCATAATCGACCTTCTAAACATCAAAGAAATCCATTTTTCAACTTAACTAATTATCTCACATCAAACTATCAAAATTTCAACATGGTCAACTCATGGTCAAACCTAGTCAAACTTGGTCTTCAGGACCTCCAAACGATGCAGAACGCATTCTTAGATGTGTATAACCAATTCTCAAATCAATTAACATGCTTCTAAACTACAATGCTGGCTTTTCTTGCCATATTTCAATTTTCATCCCGAAGGGGGCATGGTATTGCACATCAATCAAATTTGTCAAATCAAATCCTTCTTTTAGTAATCGGGACAACAACCACATCTCGTTGCTAATTCATCAAAAGTCTTCGTTGCTTGGGGCACATCGCTTGGGGCATATCATATTCATCAAGATCCATATCAATCTAGTATTCTCTTTATGTTGTGAACTGTATTAGCTCTTCATAACCATCACTTTAGTCATGTTATTTCCTGTTAATATGATTTAGAACAATAGAGAGGGAGGGTGAATCGATTGTTCTCAGGTCCATATGTATAAAACAACTTTCAAAACTCTTCAACAAATCAGATCTAATAACCAACAACTACTCGGTCATTACTGAATTCATAACAGAAACATATAACTTTGTAGTCCACTACCCAACTGTATTTAACTTGTAAAACACATAAATCTTCAAACCAAAACATTCACACAAGTATTAACACTAGGATTTATAGTGGAAACCCAATTAGGGAAAGACCACTTTGTAACATGTTACTGATATTTTCACTCTTCTGAAGTGAGCTCTGTGAAAAGTCAACCCTGTAAAAGGTTACAAACACACTATCAGGTGTGACCTGGTTAAAGGATTTTAACCACTCTGTTAAAAGTGTTCCTTGTTATAGGACTTACATACACTCCATTAGAATGCAACCTTGTTCAAAGGATTTATACAAATGACTATTAGGTCAACCTTTGTTAAAAGGATTTTGACTGATACAATGGTTAGAAAGTAACAACAATATTGATCCTATAAACATACAACTCACTTTACAAATACCAGATCTAATTCCATACACATATGCTAGCTTACTGACTTTGATTCATTTCCATCTCCATCACTGATCTGCTCAGAAATCCCTTCAAGCAATCACAACACTTCTCCTTCAGCCTTTTCTTCTTAGACAGTCAATAACTTCAACTTCAGCATCATCTACTTCCACCTCTCTTCAACTCTTCTCAATCTCTCTCTTAGGTTTCCTTAATACTTCTTCAATTAGGTCAATCAAATTTTGCATCTTAATCTCCTCCATAGATCTTAGGGTTAGCTCAAACTCATCAAATCCTTCCAACTTTATGTTCTTCATTTATCCTTCTAGAAACATCTCAAATCTCTTTAAGATTTACAATAAAACATTTTTTAGTGCATTAAATGATTCTATACAATCAATAAATAAAGTCAACGTGGTTTATATAATCCAAGAATTCAACTATGTTGGCTAGGAATCTAAATTCTTCCTCAAATGTAAATTGTTGATGCTCGGTCAATATAGTTTTTATCTTCTTGGTCTTCACTGGGTAGCCCGGTCACTACTAAACTATTTCCTCAACTGATATTATCTTTCTCGGCAATTAACTGATGTTTAGTCAACATTGAATTTACTCAGCATATACTAGCTCGGTTGACACTAACATCACTCGACTTAAACTTGATTTCTTCACTTTTGCTTGATTAAGCCTACTACTTTAGTCTTCCTTATTACTTAGATAAGCAATACATTATCTTATCATTGTGCCACATAATCAAGTTAATGCAGGAGCATCTTGCATCACAAAATAAAAGGGGGCATGATAAAAAATAAAAAAAGAGAGGAAAAAAAAAGAAAAAAAGTTATTTCGTTTACCAAGGTGCATAGGTGGAAAATAAAATAAAATAAATATTTCATTTATTGAGGTGTGTAGGTGGCATTTTAGAAATTTGTAGAAAGTTCTTGCATTTAATATTTGTAGCTAGGTAGTTACAACTTTCTATTTTGTTATTGGCCCACAAAGGCAATGTAATTTTCTAATTGGCCCACATGGTGGTGCTTAATATTAATTGGGTGAATATTTAATATTTGTATCAAGGTAGTTGTATCTATCTTTTATCCCACATTGGTTGTGTTGTAATATCTTGGGTGGTAAATGTCTATATAAAGAAGGCATAGGAGCATTCATAAGTAAGCTCTCAAGTTGTAGAATCTTGTATTGGGGAAGAAACTCTCTCATTGCAAACTCTTGGATTGTAAGCTCTTGGGTTGTAAGCATGGAGGATGTAAGATCTTTCATGTTGTAAGATCTCTCAAGTTGTAATTATTTACAAGTATTAATATATGCTTTGTAAAGTATTTTGTCTTCTCTTTGTCTTCATATTGTTATGTTTTTGGTTATGAGTTGGTAAGGGTGGTGTGGCCCTTCATCACAAGTACACAT
This sequence comes from Chamaecyparis obtusa, assembly GCA_027943335.1. Classification (NCBI taxonomy): domain Eukaryota; kingdom Viridiplantae; phylum Streptophyta; class Pinopsida; order Cupressales; family Cupressaceae; genus Chamaecyparis; species Chamaecyparis obtusa. The sequence continues at coordinate 145,174 of BSBK01000695.1, forward strand.
TGAAGTATCAAGATAACTCAACCTTTCCCCTAGGTGCTATTGTTATCATCCTTGCCCTTAGTCTTCACAACATTCAAATAGATATAGTACTTTCTTAAATAGAAACAGTCTTACAAGTTAAGGTTTGACATCAATGACAATACAACAATTGCTTCAATTGTAATTTCCAATAATCTCCCTCTTTGGCATTGATGGCAACACCATATGAATAACACATGAATTACAAACCAATCCAAAAAATTATCTATCCATCAGAAATATTTGTAATATCCTTAGCTTCATTTTGATTCAGAATCAATTAGCCTTTCTTATATGAATGTCCACATAGTAACATTCATTCTTAATTTCTCCCTCCTTCTTGATCTTCCATGAAATTTCATAATGTGTTTTCATCTTTGATTCATCTCCCTCTTTGACAATAATTCAAAAGTAGCAACTAAAACATACATCCTTCAGATGTAGATGTCATCTTGTCAGTTTGTTGGAATTAGGAGAGATAGGGTACTAAGAGGGGAGGGGTGAATCAATTCCCACAAAAACTTTTACTCATAAACCTTCTAGATCTATAATAGTAAACAATAATAACCTTATAAAATAACTTGTATCTAATGCTTGAATCATTCATCCATTCAACTTGTAAAAGTAAATAACATGAAATCAACAATATACCAGTCCCATAACACAAGTATTTTGGTAACACAGAAACCCTTGTTAGAAGGTAAAAATTACAGTGGGGATGACACCCTCAAATTCTTCACTACTGCAGATAGAAAAGATTTTCCTATTAGGGCTACAACTGGTGATCACTTTTAGTGATCTTACCCTATTAGGAGTAACATACTAGATTAGCTAGATCTACCTAGTTATAGGATTTTAACAATACTTCTTAAGTGTGTACTTGGTTAAGAGATTTACATAACGACTGTTAAGTCTACTCTGTTAAGAGATTTAACCAAAACTCTATTACAATTGTTAGGAAGCAATAGCAAACTATCTGCTAATGACAACTTAGATTGTCTGATATAGATCAATAAAGTACTGAATGTATATCACCTTTACTATGATGAATCTCTGCTTTGAACTGCTTGGTTAGCCTACTCTGATTCTACTCAATTTGATTACCTCTGTATTCTGCTCTGCTCTTTTTGATATCTGATAAACTTGAAGGTTGGCTAAAGCTTCAAGTGCTTCTTCATTCATACATCAGATACATATCAAAATGATACAAAATTATAATTATATAGCATACTGCTTTATGCCACTTAACAAAATTAGGTTACAATATCTTAGAGAAAACCCTAAGATCAACAGTGTATATAATTAACCTAGATCTAACAATTACAAAAGATCTTCATTGTAATTAATGAATATCTTGACAATAAATGTTCCTCAATCTTGGTAAAATGTTTTTTGATTCTGTTGTAACCATTTGCATAGATTGATGTACCATTTCTAATTCCTATGCCATTTTCTATGATCCTCGATAAACACTATAAATACTACTCAGTAAATATACTGGTGCTCGGTGTAAAGACTCAACCGATTGGCTTATGATGCTTTCTTTTACCGACTGGGTTAATATAATTGACTGATCGATATCTTTGATCACCTTTGATACTAATGACAACCTTTAATGCTCAATAGAGATAACAATCTCCCCCTTTGGCATTAGTATCAAAACTTGAATGTATATAGACCTTAAGTCTCAAAACTTATATCTCCGCCATATACATATATCCTTATAAAAAAAAAATTCTATATGACTACCCCTTAGTGCATGCTCTGGGTAATGTGTAGTATACTTTCATGTATGTACATTTTTGGCATATACATGTTATCTCCTTTTATATTCATCTTCTATATACATGGTTTCCCCCTTTTTGATAAAAATTCAAATAGAAAAAAGTGTATACTTACAGCTTGTCAAAAATGTGCTGATGGGTTTTCTACAACGACTCCAAGAGGTTTTCTCATTCCCCTTTCAAGTTGGTAAGAGCAATGTGCTCAAGACCGACTTGTGCATGCATATCAAAAATATTGTCCAACACAAAAATCTCTGGTGTTGCAACAAGTGTTTGTGCCCTTGATATATGTTTCTCAAAAATTTTCAAGTATGGTAGGAGTTTTGTTTGCAACTCAGTGACCTGATTAGTTATTCACTCTTCTTGCTTCTTGAGATCTACTATCAACCACCTGAGTTCTTGAACTCTGAGTATATGCTTTGTAAAAGCTTGGGGCTCGGTTGTAGCTACATTTGCAATGACTGTGATTTCTTTCTCAAATTGTTTTATCTTTTCACTGATCTCTGCAGTGAATGTTTTGACAGTGCATAGCTTCATCAAGATTTGGCAAATAGAATTAGTAATAACCTGAATCTCTATTATTACCCTTGATAATTTAACCTTGTTAATAGCCACTTCTTGGCTGATTCTTTCAGCAAGTTTATCTTGAATCTCCAACTCTGCCCTTTCCTCTATTCATTTATCAGCTTCAACATTAGGTGCATTTATCTTCTCAGTAAGTATAGCAAGTTGATCCATGATAGGTGTATCTTCATCTATATTACCTCAGGTACTACCTATTGTAAGATATCCTGAACATTTTCTAATACTTCTTTGTTTTTATTCTCTTACTTTAGCTTCTCTTGTGTTTCTTTTATGGTACATAATTCCCCATATTTTCTCAATTCCTTGGGGCTAAGGGTCCTCAGATCATACTTAGGTATCACAATGACTTCATCCAATGTGATCGACCCTTTATCTTTCTTCTTCATCTTCTTCTCTGGTACTTGTGGTGACTTCTTGGTAACGGTGACAATAGCTTTGTCTTCTACCTTTGGGGTGTTCTACCCAGTTGACACACTATCTTCCTTCTACTCCTTGGTAACTTGTGTGTCAGTTGATTGAGGTGGAGCCACGAATGTGGTGTCAGGTGGGGTAACCTCAGTTGCCTTAGGCTTTTCTTGTGCCTTCGATTCTATTTTAGTTGCCTTTTTTTCTTTAGGCTTATTTTTTTCAATGGTTGTCTCCTTGCTTGGTTCCCCAATTGTATCTTGTGGTTTCTCAGGGACTGAGCCATTGGGTTGCTCCTATGAAAGAATTTCAACTACTTTAGCAAGTATAGGAAGCTCACCTAGTAATGATGTAAATGCACATTCAGTTACTTGTGCTTCATCTTGTGTATTGCCAGGTGCAATATTTACATCCTCATCATCATCATCCCTATCATTAGGATCACCATTTGTGATGTCCTCAATGAGTACATCATCATCAATTTTCTTCTTCACTTGGATCTCTATTGGATCTAGTGCATCCTATGAAACACTTATATCTTCTTTTTCAATAGTAATATCAATCACCTCGGTAACTGATACATTGGTGTCCTTTTTCTTCTCAGCTACTTTGTCATCTATGTAAATACCTTTGCCTTTAGAATTTTGTCTCTTCTTAGATAGATTTATAAATGTGATTTTCTTAGCTTGTTCTTTGGCTTTAAGAATGTATGCCCACAAGAGATGACCAGTCTCATCAACATCTTCCATGTTCTCATCTAATAACTGCATAGCCTAGCCTTTTACTTTAAATCTTTTGTAGTATGTTTCCATGTGCTTATCAATTTATGCAATACTAAAATGTGCAGCTAACTAAACTAGAGATCTCTCTCGCATTTTCTTCTTTGGTGTCTAAGGCATAAGCCCACTTCTATGTAATTATTTCTCCAAGTGCCTTGGGCAATGATAGTTCAAACTCTAAAGGAACTCATTGGAACTTTATCATCATTTGGATGACAGCTTCCTCAATTTTGTTCTGGTCTTCAGTTGACATTTTGTCAAACCTATTGAGTTTTGGATCTGCTAGATCTCCATTTTCAATGATATCTTTAGCAATATCATCTGTAGATCTTATCTTATTACTGACTACCTTGAATTGACTTTGATCACTTTCATTCTCTTCATCCTCAAGATCCTCTTGACTTCTTATCAATTTCCTTCTTTTCTTCGGTGCTTCTACTATCACCTTTGATCCTTTCTTTACATAAGTCTTTATCAGTGTAGTAGCCTTACATTTTGTTACCTTTATAGCTACCTTCTTTAGTGGTGAGGCTTCGGTTGCTGACCTTGTACGTGCACCAGTCTGCACTGGCAACTGCCTCTTCTTTGTAGCTAGGGTAGATGAAACCAGTATAGATTCCTTCTCCTTCTCGGACTCAGTTTCTTCATTGTCATATGGTTTGTTAGCCAACATCATCTAGCCTTCAGTTGTAGGTTCAACCGGTGACTCCTCAAATGAGTCAGATACATCTCCAAAGTGTTATGTTAATACTTTCTTCATTTTCTTTGCTTTTCTAGTCATTTTACCAATGACAAGCCCTATTTTTATCCTTGACTTATCTTCTTCAAAGGTTCCAAACCTTTTGTCCTTTGTGTCCTTCGGTAATTCCAGCAATGCTTGTATCGATTTTAATCTGAAATCATGAACCATTTTATAACCCATTGGTGCTAGCCATTTGATTCTTAGTTCAACTACTTTTATCATAGTATGGTCGATTGCTACTAAGAAACAAATATCCATTGCATATTTCTTGACCAATGAACTTGGAATCTGACTTCTAAGATTCATCTTTTCTTTGAAATCCTCAAAATATCAATCTATAACATTTTCTGCATTATCTCCCATACCTTTCATAAATTTAGAAATCTATGTAGTGATTGGTGTGTCAGTAGACCAAGTGGTGTGACCGACAAACAAAAATAATTTCTAGAGATAGAAAAAAAAACATACAAGTAGAGACCCAAACTTATAGGTGTTGGTCTTTTGTGACTGGATTGTCTTCATATTTTCTTCAACCTGTCTCAGTAGTAGCTCAACAAGGTCTATCTGATGACCTTTCTTAATCATTTTGTAAGCCATGTCTACTGCACTATAGGGTACACTATTTAATCATCTTGACTGAAATATCTTATACCCAATTACATACACTGCAAACTTTACTTCAGGATCCTTGATTGTAGCGATTTTTAGTGCTCTTCCATCCCATGTTGTGCCTGTGTTCTTCACAGCATCTGGTCGTGATGAACTTCTAAATGCCTTAGCTTTATCAGTAGTAGGGTAACCAGTGACCTTACTAATCATCCTCTTCATCACTTTGATAGGTCTTTCTAACCAAAATGTGCCATCATGGTAACGGCTCAATACAACCCTAATCCACTCATTCTTAAAGTTCTTCAGAAAGTTTAGGGCAGTGGTAAATCCAAGGGTTTCAACCTTATTGTGTTCTAGTTTTAGCTTAATTTGTCCATCACATAGTGCCTGATATGCAACATACATGTCAAAATCACCTATTTCTCTTATTTTGTATTAAATATATGATCATATGTCTTCAACCAGTAAAAACCTAGGTGGGATGCTTGAAAAAGTGCCCACTGAATCTATTTTTTATGTTACTTTAGGGTTTAGTTTATACTTTGATTCACTATAGTTTACTGACACTATGAGATTAATTTCTTCCTCTATAGCTTTAGATGAACTTGCAGTAGATTTCATTTCAACAAACTAGGTTTTTGGTAAGTACGAAGAATGTGCTCAGTAGGGTTTCAACTTAATCGGTATATATCAAAGAGTATGCTCGGTTCGATCTGCAATGGCTTTGAATCTTTCTAAAAATATTTTTCTCAAACTTGCTCTGTGAAATTTTAGCTCTCCAAAATCACAATGTGAAAAAGTGAACTCTGTCTTCTATGTATTTTTAGAATTTTCAATATTCCTGCTAAAAATTTATGCATTAAATGCTTAACCTACTTTCGGCTCATGAAAATTGTCAGCTCGGTGACGAATACAATCTTTTATCAACTTAGTTAATACATGACATATTTTCTCTATTGATACTAACATTTGGTTAACCTTGAATAGTGATTACCGATGGGTAACCAACGCTCGGTCTTAACTTTTACCGACTATGTGACTTTGTCAGCTTATAACATATAAGCCATAATACATCTTTATTCATGTAGATTTGGTATTTTCTCCTTGTATATAGGGAACTATATGTAAGATATTCTTATTGAAATATCAGACCTATACATACCTATATCACCTTAGGTGGAAGTGCCGATGTCACCCAATCCAGTGGACGAGGTTTCACTGACAACATTACTTGACTCAACACTCTCATTAGATGACTTTCTCCACATATTGTTCCTAATTCACATGATATCTACAATAGTGTTTCCACTCTCAAATACATGACCTTCCTCTGGTGCTCAGTCTCTATAGTCTTTTCTTAAATGACCGACTTTATGACAATGCAAACATGCCATTCCAGTGCTTGTCCAGCTTCTTGATTGTCCAGCCCATCTTTTCCTATTAGATTTTTCTACAACATGCCCATATCTACCACATGAAACACAATTATCCCATGTGTTATAATCCCAAACATAAGAGTGACCTTGTCTCTTTGGTTGATAAGGCTTGTGTTGTGTCTACTGCTTAGGAGTCCATACTTGCTTCATTTTTGCCTTACACTCTCATGTAGTGTGTCCATGCTTATTACAAGTATAACATAACTTCTCCAAAATAGTATTATTAGCATTCCATTTAGCTCTACATTCATAAGCTTGATGACCATACTTTCCACAATAATAACAATATCCATTAAACTTAGGAATGATAGGAGGTTTACCTTGTGTTTTGCTTCTACACACATTAGAAGTATGTCACAATTTGCCACAATGATAAAATGTCAACACTTTAGGTCTTTGATATTGATTTTTGTTGACTTGTTCATCTTGTTGTGATGGTTCTCCTTCGTCAGTGTAGCCTAATCCAGCTTTGCTTCCAAATCTTCTTTGATTAGTCATAAAGTCATCAATCTTCTTGGTATTGTCTTCAGCTAGCTTCATCATCTCATTATGTTGTTTTTGTGTCTTTATTTCATTTCTCAGTTTTTCATTCTCTTCTCTGAGTATTGCAACATCTTCAAGTCTTCTAGACAATTCTCTATTCACTCAATTGACTTCTTGATTCATAGTCATCATCTTATTAGACATTTGAAAGTGGCAATTGGTGAGTCTTTGTATTTCACTTTCTTTAGCTTGTATTTGTTCAATTGTATGTCTTCAGTCTTCAATAGCCATATTCCTTTCTTGTTCAACCTATCTAGCATTATTCATTATTTCTACCATTCTCACCATCTAAGATTCTTGACTAATTTGCAGTGCTTTCACTTGTTCGATTAAATCCAGTTTCTTTTCAGATAAGTCAGAGATTATACTTTTAGATCCATCAAAAATACTCCCTAAACTAGATCCAATATGATCAAATATATCATCAATTGCTTCTTCATGATAACCGACCTCATTTTGCAGTATAGTTAGGTTCTTTCTTTCAACTAGTAATTTCTTCATTCCTTCCTTGGCTTGCTTGTACTATTCAACAAACATCTGCATCTGAATCTTCTAATTCTCAATAGTCTTATTTAGCTTATATCTCTCCATGACTTAGATCTTTACCCTTTAGTGGTTAAACTATCCAATAAGAGAACTGAGCTTTGATACCAATTGTTGGAATTAGGAGAGATAGGGTACTAAGAGGGGAGGGGTGAATCAGTTCCCACAAAAACTTTTACTCATAAACCTTTCAGATCTATAATAGAAAACAATAATAACCTTGCAAAATAACTTGTATCTAATTCTTGAATCATTCATCCATTCAACTTGTAAAAGTAAATAACATGAAATCAACAATATACCAGTCCCATAACACAAGTATTTTGGTAATGCAAAAACCCTTGTTAGAAGGTAAAAACTGCAGTGGGGATGACACCCATAAATTCTTCACTACTAAATATAGAAAAGTTTTACCTATTAGGGCTAAAAGTGGTGATTACTTTTGGTGATCTTACCCTATTAGGAGTAACATACTAGATCAGCTAGATCTACCTAGTTATAGGATTTTAACAATACTTCTTGAGTGTGTACTCGGTTAAGAGATTTACATAAAGACTGTTAAGTCTACTTTGTTAAGAGATTTAACCAAAACTCTATTATAATTGTTAGAAAGAAATAGGAAACTATTTGCTAATGACAACTTAGATTGTCTAATATAGATCAATAAAGTACTAAATGTATATCACCTTTACTGTGATGAATCTCTGCTTTGAACTGCTCGGTTAGCCTGCTTTGATTCTTCTCAATCTAATTACCTTTGTATTCTTCTCTGCTCTTTTTGATATCTGATAAAGTTGAAGGTTGGCTAAAGCTTCAAGTGGTTCTTTGGTCATACATCAGATACAAATCAAAATGATACAAAATTATAATTATATAGCATATTGCTTTATACTGCTTGATAAAATTAGGTTACAATATCTTAGAGAAAACCCTAAGATCAACGGTGCATATAATTAACCTAGATCTAACAATTACAAAAGATCTTTATTGCAATTAATGGATATCTCAAAAATAAATGTTCCTCGATCTTGATAAAATGTTTTCTGAATCTATTGTAACCGTTTGCATAGATTGATGTGCCATTTCTAATTCCTATGTTGTTTTCTGTGATACTCAGTAAACACTGTAAATACTACTCATTAAATATACTGGTGCTCGGTGTAAAGACTTAACTGACTAGCTTATGATGCTTTCTTTTATTGACTAGGTTAATATAACTAACCAACCAATATCTTTTATCACCTTTGATACTAATGACAACCTTTAATGCTCAATAGAGATAACATAGTTCACTAACAATCTTTCTCCCTCTGTCCTCTTTTCTTATGACTGATTATTAGCTTTGCTGTACTTTTCACAACTCTAGGCAACTCCTAATGTGGGACCTTTCTCTACATCAATTTTTTAGATACTCTTTGCAGCACATTTGATGCAGTGCTCCTAGCTTGACTAGGTAGCCTCAGTTAGGGGAAGGACCCCTAATTTTCCTCTCAGATATTTATGAGCTTCTTTAGGTAAAGCTTTAGTGAATATGTCTACTAGTTGTCCCTTTGTATTCACATATTCCATTCTGGCTTCCTTATCTTGTACCAATTCCCTCAAAGTAGTGATACTTAATGGTGATGTGTTTGGTATTTTTGTGCATCACTTGATTCTTAGAGATGTTGATAGAACTTGTGTTGTCACAATAGATGACAACTGGTTCAGTGATCTCTTGTTTCATGCCTACCAACAATTTCTTTATCCAAACCAAGTTTGAACAATTCACTGCTGTAGCCACATACTCGGCTTCAGCTGTAGATTGGGAAATGCAATTTTGTTTCTTGCTTGTCTAGGAAACTAATCTCTATCCAAGAAAGAAATCTCCACCACTAGTGCTCTTTCTGTCATCCACATTTCCTACCCAATCAGCATCAGTATACACTTTCAGTTCAAATCTTTCATGCTTCTTGTAATACAATCCATAATTTGTAGTCCCTTTCAAATATCTCATTATACTTTTGACAGACATCATGTGAGTTTCCTTAGGATTGGCAGAGAATCTTTCCACAATCCCAATAGCTAGTGCAATATCTGGTCGACTATGAACAACATACTGTAGTTTTCCAATCATGGATCTATACAAAGTCTGGTTTACTTCAGCAACATCATCATTCTTAGATAATTTTTTTCCAATAGCCATAGGAGTACTTACTAGCCTTGAATCTTTCATCTCAAAGGTTTTCAATATCTCATGAACATATTTAGACTGGGTGATGAAAATACCTTTCTCCATCTGATATACTTGTAAACCAACAAATAATTTAATCTCCCCAAACATACTCATTTCAAATTCAGTTTGCATTTCATTAAAAAATTTCTTACACAAGGCATCATGTCCACAAAATATAATATCATCTACAAAAATCTTAGCCAACAAGATTCCTTTACCTTCTTCATCCTTCATGTACAAATTGCTTGTGTCATTTGTCCTTGATAATCCAATTTGTATCAAGTAGTTGTGCAGCCTCTCATACCATGCTCTGGGAGCTTGCTTCAGTCCATACAGTGCTTTGTTTAGTTTTCAAACCATGTGTCTCTTGTTTGGACCAACAAATCCTTCTAGATTTTCAATGTACACTTCTTCTTCTAATATACCATTTAAAAATGTAGACTTGACATCCATTTGGTATACCTTAAAATCTTTGTAGGCAACATATGTAGGTAAAGTTCTTACTCCTTCCAATCTTGCTACAAGGGAAAATGTCTCCCCATAATCTATTCCTTCTTGTGCATAGCCTTTTCATACCAGCCTTGCTTTGTTTCTTATGATTTGTCCATGTTCATTCAACTTATTTCTGAATACCCACTTTGTTCCAATGAAATTTTTTTTTCTAGTCTCAGCACCATAGTCCAAGTATCATTCTTCTTAATTTGGTCTATCTCCTCATTCATTTCTTGGATCCAATCTTCATTTTCTAATGCCTCTTTTGTTGTCTTAGGCTCAAATTCACACAACAAACATGTAGGGTCTCTTAACTTGCTTCTGGTCAGAACTCCAGTATCTTTGTCTCCAATGATTTGTTCAAGCTTGTGATGTCTTCTTACATATTTTTCCAAAATAGGTTCTTCTCTCCTTTCTTCTTTCTCTTCAGGTTCACCAAAAAGATTGTCAGATTCAACTTTTGAATGCTCAGTAATCTCTTCCTAATACTCAGTAACATTCTCTGGTTGCTCAGCATGTTCTTCTTTTCACTCAGCACTGTTTCCCTGATGCTCAACATTGCTTACTCGAGACTCTTCATCGGGTGCAAGTATGTCACTTGCCTCTCCTTCTTCCATGTACATAAAAGATCTATAATCTTCTAGTTCTTTGTTGCTCTCCTGTTCATTTTTCTCTGTATACTCATCAACTTTGACATTTATACTTTTCACAATTTTGTTAGTGTTAGAGTTCAAACACTTGTAAGCTTTACTTTTTGTGGAGTAACCTAGGAATATTCCCTCATCGCTTTTAGCATCAAATTTTCCATTTTTGTTGTCTTTTAGTATATAGCATTTTCTTCCAAAAATTCTAAAGTACTTTACATTAGGTGCATACCCATGGCATAACTCATAAGGTGTGAGATTTGTACCTTTTTTTATCTGTACTTGGTTAAGGGTATAGACAGTTGTACTAACAGCTTCTCTCCAGTACTTTTGTGCAACATTCTTCTTGATCATCAATGTTCTTGCACAATCCATGATGGATCTATTCCTTCTCTTAGCTATACCATTTTGTGGAGGTGTTCTAGGTGTAGACATCTATCTTTTGATTCCTCTATCATTGCAAAATAGATTAAACTCATTGGATATAAATTCTCCACCTCAGATAGATCTTAGACACTTCAGGTTCCTACCTGTCTCCTTTTCAACCCTAGCCAAATACCACTTAAAGTTTTGAAAAGCATCATTTTTTTCTTTTAAGAACATTATAGTCATCATTCTGGTCTAATCATCAACAAATAGAATAAAATTGTTAGAATAACTGAGAGAGGGGTGAATCAGTTATCCACAGTCCTAATCACAAAATGTATATCCAAAAAAAACATTTCTAAAAATTTTGCGGCTCAGTAAGATAGAATAGCATACTATTTGTGTATTTACCGATTGCCAATTAAAACATATAATGATTACCAATCAAATCCAATATGCAACATGTAAAGTATGATGACAAACAATTATCACAATCAACACATAACACAAGAGATTTAACGTGGAAACCCTGTTAAGGGAAAAACCACCTGGGACCGGCAACCCAAAAATTATTCACTCTTTTGAAGTGAGGTCGGTGAAGACCCAACCCTGTTAAAGGTTACAAACACACTGCTAGGTTTGACCTTGTTAGAGGATTTTAGACCAACCGTTATTGTCCAACTGGCATTCACTATAGGGTTGACAGGATAACAAATGTACACTCTATGAATGACATTACAAGACTTTCAAGTCTACTATATTAAGAGATTTATCTATTTACAATGGTTAAACTATAATAGTAATTTAGATCTGAATACAACACAACTTCAATTGCAAATTATTAGATCCATTCTTAAGCTCATTCAAATCCTCTGATCATTATATCAATTCTATTTCAATCAATATTTAGTGACTTACTGTCACTCAGTTATAGCTTCCTGATACTCGGTAATCTCTACAGTTCAGTTCTCCTTAACCAATTTGATCAGGCTTGAATGAAACTTATTCACATGATATCTTTGCAGTCTCCTTCCAGCATTACTTTCATTGTGAAACTTTGGTCTCTTAAATAGATGAGTAAACCATTTTAATTCCATCCATCATATTTTGCCACTTAATCTCCTTTGTTGATTTTTCCGCTTTAACCTTCCTTAGCTGATGTGTCAATAGCACATTTTAGTTTTATCCTTTAGATCTTCCTTGAATTATGCTAGCCAACAATATTGAGAACAAACATTATCTGTTAACTCTGATTTTGAGGTACTTTCCAGCTCATCAATCCTTGTCGGCTAAACTAATCATTTGGTTCTTTCCTTCTACTTGGTAAACAAAGAAATGTGTTGGTGAACACAAGCTCAGTTTATACCGTGCTCGGTATACACTACACTACGTTGGTGTATACTAAAATGCTTCTTTAACTGACCACACTACTTTGTGCATTTTTCTCTTTTCTTCATCATAGATGAATGCAACATAATCAACTCAATAACATAAGGTCATAGACTCATTCATAAGTTACACAATGTGTTCCTTATTCTCATCTGACATGTCCATCTTCCTCATGTAGATATATCTATTCTTCATTTATTTTATTTCTTCTTTCTTTAGATGTTTCGGCATAGTAACTTACAAGATAAGTACTGTCAAAACTAGCTAACATCAATGACAACATATTAATGATTTAATCATCTTACATATCTAATCAGAAACTCAGTGATCTCAAATCATAGATCTTCAAGTCATACAATGTATTCAAATCAGTTGTAGTTCATCAAAAATATCTTTCACCACAATAGCTTTGTACACTCATGGGTCCACAAAGGTCAGTATGAACCAAATCTAAAGCATTCTCAGAAGTAAAAGTCTTTCTCTTAAAACTAGACTTTGTCATCTTACCCAACTGACATTGTTTGTACATTACATTCTTAGTTTTCTTCAATCTTGGTAGTCCTCTTACTTTCTTCTTTTTACTAATTTCTACCAGATTATCAAAGTTAACATGACATAGCTGCTTATGCCATAACCATATATCATCAAGTTGTGCAATCATACATGTCTCTTCAGATAGGTCTAGATAGAACAAATTACGTCTTGTCTGTTCTCCACTTCCAATCAATTCTCTAGTGGTATCAAATATTTTGGCCTTCCTATGATGAAATTACACTTAGTAATCAGTGCTATTAAGTTGTGCAACACTTAGAAGATTATAGTTAAGATCTTATCAGTCAACTTAATCAATCCTTTTACCTCCAATAGGACATGGTGCATCATTGCCAAATTTAAAACTTCTACCTTTATAATGATCTAAGGTATCAAACTTACTTTTATCACCATTCATGTGGTGTGAAAAACCACTGTCAATAATCCACTTATCATTCTTGTTCACATAGGATATCAATGGAATCTTCTCATCCTCATCAAAATCATCTTTCATAGCAACATAGACTACCTCAATTTCAAAATCATCACTATCAGTGTCAGTCTCTTCTTTAGCAATATAGCAGGATTTCTTACCTTTTCCTTTGTAGTCCTTGTACCTTCGATAACTTATATCATCTCTTTTTTCTTTTTGCTTTCTATCTCTTTCTTCCTTGTTATCTCTGTCAGGACATCTGGCAGCAATATGACCAACTTTATTACATGAGAAACATATAATAGGGAGTTTACATTTATACTTTCCTTTTCCCCTTTTCAATCTTCTGGCCATAAGTGCTTCAAGATCTTCAAGTTCTTCATCAGATGTGTCACTTTCACTTTCACTCTCACTGATGCATCTTTCTTTTTCCTTCTTTGACTTACTCAAAACCATTTGTGACTTAAAAGCAGATTCAACATTAGCAACAGTGAAGTTATCATAGTTAGAAAGCTCAAAAGTAGTAAGCTTACCAACAAGACTTTCCAAAGTAAGTGCATTGCCAGGGTTAAATTTAGATTCTTGAATTGCTGAAATTTTAACAGCATAAATAGGATGCAAGGTTCTCAATACTTTTCCTATGATAGTCAATGACAATACAACAACTGCTTCAATTGTAGTTTCCAACAATCTCCCTCTTTGGCATTGATAGCAACACCATATGAATAACACATGAATTACCAACCAATCCAAAACTTATCTGACCATCAAAAATATTTATAATATCCTTAGCTTCATTTTGATTTAGAATCAATTAGCCTTGCTTATATGACCGTCCACATAGTAACATTCTTTTTTATTTTCTCCCTCTTTCTTGATCTTCCATGAAATTTCACCATGTGTTTTCATCTTGTTCATCTCCCTCTTTGACAATAATGCCAAAGCAGCAACTAATACATACATCCTTCATATGTAGATGTCATCTTGTTAGTTTAGTAACAATCTTTTCTCCCTCTATCATCTTTCTTATGACTGATTATCAGCTTTGTTGTTCTTTTCACAACTCTAGGCTGGTCATAACATGCAGAGTCTCTTAACTTGCTTCTGGTCATAACTCCAGTATCTTTGTCTCCAATGATTTATTCAAGCTTGTGATGTCTCCTTACATATTGTGCCAAAATAGGTTATGTTCTCCTTTCTTCTTTCTCTTCAGGTTCACTGATAAGATTGTCAGATTCAGCTTCTGAATGCTCAACAATCTCTTCCTAATACTTGACAACTTTCTACGGTTGCTCAACATGTTCTTGTTGTCACTCGACATTGTTTCCCTGATGCTTGGGATTGCTAATCTGAGACTCTTCATCAAGTGCAAGTATGTCACTTGCCTCACCTTCATCTATGTACACAAAATATCTATAATCTTTTGGTTCTCTCTTGCTCTCCTATTCATTTCTCTCTACATACTCATCAACTTTGACATTTACACTTTCCACAATTTTGTTAGTGTTAGAGTTCAAACTCTTGTAAGCTTTACTTTTTGTGGAGTATCCCAAGAATATGCCCTCATCACTTTTAGCATCAAATTTTTCATTTAGTTTGTCTTTTAGTATATAGCATTTGCTTCGAAAAATTCTAAAGTACTTTACATTAGGTTCATACCCATGCCATAACTCATAAGGTGTGAGATTTGTACCTTTTTGTATATGTACTCAGTTAAGGGTATAAATAGCTGTACTTACAGCTTCTCTCCAGAACTTTTGTGCAACATTCCTCTTGATCATCAGTTTTCTTGCACAATCTATTGGGGCTCGAAAATGCTGATCATTTTGAGGCCAACTAACAGGCACAATAGATGCCTCTGCAATTTTGGTTCGATTGAACCAAGGATGGTAGGCCTAAATCAAATATATTGTCTAACTACAAAAACTACGTGCATAAACAACAAAGTTCTTCCAAAGGGGTTACTGATCCTTGGAAGATAAAATAACTTAATGTCCTAATTGGTAGATATTTAAAATATTTAGGCTATTACATTAAAACTAATGCTAAACCTAATTTACTGTTTGATTAAGAAGATAGCATATAGGGCATATACTTCACAGAAAGAAATAAATAACAACATAAAATGAATGAATAGACAAGTGCCTAATGCCAAATTGAAAATAGAGTCAATGTTCAATATATGTAAATGGAGACAGTTTTAAGATTAACTTGCTTCTGCAGAAACAAGACCATCAACCTACAAGTTTCTATTTGAACCAGAATTTATAACAATTAATACAACAGGTCCTATGGTTTTTAACTTAACTAAAGAGCCTGAAAGGAAATGACTACAGGTTCTTAGACCTTGCAATCATTATTCAAATTGTATATATTAATTATAAATAAAAGCTTGAAATGGAAACATAATAGGATACCCTAACGAGAGAGTAATCCAAAAAACCTAATTGAACATAAAACCATAAAATCAACAGGGTATAGGTACTTATCAAATATTTGTGCATAAGATTTTGAAATATTGCATTCCAGTCTATGAGTAGTAGCACTTTTTTCCGTGATAGAATTGTGTGTTTTGTTTTTACAATTGATTGAGTATAAATATAAATTTCAATGGTTTCCTGTGAAAGGACATGCCCTTTCACAGGACCTAATTGTATAATTAACCTTAAATGTATATAACCAAATCATAACAATATTTGTTCAGGAAAATATCCCATATAGTTATATGTGTGTCGTGCATAATAGTTTACTCTTTAATTTCCTGCACACACAAAATAATCAATATTAGTTCATCTCAAACATAATAATAAAAACATTATGTAGTGTATTAATCTTCCATAAACATAATACTTTTTTTTTTAATAATCAATTAAAAATAGATAAGAAAAATAAATAAGTAAAAACATAAATTTGAATTAAATTATATTTTAATCCTAATGACTAAATCATGAAGGATTTAAATAATGTGATAAATAAAAACATTACATACACAATTATCCTTTTAATTTAAAAATAAAGGATAATGCACTTTAAGAGTACAATCCACTTAATAATAAAAAATAAAAAATAGCCCTAAAGATAAAATCAAATTTAATTATAACGAACAAATCTAACCCTAAAGGTGAAAACAATCCACTTAGGGTTAATTTTATTAGGGTCATAGTTACTTTGATGAAACAAATCTTTTTAACATAAAAATAAAAATGTAACTATTAAAATAGATATAATTAGGGGATTAAAAATTTATCTTTCCCAAAAACAACCCTAAAATATTTCTAAAGAATTAACTCATTTATAAAAGTTAATAAGATGAAATAATTCAAACCTTAAAAATTAGAGTAAAGAAAATTACCTTTTAGTAGTTTGCAATTAAAATATAAAAGGCAACCCTAAAAAGAAATATATACATAGTACATTATTAAATAATAAAAACCTACTCACCTAAATAGGTAAAAATATTAATGTTAAGTATATTAGGTAAAAATATCAAACGGAAAAGACAAAAGATTTCACACCAAAACCCTAACAAATAAACATTTACAAATTTCAACCCTTTTACTCCATATTTTATTTTTATTTCTAGGGTTTTAGAGGTAAATGAAATAATTATTAGTAATCAAGACACATGAAGCTTCTATCTCACAAACCTAATTTATTTTAACAGTTAATTCAAGAAGAGATAATATTTTCTATAATTTATATATTCATTTACACACATATTCTTGAAGAATAATGTAGAGCAACTAGTTAAGGGTAGGGTCAGGTAGTTAGGTAGGAAGAGGAATGGGTCGAGAAGTCGAGTGTTCAACTCCCTCTCCACGTTCTTTTTCCAAAAATTAGAAAATAGATAAATACACAAAATAACATAGTAATCATGTTACTTAAATTATAAAAGATAATTAGGGAAGAGGTAACTCCTTGTGTAGGAGGTTGTTTTTACTTCTCACCTGCACATTGAAATGAAGATAAATTAGTATTTCTTCATAACCCTCTTGAAGACAACAAGTAGACTAACTGGTTATGGGGTAGGGTGGTAGATAGGTAGGAAAAAAGGCCAGCTTGAGAGGTTGAGTGTTCAACTCCCTCTCGCCGCCTTTTGTTCAACCTATTTTATATTTTCAATAATTATTTATTTTCAAAAGTAAATATGCATTTATGGAATTAGAATAAGATAATTAACAACCTACTAAATGAAAACACATTAGCTCTTTTATCATTTAATTTTTTAACATAAGCAGATGATATAAAACTAAAATTTACACCATACTTTCCTAACATCCTGTCTATTTAGAACCTGAAAATTATGGTGTCAACAGTGGCTCCAATTGGGGACGTGGATCCATACCTAGACACATCGAGAATCCATCATTCTCTGGAGAAGCAGATGACTAAATGAAAAGTATTAATGACACAAAATAATGATAAATAAATAAATACGACGCCAAAAATATCAAACATGAAAATAAAAAGCTTATAGAGAAAATATAAATAAAAGAACTGATTTCTAAAAGAAATACTTACCTGAGCAACTAACCTTACCTCTGTCGAAAACCTTGTTTTGGTCATATAACATTTTATGGCTTCTTGAAATGTGTTGAACATAATTCTCATGCCAATCATCATAATTCCCAATGTAATAAACCTATTCATGATGTGATGCATCTTCTAACTATGAGATATCTTCTTCACATTCCAGAGAGATCTCATTTATTTCACAGAATGGATTAACACATGGTTTATATCTAGAAAAATCTCCATCCCTTTTAAAACCCTTTATAAACATATTTCCTTCACCACATGTTTCCTTGGTTTCCACACAAAGCTGATCCGGTGTCTATGTTTCCTCAATCTATTCACCATTTTCTTCTTTGTATAAAATTTTATTAGGGATCTCTGTAGAATTTTTAATGAATTCTTTTTCTCCCATTAAATCATCGTATACAATTTTAAGAATGAGTTGTATCTCCTCATGAGTTATTCCTAAACTATATATTTTGTTTAAAAAATTTGGCCTGGTATCAGAAGGTATTTCATAGAAAACATTCATCATCCTCATAAACAAACTTACCATATTTTCATTATCATACCATTTTAAAGTAATAAATGCATCCAAGGGAGATAATGATTCATCCCCCTGGTGTTGATTTTCCTGGTTACCATACTGATCTGTGTGAGCTTGATGATTATGATGTCCATGATCTTGGCTTTGATGCCTCATATTTTGTTGGTTTTGTGCATGATGTCGGTATATAGGATTTTTGCCATGTTGATTAAAGTTGGTATACCTGTTCTGCACATTATGACAAATTTTCATATTGTTAGATATTTTATAATTTGTAGCATTATGGTCATGAACATTACAATTCTTTAAATTATTTTGATCATATGCATTATACAAATCAACATTTTTAGTATTACCTGGAAAATCATGCATTTTATCATTCATTTTATTCCGCATATGTACATTATTTCACATATTGAGAGATTGTACCTATCTTTTACCTTGCATGTCGTGATTTTGATGTTTCATATTATCCTGTGGCAATGTGCAATTCTATTGATTCATACTTACTTGATTACCTATGTTAAGTTGCGTATCATATTGTTCTTCATGCATGCCCTCTTCATAACACAATGTGTGTCCATGCCATTCCAAACCATGGTGAGATTGACCATTTTTATCATTTAAATGATTTCCATTATTTTCATGTGTAATATGTTCATAAGGATATTCCTCCCTATCCGCAAATCTAGAGTTATTTGATTGCTTATACAAATCTCGGGACTGGTGCCAACCTAGCTGCTCATGCAAGTCTCCAAAGTGCTGCGTTCGGCTCTCCTGATATATTTTAGTATGTCCATAATGCATATCATGCAGATCACGCTGTTGTTTACATGGATCATTAAGGTTAACATAATTGATTTGTTGCGCATGAATTTTTTGTTGTGTATTACTTTGCGGATAAATATCCTCATCTTTTAAAACACATCTGCCTTTTATTCCCTCAACATGATATCCCTCCTTTTGAGTGTACAAATAATTTTGTGCAAACTGGTGCTTTTGATCAGTCTTATTTGACTGTGCATTTTCATAGTGCATGCCTTGCTCATGCCAATTTGAATTATTTAAGTTATGCTTATTACGTATCTCATATATATCATGATCTCCCATGCTACAAGCCATAACATTATCTCACTGGTTATTAAGTAAGCCAGATGCATCTTTAACTTGTTGTGCACTCCACATTTCCTCTTCGAAATAGACACGTGAATTTCTGTGTTGTAGCAAGTGATGTGAAAACAAATCACTTTGCCCATTTTGGATATTTTCCTTCCCACACGTACGTGATTTAGGGTAATGTATATTATCTATATGCTGATATGCGTGGGAATATTCTTCCTAGTGTTTATCCTCCTGCACAAATTTATAAACATCATTTTTCTCTTCATAAAAACTGTTATTACCCTTAATCTCACGCTGGCCTCTTGCCCAACCACTTGGTAAATGTGTATTATTCTATTGTTCATGTAGATGACATGTGTCCATAAGCTGTGCATGCTTTTCATTTTGCGTAGGTTGATAATGTTGCTCATTTCCATGCCTTGATTCCAGAATAACGTGCTGGTTGGGCTGCATAAAATTATCATATTTACTTTTAACTTCATATGCATCCTCCTTCTTTTGCATGGAATAATGTATTTGACTTAGTTGTTTGCGCGGATCATTAGGTTGTTGTTGATTATAGTTTCCACCTTCCTTCGCAGATGAATCTGTGTTATGCTGATGTGTTGGATTAAAACCATATTGCTGCTCATAATTTGCACTTTGAGACTGCTTAGGAATTCCAGCGTAGCTCTGTGTGTTTTCACAATGCATGCCTTTCTCTTCTCTAGCACTCATATGCTGACCACACATGGGATGATTCGGCTGTAAGGATTCCTGTGCAAACTTGGAAGTACCAAAATGCTCATGTAAGACATCAAATTATTGCATGTATTTCAGGTGAAGTATGACCTGCTTCACATTTCACGCAAACTCATCTTGATATTGCATTTGTAGTCCAAGTTGCATGGCATAGTGTTCATGACTATATTGTTACTGACGTGAATTGATATACTATTGTTGATCACAGTTATTCTCCAACACATTGTCTATTTTCTACACATTAATATGGTTTTGCGCAAGTCCATCTGGCTGCTTATGCTAGCTTCTTGGTAGCAAATAAGAGGTGTTTTCATCATAATATTGGGAGTGTACATGGTCCATCTACTACATAGATACCTTTTTCTCACCCAAGGCATTAACATATTGTTGCGCAAGCTGGCTTGGAGGTTGCGTGAGCAGCTCTTGAGGTTTTCGCTGGGCTTCATAATGAATCAACATATCTTTCTCCTATCTTCCATGTTGGCTCCTTATGCAACTATTTTGTTGCATATAATATTTATTGCTATATCTCTTATTTTGAATATTGTCATATTCTTCCCACTACTCACCCAATGCCTGTATGTTCTCCCATGTAGGCTTGTGTTTTTGGCTATCGCCATAAGGCTGGGCCCCCTCACCATGCATACTTTGTGTATTTGAATGTGTGTTATAACCTTGATGCTACATTTGTGAAGTGCACCACTATTTATTTCCAACTTCACATCCTTTTTCAGCCATAACATTATAGGTATTTGCAAAATCACTTGGTCGTGTGAAGAAATCCTCTCTAACATACTCCTCACGCACATGTGCATCTAGGTAGTTTATATCATGCACATGACTAGAATTACATGGTTGTTGATGTGAGTTTCCATAATGTGTATGTTGATTCCAATAATGCCAATCTTTTTCATGATCACCCAACTCGTGCATATAATGTTGTGTTTTAACATTATTATATCCTTGTGCAGTTTTATAAGGTTGCATACTATGATTTAGGTCATGATTGTTATTAGCTTTGGTAATAGCATAACCCCTTTGCTCTTGCCAACCTCCCCCATGATATCCATGTAAGTTATTGTTCTTTGGCACGTAAAAATCATTTTTATTTCTTAAATGATTTTGATCATTTTCAGGTTGCTTGGCACCATCCCTTTTATTATTAGTTATAATATCTCAAAAATGTTTATCATTATCTGATAAACCACACACATTTCTATTATGCACGTCATTGTTATTTTCTTTATAATACTCACCCTCTGCACATAAACATCTGTTATTAATATTTTTATCACCTTGCATATTGTCATAATGTTTTTCATTATAATTTTGATCAAAATTATTAAAATTATGACCAAAATGATCATTATTTCTCCGTTGTTGTGAACCTCCACCATATTGGGAGTCACTGTGCTCAGCGCTGCTGAATAAACTATAAACATTTCCATTATGCACAGGTAATCTCTGCAAATCGTGCAAGTCACATTCCTTGTCCCGATTTTGATCTTGCTAATCACTGTTATTCCTTGCAGTCCCTTTTGCACTATTTTAAATATCATAGGGATCATTAGCGTTTCCCTGCTTGTTGCTTAGATCACACATCAGATTCAAATTTTTTTTGAACCATTCACCGTCGCTTCCTGAAGTTCTTTCTTCATTGTTTGGTTCCAATTCAATGAACCACATGCTCTTTATAGATCTTCTGCCTAACATAGGCTTTGCCTAAAATTGTGTTTTAGAGTCACCACCTCACTTCCTATGAGGAATTAATAACTATTCTGAAACCTTCTTCCCAGTAGAGTCTTTATAACACTAACCAGAGATTCTAAAACTGAAATTCATTGATAGGTTTCCCTAGCAGAGTCACCAATTTGTTGGGGCTCAAAAATGTTGATCATTTTGAGGCCAACTAATAGGCACAATAGATGCCTCTGCAATTCTGGTTCAATTGAACCAAGGATGGTAGGCCTAAATCGGATATATTATCTAACTGCATAAACAACAAAGCTCTTCCAAAGGGATTACTGATCCTTGGAAGATAAAATAACTTAATGTCCTAATTAGTAGATATTTAAAATATTTAGGCTATTATATTAAAACTAATGCTAAACCTAATTTACTATTTGATTAAGAAGATAACAGATTGGACATATACTTCACAGCAAGAAATAAATAACAACATCAAATGAATGAATAGACCAATGCCTAATGTTGAATTGAAAATAGAGTCCATGTTCAATATATGTAAATGGAGACAGTTTTAAGATTAACTTGCTTCTGCAGAAACAAGACCATCAACCTACAAGTTTCTATTTGACCCAGAATTTATAACAATTAATACAAAAGGTCCTATGGTTTTTAACTCAACTAAAGAGCCCGAAAGGAAATGACTACAGGCTCTTAGACCTTGCAATCATTATTCAAATTGTATATATTAATTATAAATAAAAGCTTGAAATGGAAACATAATAGGATACCCCGACGAGAGAGTAATCCGAAAAACCTAATTGAACATAAAACCATAAAATCAACAGGGTAAAGGTACTTATTAGATATCTGTGCATAAGATTTTGAAATACTGCATTCTAGTCTGTGAGTAGTAGCCCTTTTTTCTGTGATAGAATTATGTGTTTTGTTTTTACAATTGATTGAGTATAAATATAAATTTCAATGGTTTCCTGTGAAAGGACATGCCCTTTCATAGGACCTAATTGTATAATTAACCTTAAATGTATATAACCAAATCATAACAATATTTTTTTAGGAAAATATCCCATATAGTTATATGTGTGTCGTGCATAATAGTTTACTCTTTAATTTCCTGCACACACAAAATAATCAATATTAGTTCATCTCAAACATAATAATAAAAACATTATGTAGTGTATTAATCTTGCATAAACATTATACTTATTAATAATCAAATAAAAATAGATAAGAAAAATAAATAAGTAAAAACAAAAATTAGAATTAAATTATATTTTAATCCTAATGACTAAATCATGAAGGATTTAAATAATGTGATAAATAAAAACATTACATACACAATTATCCTTTTAATTTAAAAATAAAGGATAATGCACTTTAAGAGTACAATCCACTTAATAATAAAAAATAAAAATAGCCCTAAAGATAAAATCAAATTTAATTATAACGAACAAATCTAACCTTAAAGGTGAAAACAATCCACTTAGGGTTAATTTTATTAGGGTCATAGTTACTTTGATGAAACAAATCTTTTTAACATAAAAATAAAAATGTAACTATTAAAATAGATATAATTAGGGGATTAAAAATTTATCTTTCCCAAATACAACCCTAAAATATTTCTAAAGAAATAACTCATTTTTAAAAGTTAATAAGATGAAATAATTCAAACCTTAAAAATTAGAGTAAATAAAATTACCTTTTAGTAGTTTGCAATTAAAATATAAAAGGCAACCCTAAAAAGAAATATATGCATAGTACATTATTAAATAATAAAAACCTACTCACCTAAATAGGTAAAAATATTAATGTTAAGCATATTAGGTAAAAATATTAAATGGAAAAGACAAAGGATTTCACACCGAAACCCTAACAAATTAACATTTACAAATTTCAACCCTTTTACTCCATATTTTATTTTTATTTCTAGGGTTTTAGAGGTAAATGAAATGATTATTAGTAATCAAGACACATGAAGCTTCTATCTCACAAACCTAATTTATTTTAACACTTAATTCAAGAAGAGATAATATTTTCTATAATTTATATATTCATTTACACACATATTCTTGAAGAATAATGTAGAGCAACTGGTTAAGGGTAGGGTCGGGTAGTTAGGTAGGAAGAGGAACGGGTCAAGAGGTCGAGTGTTCAACTCCCTCTACCAGTTCTTTTTCCTAAAATTAGAAAATAGATAAATACACAAAATAACATAGTAATCATGTTACATAAATTATAAAAGATAATTAGGGAAGAGGTAACTCCCTATGTAGGAGGTTGTTTTTACTTCTCACCTGCACATAGAAATGAAGATAAATTATTATTGCTTCATAACCCTCTTGAAGACAACAAGTAGACTAACTGGTTAGGGGGTAGGATGGTAGATAGGTAGGAAAAAAGGTCGGCTTGAGAGGTTGAGTGTTCAACTCCCTCTCTCTACCTTTTGTTCAACCTATTTTATATTTTCAATAATTATTTATTTTCAAAATTAAATATGCATTTATGGAATTAGAATAAGATAATTAACAACCTACTAAATGAAAACACATTAGCTCTTTTATCATTTAATTTTTTAACATAAGTAGATGATATAAAACTAAAATTTACACCATACTTCCCTAACATCTTGTCTATTTAGAACCTGAAAATTTTGGTGTCAACAGTGGCTCCAATTGGGGATGTGGGTCCATACCTAGACACAACGAGAATCCAACATTCTCTAGAGAAGTAGACCACTAAACGAAAAGTATTAATGATATAAAATAATGATAAATAAATAAATACGATGCCAAAAATATCAAACATGGAAATAAAAAGCTTATAGAGAAAATATAAATAAAAGAACTGATTTCTAAAAGAAATACTTACCTGAGCAGGTAACCTTACCTCTATCAAAAACCTTGTTTTGGTCATATAACATTTTATGGCTTCTTGAAATGTGTTGAACATAATTCTCATGCCAATCATCATAATTCCCAATGTAATAAACCTATTCACCATGTGATGCATCTTCTGACTGTGAGATATATTCTTCTTCACATTCTGAAGGATCTCATTTATTTCACAGAATGGATTAACACATGGTTTATATCTAGAAAAATCTCCATCACTTTTAAAACCCTTTATAAACATATTTCCTTCATCACATGTTTCCTTCGTTTCCACACAAAGCTAATCCGGTGTATATGTTTCCTCAATCTGTTCACCATTTTCTTCTTCATATAAAATTTTATTAGGGATCTCTGTAGAATTTTTAATGCATTCTTTTTCTCCCATTAAATCATCGTATACAATTTTAAGAATGAGTTGTATCTGCTCATGAGTTACTCCTAAACTGTATATTTTGTTTAAAAAATTTTGCCTAGTATCAGAAGGTATTTCACAGAAAACATTCATCATCCTCATAAACAAACTTACCATATTTTCATTATCATACCAATTTAAAGTAATAAATGCATCCAAGGGAGATAATGATTCATCCCCCTGGTGTTGATTTTCCTGGTTACCATACTGATCTGTGTGAGCTTGATGATTATGATGTCCATGATCTTTGCTTTGATGCCTCATATTTTGTCGGTTTTGTGCATGATGTCGATATATAAAATTTCTGCCATTTTGATTAAAGTTGGTATACCTGTTCTACACATTATGACAACTTTTCATATTGTCAGATATTTTATAATTTGCAGCATTATGGTCATGAACATTATAATTCTTTAAATTATTTTGATCATATGCATTATAGAAATCAACATGTTTAGTATTACCTGGAAAATCATGCATTTTATCATTCATTTTATTCTGCATATGTACATTATTGCATATATTGAGAGATTGTACGTATCTTTTACCTTGCATGTCGTGATTTTGATGTTTCATTTTATCCTGTGGCAATGTTCAATTTTGTTGATTCATACTTACTTGATTAGCCAGGTTAAGTTGCATATCATATTGTTCTTCGTGCATGCCCTCTTCATAACACAGTGTGTGTCCATGCCATTCCAAACCATGGTGAGATTGACCATTTTTATCGTTTAAATGATTTCCATTATTTTCATGCGTAATATGTTCATAAGGATATTCCTGCTTGTGCATAAATTTGGAGTTATTTGATTGCTTATACAAATCTCAAGACTGGTGCCAACCTGGCTGCTCATGCAAGTCTCCAAAGTGCTGTGTTTGGCTCTCCCGATGTATTTTATTATGTCCATAATGCATATCATGCAAATCATGCTGCTATTTACATGGATCATTAAGGTTAACATAATTGATTTTTTGTGCATGAATTTGTTGCTATGTATTACTTTGCAAATAAATATCCTCATCTTTTAAAACACATCTTCCTTTTATTCCCTCAACATGATATCCCTCCTTTTGAGTGTACAAATAATTTTGTGCAAACTGGTGCTTTTGATCAGTCTTATTTGACTATGCATTTTTTAGAAATAGGGAATACTGAGAAGGGGGGGTGTATCAGTATTCTACAAACTTTATCTTTTGCCCAATTATGGATATAACAGATTATCTCTATTCATGCATAACGT
This sequence comes from Chamaecyparis obtusa, assembly GCA_027943335.1. Taxonomy (NCBI): domain Eukaryota; kingdom Viridiplantae; phylum Streptophyta; class Pinopsida; order Cupressales; family Cupressaceae; genus Chamaecyparis; species Chamaecyparis obtusa. The sequence continues at coordinate 171,861 of BSBK01000695.1, forward strand.
AAGAAGCTAAACAATATGCATAGCAATCGAAATAAAGAACTCATAACACATGATATTTTCTCGAGGAAACCCTGGTGGGGATGGTACCCACAAAGATCCACTAATCAAAAGTATCCTATTAAGGATATTGACCCTGTTAGGAGTCTATTATAAGCATATAGTGTATCAGTCATGATTAAGGGACTATAGGCCTTGTTAGAAGCCTCAACCCTGTTAGGAGTTATCAATACAAAATCTGATTACTAGATGAGCCCACTGTCCAAACAAGTAATATGCAATGTATACTGATTACAAAAATGGATTAAGGTGCATAACCTTATGCTTCTTGCATCTATATCTTTTTGCTACTCTTACATTCGCATCATACCATTACAATATTACACATCTCTCTCCACTTTTTCTTGCAATTACAATTACATATATACAAGTTATTAAAGATAATAAATTTACATGGTTGGCTTCCATATATCATTATCTAAGAGTTAACATCTAGGATGTCATCCCTTTATATTGTTAAGTCATTATTTTGATAAACAAAATAATCCCTTAACTCTTTACCAATTCTGCCTTCATATTCTATCATGTCGACTTCACACTATCTTCGGTAAAACTATCATAACTAATTTCGTACATGTTGTATTGACTTACGCTCTAAGATGGGTCATCATTAGCCATCATAGAGTCTATGTTCAAGTGCACAAGCACTGAACTCACTCCAATCAATGTCGCAAACAAAAACTGTGTCCTGGTACATTGTAAAAACACTGTCTCACACTTAGACAAATTTGAGATGCTCTTTGCTATACTTGCTCTCTGACTTGTGCAATCTACATAAGGATCATATGTTTCCATAATGACAACAACTATGTACTCACTTCAGGCAAATTGCCAACAATCTCCCCCTTTGTCATTGGTGGCAACATATGAGAAAATTGGCTAAGTGTATAATAACAAAATTTTAAAATTGTCTCAAAATTGGCCATAGTATAAGATATATACTATCCTTCTATCTCCTCAAAAATAATTCTTATATACTACAATACTCCCCCCTAAGAGTATACATAATACTATCAGTCTTCTGCTCTGTATAATTCTCAATTTTCTATATATCTCTCCCCCTTTGACAACAATGACAAAATAAAGTAGGGAGGCTAACAAAACTGTAACAAAAAAGATTATACCTTAAATGTCTTATTGCAAAGCTGGTAGGCTTGCAACACAATCTAAAAAATCAACTTTTATAGCTTCTAACTCCTTTTCCCATGACTTCTTGATGGAATCTGCCACATTAAGTAGTGTGCTCAATCCATAAGCTACAATTTGACATGCTTGGAGGGTCTCAAAGGTAAATTTATGAAATGATATCCTAACTATAAGACATTCTTCCAGCTACTCTTTAATAACACTTATCTTCATGGAAGTATGTTCTCTCAGAAGAGTGAGTCTCCTTGATTTTTTGTTCCTCTCATCTTGCAAAATTCTTATTTCATCATATAGCTTTTGAACTTTCTTCTCAACATGACTAATCTTCACATTAGGATTAGAAAGAAGGTTTGATTCATTTTGAATATCTGCTTCCTTTAGCTTGATCTGCTTGTCTTCTTCTGCTGCCAAAATCTCTGGTGTTGTACACTATATGTACAAAGACTTTCCTATTCCCAAATGTCTCCTCAAATCCTTGATACAGATATCAAGACTATTGACATCATCTGTGATATTTTGACTGATATTCAAAAGCATTCCAGCCTCATAGTCTGCTTGTGCCTTTACCTTTGCAATCTTAGATAGATTTGTAAACTCATCATCAAAGGTTCTCATTAGTTTCTTTGCTTTCTCCAGAGGGTCTACATCTACAATCTGTGTGGTTACAACTCCTTGTAACTTTTCAATTAAGTCCTTCAGACAACCTTCAAGATTCTTTACCTTCTTATTTTTACCAATAATTTTATTCAGGGAAGTGATCAATTCTAACTAATCATCATCATCAACTTCATTTCCTAAATCTTCAAATAAAGATCCAACTTCTTTCTTCTTTTCAGTCTTAGGAGTAAGACTAATGTCTTCTTTTGTAGGAAGGGGTACTGCAACCTCAGTTTCTCTAGGTTCTTTAGTCATAGATTGGGTTTGCTCTGCTTGTTCAGTTCTGTCCGGTTCATCAAGAGCCAAATTGTCAACAATGTCCTTTAAGTTCTGAAATACATTTTCTTTAGTGTCCAAAGTAATCTTTGTACCTTCAACATTCATAGATTCTTCTTCAATATTTATAGCAGGTGGAGAAGGAATATCCTCCTGTTCTGCTTCTTTCTCTTGCTCTGCTGCAATTGAAGTCTCTTCAACAATTTCTGCCATAACTTTAATTATTGCTTGTTTTGTTTATGTTCTCACTTGCTCATACTATCCTGCCATGATCTGAATTGTTCTCCTCTTACTCCTCAAAAGAGTGCCAAGGGGCTTCAAAATCTATTCAAGATGCTCATCATCTTTCACAACACATAGTTTCTTCACCATATTTTCTCTTATAGTTTTATCTTCTTCTTGTGCTCTCATTTTCCTGTTAACAAACTTCTTGAATAGGTCATCAAGAATCTTGCCCTAAATAGTATCAAACTTCTTGTTAGCCAAAATCTTGTACTTAACAATAGAATTTTCAAGATTCAATCTCTCAGAATAGTCATAAAGATCATAGTACTTATTCATCTTAGTAAAGTCTCCATCTTGTATGATTTCTTCATTCACTCTCTCAACTCTAGGTTTCCATGCTTTCTTCTTCACAGTAGTGTCATCATCTTTAATTACTACAATTTTCCTAGGGACTGGTGGGATCAAAACTTTCTTCCTCTTACCAGGTCCTGTAGCACATTCCTTCACTCTCTTGCTGGGTGTGGAAGAAGAGGATCTAGTGGATTTCCTTGTTTCTTGTTCTTCCTCAGGTTCCTCAACTTTCACCTTTACTTGTGTAGGTTCATGCTCAACTGCACTTGATGACAAGGGAGGTATAGACAAAATTTCTTTCTGCTCAATACCTTTGATTGTTGTTGTTGTCTTCTTTGCAATATCAAACTCATGCTCTGTCATGCCAGAATTCTTTAATATTTTCTTTATAGTGTTGTCTATTCTCTTCTTAGATTGCTTGTCTTCCATTATAGCTTTTGCAAAGTTGAAGTTTTCTTCAAATGTTCCAAATCTCTTGCACTAGGTGTCCAACTTACTCTTAAGTAACCTGCCAACATATCCTTCTATCTCTGCCTCAAATATCTCATAGCCAAGAGGGTCTATGAACTCAATTCTAGGTTCCACTACTTCAATATAGGTAAAGTCAGTGTCAACCATGAAACATATATCATTTTTATATTTCTCCACAATAGACTATGGAATCCTTGATCTGCTAGATACCAATCTCTGAAATGTCTTCACTACCAACATAGTACTTTCATTCACTTGATCAATAACATGTCTCAAATATACTTTATTGATCCTTTCCATAGTGCTTTGTCCATTATTCCAATCATCTGTAACTATGTAAGGAAATCTTCTTAATAGGTGGAAAAAATATAGGTGATCAAAGAAGAAAATCTAAATTGTGCGCACTTGGTCTTCTTAATCTTCTCCAAGTTTTCAAACAATTGAATTCTTAGGATTTCACACATATCTACTGGTACCTTGTCAACACACATCAAATATGCTATATGTACCATACCAGCTACCATATCATCTTCTCTAGAATTTGCACAAAACTTAGTGGTTAGGATTTTGCACAAATATCTCACATCATCTTGCTTGATTTTACTAATTACAATTCCTCTACCATTATAGGATGAACCTGTGTTATCAATAACTATTTTCCTCATATTCTTCTCATTTAAGGGAATAGCACCAGATTTAGATAATCTAGTTACATCATGAATCAAATCAGCAGTAATGTCTATTACTCTATCCTCTAGCCAAAATTTCACATTATGAATTCTGCTCAAAATGATCTTAGTGCATTCTTCATCGTCAAACTCATATTTCAATGAATACCTAACAATCTCATTATCTTTCAAATGTTCATATCCTTACTTCAAAGACATATCTTGATTGTAAATCTTCTAATACTCATTGGTAAAGTCACTATCACTTAGGGTTTCAATCTTACATCCAAGATAACTTCTTACATTTTCCAAATGCAAAACTCCATCTGGTACGGATGATAGTGCTAACTTAGGATCATCTTCCAAGGGTTCTACTAGTTCTTTCTTCAATCTAGGTCTATTCTTATCTCTAACATTGTGAATTAAGGATACATCCATGATTGATTCTAATCTCTTATACCAATTCAAAGATTTATCAAGATAAATACCTCAAATTCATGATTTTAGGGCTTCCGTAGATTCGACGCTTCAATCTTTCACCAAATCACTACAAAATGCTTCCAATCACTGCTTTCTGCTCTTCCAAATACTTCAATTTTCTTTGATAGAAAAATAACTTTGATCATAACCTTTTATCACTTGAATCTCACTTAAGTCTAACATCGCATTCAATTCTTTTGCTGCTTCTTTCCAAAAAGTTGTTTCTGTTAACCTGCAAAACTTAAAACTTCTTGCGATCTCGCAAAACATAATATTTTCTTTTGCACTCTCAACCATATAATTAGTACATCATAAACTACCTTACATTAACTGTGCAAGACTTAATTCATCATAAATCTACTTCTACAGTAATTCTAAGTTCCTAAACTACTGCAATTTACATAATTTAAGTGCTTAAGGATAGGTCAGGTAAGGATTCACTCTTACCATTTGATACTTCACCTTTTTTATTACCTCCAATGTTGAATATGTCTCCTTGATCTATGCCTTTAGCAAACTTTACTTCATCTTCATTACTACAACAACCTTTCTGACTGTTTTCTATACTTTCATTTCTTCTTGCATGATTCCTAGGGTTAGGGTTAGGATGATAAGTTCCATTGTTCATTCTACAAAATCTTGCTGTATGTCCAATCTTGTTACATATCTGACAAATAATTCCACTGTTCCCATATCTCGATCCTTGCTGATTGATCTGTGACCTACAATTTCTAGCAATGTGTCCAACCTTATTGCATCTATAACATACTACTCCATTTCTTATGTTCATATCTTCAGTAGGTCTCTTATTTGCATTGTTAGTATTCCTAAACATTCTAATACCATAATTATTCTCAATAACTTCAGATTTTCTACATTCAATAGCTCTATGTCCAAAACCATGACAATTATAACAATAACCGTTAAGAGGTTTAAATTGTTTACCTGTGTAATCTCTCTTCATGTGACCAATAGTATTACAACCAAAACATCTACCTTTGAATTCTCTTTGCATACTTTTGGGTGATTCTTCTTGCTTCGGTGATTCTTCTTCTTTAGGTGGATCTTCAGATTTGTTGATCTCATCTGACTTCTTTTCATCAATGCTTTATAATGAAGGGTGCTCCCCTTAATACCACAAACACATAACAGAAATAGAGAAACAACAACAATAATATGCAAGAACAGAAAATTGGCTTCTTATTATCTCCACAAATGTGGAATTACAAACCTTCAGAATTACAATATGCAAAGCCACATGGGCATTCCCTTACAATATTTTGTAGGACAAATCCTCGAATCAATACCTAAATGTACTACCCAGAACTATTCTGAACTGCCTAAGACAATAATACAACCTTCCTTATATAGGCAATTTTCCACCGCCTGGGAAGGTTCCAGAATTTTAGCCAATAAGGCTGACCAAACTTAGAATTATTTTATTTTACATTTTATTACATCATAGTCGGCTCAAGATAACCTTTGAAACCCGAACAAAAATTTTGAAGAAAATTATTTTTCGCCAATTCGGGTGGCCCAACTTCCGAAGACCATAAGTCATCACCAATTGACCCGATCGGCTATTATAACCCCATTTCAGAAATGCCACAAAGCGCTCTACAAGCTTGCCCCATGCAAGCACCGGTCACCCAAATTTTTGACCTCATCCGGGGCCTCTAAAGCCTTCAAAACTGAGTTCAAAGTTTTTGTACCCTGCTGCCAATACCGAAAATCTTCAATATCTTCCGATATACACTTGATCTGGCAATGAAACTTTACTGGCAGACTTATATGACCAAAATGAACCTCCAAGAAAGAAATCAGATCATTCTGAGCACATATGAAAATTACCAAAAATAGTAACTTTCCATAAATAGCAGCTCTGCACAAAATAGCCCTTATTGAATATAAAAATAGAATTTTTATTGTTTTTGGGTGATGCAAGATTGCTCTTACACCCAGGATGCTCCTGCATCAGACACCCAGGGTAATTTGAGAAGTGACCCTGTCACGACTCAGGTGTGTAGAGGAAAACTAAGACGGTTAACATCCTCCTTTGTTAGCCATGATGAATCTTCAACAGGTCATCCTTTCCACTTGACCAGATATTTTTCATATGTCCTGTTCCTTGTGCTTCTGCCAACATGACTATCCAGTATATCTTCGATCTCCTTAGTGTCTGAACTAGTTGCTGGAATAATCCACTGTGCTGCTGTGATCTCATCTTCAACACCTCCTTCATGATACTCTATCAAATCTAAAATGTTAAACACTGGCGAAATATTTAGCTCAATAGGCAATTCTACCTCATATGCATTTCCTGAATCATGTTTCTTTAGTATCCTACATGGTCCAAACTTCTTCATTTTCAGCTTGTTATATGTACCAACTAGAAACCGCTCCTTCCGCAAATGAACCATGACTTCATCACCAACTTGAAATTCCTTATACGTCCTTTTCTCATCTGCCTTAGCCTTATACTGTGCATTCATCTTGGTAATATGCTTCCTCACCTCTTCATGGATGTTCTTCAAGTGTTCTGCAAAATCCTCAGCTTCAGCACTACTTATTTCTCCTTTATCTATCTTCCTCAATTCAGATGCATTTCTTGGACTACTTCCATATACAATCTGGAATGGTGATTTACCAGTGCTCCTGTTGACAGAATTATTGTATGCAAATTCTGCTTGTGGTAAAATCAAATCCCATCCTGTTGGCTTATCTCCAACCAAACATCTCAGCAAATTTCCCAAACTCCTATTCACCACCTCTGTCTATCCATCAGTCTGTGGATGATGTGATGAACTGAACTTCAAATCTGTCTTCAACTTCTTCCACAATGTACGCCAGAAATATCTAACAAACTTAGTGTCCCGATCTGAAATTATAGTCTTTGGCAAACCATGTAGTCTCACTACTTCTCTGAAAAACAATTCTACAACATGAACAACATCATTAGTCTTCTTGCAGGGAATGAAATGTGCCATCTTTAAAAATCTGTCAACCACCACAAAAATTGAATCATGTCCCCACTGAGTCCTCGGTAAACCAAGAACAAAGTCCATGCTGATATCCTCCCAAGGCTTCTTTGGTACGGGTAATGGATGATACAACCCTGTATTCTGCTTCACTCCTTTCACCATCTGACATACTCTGCAACTCTGTACAAACTTCTTCACATCTTGTTGCAACTATGGCCAATAATAATTCTCACTAACCAAACTAAGGGTTTTATCACGACCAAAATGTCTAGCCAATCCTCCGCTATGCTTCTCCTTGATGAGATTCTCCCTCATAGAACTTCATGGAATGCACAACTGACTTCCTCTAAATAGCATATCATCCTGGATGATGAAATCTAACTATTTTGTCCTATCTAGAGTAACAAGTTCTGTACAAGCTTTCCAAGCTTCACCAAAATCAGGATCCTCTGGATACAAATTCTTGAGTTCTTTGAACCCAACCACTTCAATCTGCATTTCTGTCAGCAATAGTTGCCTTCTGCTAAGAGCATCTGCAACCCTATTAGACTTTCCACTCTTGTGTTTCAAAACAAATGTATAACTCTGCAAAAACTCAACCCATTTCAAATGTCTTTGATTCAATTTTCCTTGACTATTCAAATATTGCAAAGCTTGATGATCAGTATACAAAACAAACTATTTAGGAAGCAGATAATGTCTCCACTTCTTTAATGCCTGAACTATAGCATAAAATTCTTGATCATAAATAGAATATTTCCTCTTGGCATCATTTAACTTCTCACTAAAATAAGCAACAGGTTTACCTTCTTGGCTCATAACAGCTCCTATTGCAGTACCACTAGCATCACAATCTACTTGAAATACCTTATTAAAATCTGGAAGTGCTAAAACGGGTTGTTCTGTAACTTTTTGTTTCAACAATTGAAAACTCTTTTCTGCCCCATTAGTCCACTTAAACTCTTTTCTATCCCCTCTCATTGTTTCAGTCAAGGGTCCACAAATACTGCTAAAATTTCTGATAAACTTTCTGTAAAAGCTAGCTAAACCATGAAAAGATCTTACCTCAGTAGCACTCCTTGGAGTAGGCCATTCAAGGATAGCATGTACCTTCTCTGGGTCCATTTTTAGACCTTCTACTGAAACTACAAATCCCAAATACACTAACTCTTTCTTCACAAAACTGCACTTCTTCAAATTAATCAACAATTTCTCTTCTCTCAACTTCTCAAACACCATATGAATATGCATCATATGTTCCTCCAATGTCTTGCTAAAAATCAAAATATCATCTAGGTAAACAATGACAAACTTACCCAAAAAAATTTTCAGAACCTCATTCATGAGCCGCATGAAAGTGATCGGTGCATTGGTTAGCCCAAAAGGCATGACTAACCACTCATATAGTCCTTCCTTTGTCTTGAAGGCAGTCTTCCATTCATCTCCTTCTCTGATCTGAATCTAATGATATCCACTCTTCAGATCTATCTTTGAGAAATACACAGCTCCACTCAAACAGTCCATAATATCATCCATTCGTGGCAATGGAAACCTGTACTTGATTGTGATCTTGTTTATTGCCCTAGAATCTGTACACATCCTCCATTCTCCATTCTTCTTTGGTGCTAATACCATTGGTACAGCACAGGGACTTAGACTCTCATGGATCAATCCTTTCTGTAACAGTTCATGTACTTGTCTGTTCAACTCCTCACTTTCTGCAGGTGTCATTCTGTGTGCTGCCTTATTCGGCAAACTCGCTCCTAGGATCAAGTCCATCTGATGATTGATCTTCCTGATTGGTGGTAATCCATCAGGCATGTTATCAGATACAATATCCTGAAACTCATTCAACAAATCTGCAACTTCTACAGGAACATCTTCTACTTCCTCTTTACCAGCTTTTGGAATTAAAGAGAAACATACATGCTCATGGCTCATACCATCTAGGAAATTTTTTTCATCAACAAAAGTTATCCTTGCATTACCACATACCTTTTCTTCAGTCTCCTTCAATAGTTTTAGCTTATGTCGCACTCTAGCCTTTGTTAGGGAATAGGTATTCGCACGACCATCATGTATAGCACATCTGTCAAACTACCATGGTCTACCCAATAGCATATGACATGCATCCATAGATATGATATCACACAATACCTCATCTTGGTATCCGCCAATCTTGAACTTCACCAGGCATTGTTCATTGACCATGACCTTGTGGTCATGCTGTACCCAGGCAATCTGATATGGATGTGGGTGTTTCTATCTCTTGAGCTTCAACTTTGTCACCATCTCTTCTGACACCAAATTGTTAGTGCTTCCACTATCAATAATCACATCACAACATTTACCTTCACACTTGCACCTGGTGCGAAACAGGCTCCTCCTTTGCTCAGGTTCATTCTCACCACTCAACAAGACTCTTCTGTTAATCAAAATTTCTCCTCTTTCAGCATCTTCAAAATTTGATGATCTGCCATCTTCATCTACATGTGCAACTCTGGCCTGGCCTTCATTTCTCCTGTCTATTCTGCCTTGGCGCTAAGGACATTCAAATGCCTTATGACCTTCTTCTCCACAGTGAAAACATGTTCCACGAAAGCCACCTCTTCTAGATCCTTGTCCTCTTCCTCTTCCTCTCTGATCTCTATTATTTTAATCCTGGAAGCGATTGGAATTATTTCCTCACTGATTTTGACTACTACTGGCCTCATCCTTCTTTTTTGGATCTTCATTTCGGCCACCATATGACCATCCGCCAGATCGTCCACTGCGACCTCTTCCATTTTGTCTGCTCTCAAACTTCTTGTTCAGCTTTTCCTCTACTTTTAGGGCAAACTGGTATGCCTCTTCAATACTGTTCATTCGAACCAGATTCAGCTCCTCCTGAATGCTTGGCCTTAACCCATTAAGATATCAGCTAACTTTCTCCTTATCAGCTTCTGCATGGCCTGTTCTGATGAGAAGTCGATAGAACTCCTTTGTATACTCCTGAACAGATCTTCCTGCTTGCTTCAAACTCTACATTTTCTTCAGTAGGTCAAGCTCATAATCAACAGGAATGAACTGTCGCTTCAATTTATCCACCATCTGATCCCATCTTGTGATTTTCTCCTTTCCCCTTCTATTTTGCTCCAACTGAATCTCTTGCCACCATATCTTCGCATGACCTTTCAGTCTGGCCTTCGAAAATTTGACCCTATCAGGATCCTCAACATCTTCATACTCAAAATATTCTTCACATTCATTGATCCAGTCGATCAATTCTTCTGGGTTAAGATTTCCAGAAAATGTAGGAACCTCAATCTTAGGTCTTTTCCCAATCTTAGAAATGGCCCGAAAAAGTCTTTCTTCCTCCTGGTTCACAATTTCGACTTCTCCTTCTTGATATTCTTCTTCGGCTTCATCCTCACTTTCATCTCTAACATTAAGATTCATTCCTCTATGAATCTCTTCTTACAATGCTCACACTTGTCTCTGCAGCTCTCTAACTTTAGGTGTCACAGCACCAACTCTTCCACCATGTTCTCTTCGTGGAGGCATTTTCACGATGCGCACTGAAACCCTAGCCACGGTCCTGGTGCAAACTACCTCACAGTAAGTGATTTGTTTACACACTCAAGAACTCCTGCTCTGATACCACTTAATGAAGGGTGCTCCCCTTAATACCACAAACACATAACAGAAATAGAGAAACAACAACAATAATATGCAAGAACAGAAAATTGGCTTCTTATTATCTCCACAAATGTGGAATTACAAACCTTCAGAATTACAATATGAAAAACCACATGGGCATTCCCTTACAATATTCTATAGGACAAAGCCTCGAATCAATACCCAGATCTACTACCCAGAACTATTCTGAACTGCCTAACACAATAATACAATCTTCCTTATATAGGCAATTTTCCACCGCCTGGGAAGGTTCCAGAATTTTAGCCAATAAGGCCGACCAAACTTAGAATTATTTTATTTTACATTTTATTACATCATAGTCGGCTCAAGATAACCTTTGAAACCTGAACAGAAATTTTGAAGAAAATTATTTTCTGCCATTTCGGGTGGCCCAACTTCCGAAGACCATAAGTCATCACCAGTTGACCCGATCGGCTATTATAACCCCATTTCGAAAATGCCACAAAGCGCTCTATAGGCTTGACCTGTGCAAGTGCCCGTCACCCAAATTTTTGACCTCATCCGGGGCCTCTAAATCCTTGAAAACTGAGTTCAAAGTTTCTGTACCCTGCTGCCAATACCGAAAATCTTTAATATCTTCCGATATACACTTGATCTAGCAATGAAACTTTACTGGCAGACTTATATGACCAAAATGAACCTCCAAGAAAGAAATCAGATCATTCTGAGCACATACAAAAATTACCAAAAATAGTAACTTTCCATAAATAGCAGCTCTGTACAAAATAGCCCTTATTGAATATAAAAATAGAATTTTTATTTTTTTTGGGTGATGCAAGATTGCTCTTACACCCAGGATGCTCTTGCATCACTTTTACATACTCTCAAATCTGGTTCTTTTCTTTCATCATTTTTTCTAAATATATTAAATCCAAGTCCAATCTTATCATAGGATGGTTTCCCAAAAGATACTTGTTCATCAATCTTCTCACTATTTGAATATAGCCTTTCAAGTTGTTGTTTGGATTGAGTCAATTCACCTTTCACAATCTTATTGTATTTCTCAAGTTCTGCATGCTGCAAGTTTACTTTCTCAAATTCAGATGTTACTTTGCCAAGTTTAGATCTTAATTTTTCATTTTCAATCTTCAATCTTTCATTCTCAGATCTCAGACTTGCTTCATTTTTGTCATTTCCATCTTTCAAACTTAGTTTCAATTTTGCTATCTTCAGTTCATGCTTAAGGATCACATTTTCTTTTTCTAAATTGTCATCACAATCTTTAATAAGAACTTCGGATTCCTTTTCAGATTTTAGATCTTCTATCTTATTTTTCAATTTCTCAATAAGGTTCTTTACATCTTCATATTTCCTTTTTAGAGTGTTTCTTTCATCAGTAAGCATATCAATCTACTCAAGAGCTTCATCAAGATTCTTCTATAGCTGATCCATATCCATAGAGATCTTACTCAAGCTACTAGGCTTTCCTTGAATGATTCTTCTCCGAGTAACTAAGCTCTGATACCAATTGTTAGAAATAGGGAATACTAAGAGGGGGGTGAATCGGTATTCTACAAACTTTATCTTTTTCCCAATTATGGATATAACAGATTATCTTTATACATGTATAACATAAGAAGCTAAACAATATGATAGCAATGGAAATAAAGAACTCATAACACATGATATGTTCTTGAGGAAACCCTGGCCAAGGGAAAACCCCAGTGGGGATGGTACCCACAAAGATCCACTAATCAAAAGTATCTTGTTAAGGATATTGACCCTGTTAGTAGTCTATTACAAGCATATAGTGTATCAGTCCTGATTAAGGGAGTATAGGCCTTGTTAGAAGCCTCAACCCTGTTAGGAGTTGTCAATACAAAATCTGATTACTAGATGAGCCCACTACCCAAACAAGTAATATACAATGTATACTGATTACAAAAATGGATTAAGGTACATAACCTTATGCTTCTTGCATCTGTATCTTTTTGCTGCTCTTACATTCGCATCATACCATTACAATATTACACATCTCTCTCCACTTTTTCTTACAATTACAATGCCTCAATTCTAAAATAACTTGTTGGTTGGGATGCATAAAACTATCATATTTATTTTTAACTTCATATGCATCCTCCTTCTTTTGCGTGGAATAATGTATTTGACTTAGCTGTTTGCGCAGATCATTAGGTTGTTGTTGCTGGTAGTTTCCACCTTCCTTCACAGATGAATCTATGTTATCCTGATGTGTTTGATTAAAACCATATTTCTATTCATAATCCATGATTTAAGACTGCTTGGGAATTCCAGCATAGGTTTGTGTGTTTTCATAATGCATGCCTTGCTCTTCTCTAGCACTCATGTGCTGACCACACATGAGATGATTTGGCTGTAAGGGTTCCTATGCAAACTTGGAAGTACCAAAATGGTCACGTAAGACATCAGATTATTGCATGTATTTCAGGTGAAGTATGAGTTGCTTCACATTTCATGCAAACTCATCTTGATATTGCATTTGTAGTCTAGGTTGCATGACATAGTGTTCATGACTATATTGTTGCTGACGTGAATTGATATATTGTTGTTGATCACAGTTATTCTCCAACACATTGTCTATTTTCTACACATTAATATGGTTTTGCACAAGTCCATTTGGCTACTTACGCTAGCTTCTTGGCGGCAAATAAGAGGTGTTTCCATCATAATATTGGGAGCTTACATGGTCCATCTGTTACGTAGATACCTTTTGCTCACCCAAGGCATTAACATATTGTTGCGCAAGCTGGCTTTGAGGTTGCGTGAGCAGCTCTTGAGGTTTTCACTGGGCTTCATAATGAATCAACATATCTTTCTCCTATCTTCCATGTTGGCTCCTTACGCAACTATTTTGCTGTCTATAATATTTATTGCTATATCTCTTATTTTGAATATTGTCATATTCTTCCCGCTACTCACCCAATGCCTGTATGTTCTCCCATGCAAGCTTGTGTTTTTGGCTATCTCCATAGGGCTGGGCACCCTCACCATGCATACTTTGTGTATTTGAATGCACGTTATAACCTTGATGCTACATTTTTGAAGTGCGCCACTGTTTATTTCCAATTTCACATCCTTTTTCAGCCATAATGTTATAGGTATTTGCAAAATCACTTGGTCGTGTGAAGAAATCCTCTCTAACATACTCCTCATGCACATGTGCATCCAGGTAGTTTATATCATGCAGGTGACTAGAATTACATGGCTTTTGATGTGAGTTTCCATAATGGGTATGCTGATTCCAAAAATGCCAATCTTTTTCATGATCACCCAACTCGTGCATATAATGTTGTGTTTTAACATTATTATATCCTTGTGCAGTTTTATAAGGTTGCATACTATGATTTAGGTCATGATTGTTATTAGCTTTGCTAATAGCATAACCCCTTTTCTCTTTCCAACGTCCCCCATGATATCCATGTAATTTAATGTTCTTTGGCATGTAAAAATCATTTTTATTTCTTAAATGATTTTGATCATTTTCAAGTTGCCTGACACCATCCCTTTTATTATTAGTTATAATATCTCAAAAATGTTTATCATTATCTGATAAACCATGGACATTTCTATTATGCACATCATTGTTATTTTCTTTATAATACTCACCCTCTGCACATAAACATTTGTTATTAATATTTTTATCACCTTGCATATTGTCATAATGTTTTTCATTATAATTTTGCTCAAAATTATTAAAATTATGACCAAAATGATCATTATTTCTCTTTTGTTGTGAACCTCCACCATATTGGGAGTCACTGTGCTCAGTGCTCCTGAATAAACTATAAACATTTCCATTATGCATAGGTAATCTCTGCAAATCGTGCACGTCATATTTTGTCCCGATTTTGATCTTCCTGATCACTGTTATTCCTTGCAGTCCCTTTTACACTATTTTGAATATCACAGGGATCATTAGTGTTTCCCCGCTTGTTGCTTAGATCACACATCAGATTCAAATTTTTTTTGAACCATTCACTATCGCTTCTTGTAGTTCTTTCTTCATTGTTTGGTTCCAATTTGACGAACCACTTGCTCTTTAGAGATCTTCTCCCTAACATAGGATTTTCTTCAAACTGTGTTTTAGAGTTGCCACCTCACTTCTTGTGAGGAATTAATAACTGTTCTAAATCCTTCTTCCCAGTATAGTCTTTATAACACTAACCAGAGATTTTGAAACTGACATTCACAGTTAGGTTTCCCTAGCAGAGTCACCAATTTGTTGGGGCTCAAAAATGATGATCATTTTGAGGCCAACTAATAGGCACAATAGATGCCTCTGTAATTCTGGTTCGATTGAACCAAGGCTAGTAGGCCTAAATCAGATATATTGTCTAACTGTACAAACTATGTGCATAAACAACAAAGTTCTTCCAAAGGGGTTACTGATCCTTTGAAGATAAAATAACTTAATGTCCTAATTGGTAGATATTTAAAATATTTAGGCTATTATATTGAAACTAATGCTAAACCTAATTTATTGTTTGATTAAGAAGATAGGAGATTGGACATATACTTTACAGAAAGAAATAAATAACAAGATCAAATGAATGAATAGACCAGTGCCTAATGCCGAATTGAAATTAGAGTCAATGTTCAATATATGTAAATGGAGACAATTTTAAGATTAACTTGCTTCTACAGAAACAAGACCATCAACCTACAAGTTTCTATTTGAACCAGAATTTATAACAATTAATACAACAGGTCCTATGGTTTTTAACTCAACTAAAGAGCTCGAAAGGAAACAACTACAGGTTCTTAGACCTTGCAATCATTATTCAAATTGTATATATTAATTATAAATAAAAGCTTGAAATGGAAACATAATAGGATACCCTTATGAGAGAGTAATCCGAAAAACCTAATTGAACATAAAACCACAAAATCAATAGGGTACAGGAACTTATTAGATATCCGTGCATAAGATTTTGAAATATTGCATTCTAGTCTGTGAGTAGTAGCCCTTTTTTTCATGATAGAATTGTGTGTTTTGTTTTTACAATTGATTGAGTATAAATATAAATTTTAATGGTTTGTTATGAAAGGACATGCCCTTTCATAGGACATAATTGTATAATTAACCTTAAATGTATATAACCAAATCATAACAATATTTGTTCGGAAAAATATCCCATATAGTTATACGTGTGTCGTGCATAATAGTTTACTCTTTAATTTCCTGCACACACAAAATAATCAATATTAGTTAATCTCAAACATAATAATAAAAACATTATGTAGTGTATTAATCTTGCATAAACATTATACTTTACTTATTAATAATCAATTAAAAATAGATAAGAAAAATAAATAAGTAAAAACAAAAATTAGAATTAAATTATATTTTAATCCTAATGACTAAATCACGAAGGATGTAAATAATGTGATAAATAAAAACATTACATACACAATTATCCTTTTAATTTAAAAATAAAGGATAATGCACTTTAAGAGTACAATCCACTTAATAATAAAAAATAAAAATAGCCCTAAAGATAAAATCAAATTTAATTATAACAAACAAATCTAACCCTAAAGGTGAAAACAATCCACTTAGGGTTAATTTTATTAGGGTCATAGTTACTTTGATGAAACAAATCTTTTTAACATAAAAATAAAAATGTAACTATTAAAATAGATATAATTAGGGGATTAAAAATTTATCTTTCCCAAATACAACCCTAAAATATTTCTAAAGAATTAACTCATTTTTAAAAGTTAATAAGATGAAATAATTCAAACCTTAAAAATTAGAGTAAAGAAAATTACTTTTTATTAGTTTGCAATTAAAATATAAAAGGCAATCCTAAAAAGAAATATATGCATAGTACATTATTAAATAATAAAAACCTACTCACCTAAATAGGTAAAAATATTAATGTTAAGCATATTAGGTAAAAATATTAAATGGAAAACACAAAGGATTTCACACCAAAACCCTAACAAATTAACATTTACAAATTTCAACCCTTTTACTCCATATTTTATTTTTATTTCTAGGGTTTTAGAGGTAAATGAAATAATTATTAGTAATCAAGACACGTGAAGCTTCTATCTCACAAACCTAATTTATTTTAACACTTAATTCAAGAAGAGATAATATTTTCTATAATTTATATATTCATTTACACACATATTCTCGAAGAATAATGTAGAGCAACTGGTTAAGGGTAGGGTCAGGTAGTTAGGTAGGAAGAGGAATAGGTTGAGTGGTCGAGTGTTCAACTCCCTCTCCCCATTCTTTTTCCTAAAATTAGAAAATAGATAAATACACAAAATAACATAGTAATCATGTTACTTAAATTATAAAAGATAATTAGGGAAGAGGTAACTCCCTATGTAGGAGGTTGTTTTTACTTCTCACCTGCACATAGAAATGAAGATAAATTAGTATTTCTTCATAAACCTCTCGAAGACAACAAGTAGACTAACTAGTTAGGGGGTAGGAGGGTAGATAGGTAGGAGAAAAGGCTGGCTTGAGAGGTTGAGTGTTCAACTCCCTCTCGTCGCCTTTTGTTCAACCTATTTTATATTTTCAATAATTAGTTATTTTCAAAATTAAATATGCATTTATGGAATTAGAATAAGATAATTAACAACCTACTAAATGAAAACACATTAGCTCTTTTATCATTTAATTTTTTAACATAAGCAGATGATATAAAACTAAAATTTACACCATACTTCCCTCACATCCTGTCTATTTAAAACCTAAAAATTTCGATGTCAACACAATCCATGATGGATTTGTTCCTTCTCTCTGCTATACCATTATGTGGAGGTGTTCTAGGTGCAGACATATGTCTTTTGATTCCTCTATCTTTCAAAAATAGATTAAATTCATTGGATATAAATTCCCCACCTCAGTCAAATCTGAGACACTTTAGGTTCCTACCTGTCTCCTTCTCAACCTTAGCCAAATACCACTTAAAATTTTGAAAAGCATCAAATTTTTCTTTTAAGAACATTACAGTCATTTTTCTAGTGTAATCATCAACAAACAGAATAAAATATCTAGCATGACAATAGCTTTGTACACCCATAAGTCCATAAAGTTTAGTATGAATCAAATTTAAAGCATTCTCAGAAGTAAAAGTCTTGCTCTTAAACCTAGACTTTGCCATCTTACCCAACTGACATTGTTTGCACATTATATTCTCAGGTTTCTTCAATCTCAACAATCCTCTTACTTTCTTATTTTTACTAATTTCTACCAGATTATCAAAGTTAACATGAGATAGCCACTTATACCATAACCATATATCATCAAGTTGTGCAATCATACATGTCTCTTCAAATAGGTCTAGATAGAACAAATTACCTCTTGTCTGTTCTCCACATCCAATCAGTTCTCTAGTGGCATCAAATATTTTGGCCTTCCTCTGATGAAATTCCACTTGGTCACCAGTGCTATTAAGCTATGCAACACACAAAAGATTATAGTTAAGATCTTTAACCCAATAAGAATTTTCACAAGTGATCTTATCAGTCAACTTAATCAATCCTTTACCTCTAACAGGACATGGTCCATCATTGCCAAATTTAACATTTCTACCTTTATAATGATCTAAGGTATCAAACTTACTTTTTTCAGCAATCATGTGGTGTGAATAACCATTGTCAATAATCCACTTATCATTCTTGTTCACATAGGATCTCAATGCAGTCTTTTCATCCTTGTCAGACTCATCTTTCATAGCAACATAGACTACCTCAATTTCAAAATCATCACTATCAGTGTCAGTCTCTTCATCAACAATATAGCAGGATTTCTTACCTTTTCCTCTGTAGTCCTTGTACCTTCTGTAGCTTGTATCTTCTCTTTTGTCTTTATGCTTGCTATCTCTTTCTTCCTCCTTGTTATCTATGTTAGGACATCTAGCAGCAATATGACCAGCTTTATTACATGAGAAACATATAATAGGGAGTTTACCTTTATACTTTCATTTTCCCCTTTTCAATCTTCTGGCCATAAGTGCTTCAAGATCTTCAAGTTCTTCATCAGATGTGTCACTTTCACTTTCACTCTTACTAATGCATCTTTCCTTTTCCTTCTTTGACTTACTTAGAACCATTTGTGACTTAAAAGAAGATTCAACATTAGCAACAGTGAATTTATCATAGTTAGAAAGCTCAAAAGAAGTAAGCTTACCAACAAGACTTTTGAAAGTAAGTGCATTTCCAAAGTTACATCTAGATTCTTGAATTGCAGAAATTTTAATACCATAAATAGGATGCAAGGTTCTCAATACTTTTCCTATTATAGACTCATCATCAATAGTTCCATTGGCTCCTCTAATAGCATTTACAACTTCTTTTATCCTACCACAATATTGTGCAATGTTCTCACCTTCTTTCATTTTCATTTCATCACATTTACCTCTTAGGCTTTCAGATTTTTCCTTTAAAACATTTATGTCACAGCCATAGATGGTTGTAAGTGTGTCCCACATTTGCTTTGCATTCGTGTATTCTTTGATGTCCTCAAATTAAAGATAGCTTATGGAAGATGCAATCTCCAAAATTGCTTGATTATGCTCTTTCTTAGCTCTCATCTCCTCAGCAGTCAGAGCTGCAATAGGTGTAACATAGTCATGCTCAACATAATACTTTGCAGAATCACCAATACCAGCTAGATGCAGTTTCATCAAACTTTACCATGCAAGAAAGTTCTCCTTGTTTAGCTTCGGTACCTCCTTCTTATACATCCTGATCATTTTCTTCAAGTACCTTTAAACTTGTTCTTTGTAAGTACCAACAAAGCTCTGATACCAATTGTTAATATGATTTAGAACAATAGAGAGGGGGGTGAATCAGTTGTTCTTAGGTCTAGATGTATAAAACAACTTCCAAAACTCTTCAACAAATCAGATCTAATAACCAACAACTACTTGGTCATTACTAAATTTATAACAAAAATATATAACATTGCAGTCCACTACCCAACTGTACTTAACTTGTAAATCACATAAATGTTCAAACCAAAACATTCACACAAGTATTAACACCAAGATTTATAGTGGAAACCCAATTAGGGAAAAACCACTTTGTAACATGTTACTGATATTTTCACTCTTCTGAAGTGAGCTTTGTGAAAAGCCAACCCTGTGAAAGGTTACAAAAAAACTATCAGGTGTGACCCAGTTAAAGGATTTCAACCACTCCATTAAAAGTGTGCCTTGTTATAGGACTTACATACACTCCATTAGAATGCAACCTTGTTCAAAAGATTTATACAAATGATTGTTAGGTCAACCTTTGTTAAAAGGATTTTGACTGATACAATGGTTAGAAAGTAATAGTAATACTAATCTGTAAACATACAACTCACTTTGCAAATATTAGATCCAATTTCATACACATATGTTGGCTTATTGACTATAATTCATTTCCATCTCCATCACTGATCTACTCAAAAATCCCTTCAAGAGATCACAAATCTTCTCCTTCATCCTTTTCTGTTTAGACAGTCAATAACATCAAGTCTAGCATCATCTTCTTCTGCCTCTCTTCTAGTCTTCTCAACCTCTCTCTCAGGTTTCCTTAATACTTCCTCAATTAGGTCAATCAACTTTTGTCACTTAATCTTTTCTATGGATCTTAGGATTAGGTCAGATTCATTGAATCCTTCCAACTTTATGTTCTTCATCTCTCCTTCTAGAAACATCTCAAATCTCTTTAAGATTTACAATAAAACATTTTTCAATGCATTAAATGCTTCTATACAATCAATAAATAAAGTCAACACAGTTTACATAATCCAAGAATTCAACTATTTCGGCTAGGAATCTGAATTCTTCCTCAAATGTAAATTGCTGGCACTCGGTCAATATAGTGTTCATCTTCTCGGTCTTCACTGGGTAGCTCGGTCATCACTAAACTATTTCCTCAGCTAATAGTGTCTTTCTCAGCAATTAACTAATGTTTGGTCAACACTAAATTTACTCAGCATGTACTAGCTTGGTTGACACTAACATCACTTGGCTTAAACTTGATTTCTTCACTTTTTCTCAGTTAAGCCTACTAGTTTAGTCTTCCTTCTTACTCAAATAACAATACATTATCTCATCATTGTGCCACATAATCAATTACACATTAAAGTATCAAGATAACTCAACCTTTCCCCTAGGTGCTATTGTTATCATCCTTTCCCTCACTCTTCACAACATTCAAATAGATATAGTACTTTCTTAAATAGCAACAATCTTACCAGTTAAGGTTTGACATCAATGAAAATACAAAAATTACTTCAATTGCAGTTTTCAACAATTTCCTTGGTTCTTTGTAACTAAAGGGTTCAGATTTGGCATCCTTTTGATTCCTTTAGACAATCAGGTCTAGAGTCAGGATAGTCACTTCTTCATAATCATAGGTTCAGAATTAAGCATTTTGATACTTCTTTGTAATCACCAGTTCATTGTTGATATAGTTAGCATCATCTTGATTCTTTGGTCAATCTAGATCTGAATCACAACATCTTCAAATCTTTCAATCGATTTCTATCTCAGAATCAGTTAATCTTTCAGGATCAATTTGTCCACCACATAAATGAGTCTACATCACCATTAAAAATAGATTAATCTTTGAACTACTATGCTTTGCACAGTAATTCAAAGAGGGGCAAAATGTAATACCCCAAAAATGGGCTATAGGTTCATTGACCTTCTACATCAACAAATCGATCGAAATTAACCTAAAAGTCCTAACCTAAGGCACATCTGCACATCAAATTATCAAAACCCTAATTGATTTTATCCTAATTCTAAGGCACATCTGCACATCAAATTATCAAAACCCTAATTGATTTTATCCTAATTCTATATCGGGGAATATTTCCTAAATATTCCTAATTTATCTAATTATCTTTAATTAAATATTATTTGGTGATAAATCATATTTATCCTAAATTTGATTAATTGAATACGATAAATATTTAATTAATTAGATTAATTCTACCACTTAATTATTTAATTAGATTTAATTCTATTTATTCCTAATTAATATTATTTTTATTTGACAATAAATCAAAAATCCTACGAATAATTGATTAAATTATTATTTAATTAATTAAATCCATTTGTCAAATTTAATGATATATTTTGGGAATAAAGTTTGATTTAATAATTGATTAACCCATAAATTAGTTAAGTTGAGATTAAATCACTTTATTATTAAATTAATTCATATTATATCACGCACAATCAGAAAAGAAGTCAACTTTAAATTAACTATTAATTTCAATTTGTTATCTTTTTTAACTCAACATGTGAATGTGAGTTGAAAAAATGATCTAAACTCTATTTTGAGTTTAAAAGCTACTTTTGCATGATTTTTTGAGTTAACTAATTTTAATTTATTGATAACTCAAAAATCAACCCGAGTTTAGCAAGAGTGATTTATGGCTTTTTCTATGCATCCTCAAGCCATGGATTTCTATATAATTGAGGCTCAGTCCTTCATCAAACCCCCCACGAATTTGCATACTTGAGCTCAGACAAATTTGCATCTGGAGAATCAAGCTATTGCAAACAAGCGATTGTGAGATTTTTATTGTTTTGATCATAGCATTCAATCATTTTCATAGTATTGTTAGATCAATTTTGCATTCAATTTCATCCATCTTAGACTAGTTTCATATCAATTTTCATCATAATTGCATCAAAAATCCAAAAAAATAGATTAATTTGCATTCATATCTCATTGCTTTCATCATTTTAAAACCTTCGTTTAGGTATTGCATTTTCACTGATCTCGGTCATAATCTGAGAATACCAAACTCATACCTACTAGAAGGTAGTAAATCGCCTGATTAGCTATATTGCGTTTATTTGCAGATTTCTTGATTTGCTAACCTCTAATGTTTTACTAAAGTGTTGTGTTGATAGCTAGGTACAATTTTCACACACACAAGGTTTAGGTTAGGTTTGGTGTTAGGTTTTAAGATCGGGTTCACTATTAGGGTTTACGAATTAGGCTTAACATTAGGGTTACGGTATGACTTTACATCATGATTAATATTATGTTTAAAGTTAGAGTTTGTATTAAGGTTATGATTTAGGATTAGCTCTTAGCATTTAGGATTGGGATTGTGATTATGGTTCAACATTTATGATGAGGATTTAGCTTTTAGGAAGTTGGACGAATTCGAAAAGGTAATAATCTAAAACGTGTGCACTATTTCAGGACAATAAAATGGCTTACATTGGGATTTAGGATTTACTATTTGGATTAAGCTTAGGTTTTAGATTATATTCTTCTGATTTAGGATTTAATGTTAGGATTAGGATTAGGATCACTGTAAGGATTATCATTTGGGTAAGGGTAAGAGTTTAGATAATGAATAGTATTATATTGAGGAATAGGGTTGACTCAAATGTAAGGATTATGATTAGAGTAAGGGTAAGACTTTACATTGTGGTTAGTATTATTGTTAAGATTTAGAGTTTTGATTAGGATTATTGTTACGATTTAATAGTTAGGTTATCATATTTTATAGGATTAGGAACATTGTTAGGATGAGAGTAAAGGTTTACCATTTTTATTACTATTCATGGTTTAAGATTATGAATATTGTTAGGATGATGCTTAGGGTTAGGTAGATAATCATATGGCTAGGGTTACTATTTTGGTCAAAGTTAGGATTAGGAGTGGAGTAGAGGTTATGATTATGGTTAGCGTAAGTTCTAATGTGATGTTACTATTATGGTTGGGGTTACAATTACTGTTAACATGATAAGTAAACCCCTTATTAGAGCTCTATCCACCTCATGTATGCATTTATTGAATGAGTCACTTTTTTGGGTACAATAATATGTTGCATAAGTTAAAATTTGAGTTTTTTTTTTCTATTTTTTGTGTGTTCCATGTGAGTTCCTTCTTTGTTCATAAAATTTAACATAGTAATATTACAAGTACTATTAAAATAAAAATACTATAAAAATACAAATATTACAATTAGTATTACTATTGGGGTTAGGGTATGTGCAAGATCATGAGGGGCCAAACTACGCCCTTAAGTGGCAATGAAAATCAGCAAATCAGGGTTAGTCAACTTGATGTGAAAATTTCAACTAGCTATCAACCTAATATCAAAAAGTTGTAAGAATAGAATCTATAGAAAATTGAATGTAGTTTCTAAACTACTAGGCATTTTTTGAGAAAAAATTAGTATGATTGGTGAAAAGTATAGATTTCAATGCAGCAGTACAAAAATTTCTAGAAAAAAATAAGAAGTAGGTGTATGTTTGACCACCTTAATCATAATCAAATGATAATATTTTATTATAAGATTTTATATATAAGTAGTAGACTCATGCTTGGATGTGACGCATATTTTTTTGTAATTTTATTCCAAAAAATAATTAATTATGAATTTTGTGCTACAACATTTTTAGAATAAAAAAACTCCAGTGTCTGACCACCTTAACTCATTCAAAACTTTACAAAAAAATTTTTAAAAAAAATTCCTTATAGTAGGCAAAGCATAGAATGTGACGCATTTTTCAGATTTCAAAAATGTTATACCATCTGAAAGTTATAGTCATTTTTCAATCAGTATATAAATTAACACTTTAGAGGTAACTCAATTAGAATATAACTAATAATTACTTACTGAATTCAAAATTTGACAACAATTATATCGATAGAAAGATGATAATCTCCTTAAGATACCCTTTTCATTGTATCAAATTCAAGTAAAAAAAAGTCGTCAGCTACATGGTCGAAGTCTGGAACTCAGAGAAATAGCAGAAAAACATGTTTTTGAGACATTTCAATAGTTAACCATGTAGGTTTGGTGCACAAAGCAATACCGAGCCTTATCGGGTACCCAATATTTTTTTGGGTACCCGAAAAGGCCGGTAGAATTTTGAATTTTAACTTTCCCTCCACTTTCTCCCTCCCATTTCTCCATCCTTATATGATATATTATATGTCAAAAACTATATATTAGATATATATTAGATTATATATTATATATAATATTATATATTAAATATTATATAATATACATTTTACATTTTAAATATTATTTAATATATATTAATATTAAATGTTACATTATATATCATATATTATATATTATTTTATATATATAATATATTAATATGTATTTTATGACTATGTACGAAAGGTTGGAAGATTGCAAAAAAATCATGGATGGCCATTGAAAGAAGCAAAGGAAATTAATCAGCCATTTAAAAACTTCATGGGTGGCCATTGAGGAAGAGAGAGAGTGAGAAGGTGAGAGAGAGAGATAGATCAAGATAGAGACAGAGAGGGTGATGAGAGAGAGAGGAGATAACAAAGAGAGAGAGAGAGAGAGAGAGAGAGAGAGAGAGAGAGAGAGAGAGAGAGAGAGAGAGAATGGGAAGGGGAGAGAGTAGGAGAGAGAGAAGGGGAAGGGGAGAGAGTAGGAGAGAGGGAGAGGGAGAGAGAGAGAGAGAGAGAGAGAGAGAGAGAGAGAGAGAGAGAGAGAGAGAGAGAGAGAGAGAGAGAGAGAGAGAGAGAGAGAGAGAGAGACGGAAGGGGAGAGAGTAGGAGAGAGAGAGAAGGGTAAGGATAACCAATTCATTACAATATTAATCAGTAAGGAGCAAGGAAAACTTAAATAATATCACAACAGGCATTAGAAGTCCAAATTCTAATTAGGAGTTTTAAGCAAAGTGAGTAACATCCTGGATAGGGACATTACAGATCCATACATTGTTTAGTAGATGCCTCCAAGAACCCACATACATAGGAGTAGGTTTGAAGGAAGACTAAGATTGTTTATCGGTTCAAAAATATTACTGTGTAGTACTTTTGATTAACATCCAATGATTGGATGTGAAATTCATAAATTTGATTATATTTCCACTGGTTCTATTTCAAATTCTGGAAAAAATGGATATTTGACATATGTTCATAAATTTCAGTCAACACCATTTTAAAATAACACATCAGTTTATTTTTACACATTGAGAATATCATCCTTAGGAATTGAACTGAAATTGACATAGGTCATAGGAAATAAATGCCCCAGCTATTTGGTGTCTTCTGTATTTTGATTTTCTTATTACAATCAGGAGAAGAATATTACTCTCCAAATGGTTTTGGACAGTAAAATTTGTACTTCTTCTTCACAAATATATTTCTTCCCTCATATTGCTACCTATTGATACCGACAAAGTGAATCTAGGCATTGCCATGTAATGGGAGAAAAATGGTTTCATAAAATTGATGTGTCTAAATAACACATTCAAGAACCTTTTCTTTGATATTGCTCACTAACCCTTTAGAACATAAAATGTTTACAAAAATTGGCATGTACTTGCATGAGGACATTATATATTATAGGAATCCCGCACAGAAGCAGCTGTCAAGCCACTCAAAAAGTAGTAATTGATAGCAAGTGGGATAATGCAGATTCTTTAATAAACCACTATCTTCTTTAATCAAGAAACATCTAGTTCATCTACTCGACTGGGGCATGTTTGGGAACAAACAGTCTCCATTTAAACTCAAGTCTCTGGAAGTGTAGTTATATTTGTCAGTGGAGGAGATACACAGGCATTAGATCTGCAATAACTTTATGCTCATTGGAATTTCCATTTCTCTTCAATTGGTCTACTTGTGGACCTCGAAGGAGTTGGTCACCTAAATGAGAACCTCGAGATGAATCAAGAACTTCTCTATGAAAGAGATCAGTACCTTGAGAAGCTCTCCATTTGTCAGCTGAATTAAAACCTTGGACCATAGATGGCTGCCCTTTGTTGTAAAATGAGGAGTGAGATTGCCTTGCCAAAGGTGGCAATGAACTTACATTTGAGGGATATTGCCCAACATGAGTAACTTGGTTTCCCAAGTCCCGTAAATGCAAGGCCATTGACAAATAGGCATTTCTAATAGAAATATTTGTGGTGCTAGAATGAAGTGCATGACCAAATTCTTTGCCTGCTAATGAACCAATTTGAGACTTCATTTCACATTGCTCTGTGGATAATTCCACAGCACTTGTTACTTCTCTATCTGAATTTTTTGTGATAGTGTACATGTGCACTGAAGAGCTTTTGTCACTACTTGAGCTACTAGTAGATGGTGAGTACTCATCATCATCATCATCTGACATAGGATCACACACATATCTTACTTCTTTCCTTTGTCACTTTCCCCTTCCTAGCTCTTCCTCCTTATCTATAACTTCTATCATGGGTCCAAGAAGCTCTTCCCACTCTTTCCCATTAATTGTGGGATTTTACTCTTCATCCTGAGTAATTGGCATACCTTGGATAGCACCAAGATAACCATTTTCTTCTAAAATGTCCTTTTCTCTCACATTAAAATCTCTCTATTAAGAAGATTTTCTATATCTTCCTTTGTATATTGAATAGATGTAACTGCAATCCCATGTTCATCAAGAATATTCCTTGCACCATTGAGTAATATATCATGCAATTCCTTAATAGTTTCATTCTTAACAAAATTCATAACTAGATTTTCCATAGCCAATTTTCTTCTTGATCATTGCAATATTTTCTCCTCAACTAAAAATTTTGTAATTAGTTGATATACAATCATAGTTTTCTCTTAGCCAATCCTGTGGGCTCACGATTGAGCCTGTAGATCCACAAAAGGGTTGAAATCTAGATTTGGTGGAAGAGTAGTATTAGCAAGAAGTCATTCACTAACATCTCGTCTTTATAACAACTAAATTTGGATTCACTAGAAGCATTAAAGAATCTAGATTGGACTCTTAAAGAATTCTTTCTAGTATTCTGGACTCAATTGCCTGTGCATTTTAGCAAAACATAGCAAAGAAATAGAATCAAACTATTTGAGGAAGATACAGTAGCTGATCTGTGTCCTTTGGATCAAAAAGATGATCTGTAAAACTTAACCTAAAAATTCAATTCTGCTAATGAAAATGTCTAATCATGTAGCAAGGTACAGAAGCTCGAGAAAGGTGTAACAAATTAATATACAAATTTTTTTGTCCATAACAGTATAAATTCTGCATTTATTATGATATTGATCCAATTTGATGCACCTTCGCTATTTGATCGATCCCTTCCCTTTCATTTCACTTTGTTTTCTCATTTTTCACATCATAGGCTAGGATTTGATAGTGGATATGACCTTGGTACTATCGGTGTTAATGATAAATTTTATCTTTTAGCTATTATTCTTTTGTCATTTTTCATGTATGATGCTTTTGTATACGAATTGTGGATATTCTCTGGGAAACTTTTCATTTTTTCCTGTAGGATGCCTTTGTATACAAATTTTTGAGAATCTCTTGTGGAAATGTGGAAATTATAATCTTCCTCATAGAGCATACATTAATGAAGCTCTTTGTGCCTTAGTAGAAGAAGTCGGTTGGATTGTTGAACCTTACGGTACTACATACAAAAATGCAGTATGTATTTTTGGACTAAATTTATTTCTCATTTCTTTTAGGTCTTTAAATGTGATCGACTAAATCTTTGTATTAAATGTGCCTTTTACAGGTGTTGTAAACCCTACCTATGCAAAAATGGAGGCTTTGAAGAATCATTCACTGGAGGCGGAGAGAGAGAGAGGAAGCGAGTGAGAGGGAGAGAGAGAGATATAGGGGTCCTAGTATGCCTTATCACACACTAGGACCCACAAGAAGTTGTCATGACCCCTATGGACACATATGAATTCTCAAGTGTGTCAAAAGGGGTCATGGGGACTCCCTAGGGGTCCTAGTACACCTTATCACGTGTTAGGACCCCTAGGAAGTCCCCATGATCCCTTTTGACACATTGCAATGCTCAAGTGTGTCTTAAGGGGTCCTAGGACCCCTTCAGACACATTTGAGAGTTCAAATGTGTCAAAAGGGGTCATGGGGACTCCTTAGGGGTCCTAGTATGCCTTATCACACGTTAGGACCCCTAGGAAGTCCCCATGACCCCTTTTGACACATTTTAATGCTCAAGTGTGTCTTAAGGGGTCGTAGCACCCCTTCAAACACACTTGAGCATTCAAATGTGTCAAAAAGGGTAATGTGGACTCCCTAGGGGTCCTAGTACGCCTTGTCATGCATTATGACCCCTAGGAAGTCCTCATGACCCCTTTGGACACATTGTATATGAATTGTGGATATTCTCTAAGAAAATTTTCATTTCTTCCTGTAGGATGCCTTTGTATACAAATTTTTGAGAATCTCTTGCAGAAATATGGAAATTATAATCTTCCTCATAGAGTATACATTAATGAAGTTCTTCGTGCCCTAGCAGAGGAAGCCAGCTGGATTGTTGAAGCTTACAGTACTACATATAGAAATGCAGTACGTATTTTTGGCCTAAATTTATTTCTCATTTATCTTAGGTCTTTAAAGGCAGTCGAAAAAATCTTTATATTAAATGTTCCTTTTACAAGTGTCGTAAACCCTAGCTATGCAAAAATGGAAGCTTTGAAGGATAGTTTAGTGGAGGTGGAGAGAGAGAGAGGGAGAGGGAGAGAGAGAGAGAGAGAGAGAGGGGTCCTAGTATGCCTTCTCATGCATTAGGACCCATAGGAAGTCATCATGACCCCTATGGACACATTGGAATGCTCAAGTGTGTCAAAAGGGGTCATGGGGACTCCCTAGGGGTCCTAGTATGCCTTATCACACGTTAGGACCCCTAGGAAGTCCCCACGACCCCTTTTGACACATTGCAATGCTCAAGTGTGTCTTAAGGGGTCCTAGCACCCCTTCAGACACACTTGAGCATTCAAATGTGTCAAAAGGGGTTATGGGCACTCCCTAGGGGTCCCAGTATGCCTTATCATGCATTAGAACCCCTAGGAAGTCCCCATGAACCCTTTTGACACATTGGAATGCTCAAGTGTGTCTTAAGGGGTCGTAGGACACCTTTAGATAGACTTGAGCATTAAAATGTGTCAAAAGGGGTCATGTTGACTTCCGAGGGGTCCTAGTATGCCTTATCATGTGTTAGGACCCCTAGGAAGTCCCCATGACGCCTTTTGACACATTGGAATGCTCAAGTGTGTCTTAAGGGGTCCTAGGACCTCTTCGGACACACTTGAGCATTCAAATCTATCAAAAGGGGTCATGTGGACTCCTTAGGGGTACTAGTACACCTTATCACATGTTAGGACCCCTAGGAAGTCCCCATGACCCCTTTTGACACATTGCAATGCTCAAGTGTGTCTCAAGGGGTCCTAGGACCCCTTCAAACACACTTGAGCATTTCAATGTGTAAAAAGTAGTCATGTGAACTCTCTAGGGGTCCTAGTATGCCTTATCATGTGTTAGGACCCCTAAGAACTTCCCATGACCCCTTTTGACACATTGGAATGCTAAAGTGTGTCTTATGGTGTCCTAGGACCCCTTTAGACACACTTGAGCATTAAAATATGTCAAAAGGGGTCATGCGGACTCCCTAGGGGTCCTTGTACACCTTTTAATGCATTAGGACCCCTAGGAAGTCCTCATGACCCCTTTTGACAAATTGGAATGCTCAAGTGTGTCTTAAGGGGTCCTAGTACCCCTTAAGTCAAACTTGAGCATTCCAATATGTCAAAAGGGGTCATGTGGACTCTCTAGGGGTCCTAGTATGCCTTATCATGCATTAGGACCCCTAGGAAGTCCCCATGACCCCTTTTAACAAATTGGAATGCTCAAGTGTGTCTTAAGGGGTCCTAGGACCCCTTCAGAAACACTTGAGCATTCAAATGTTTCAAAAGAGGTGATGGGGACTCCCTAGGGGTCCTAGTACAACTTATCATGTGTTAGGACCCCTAAGAAGTCCCCATGACCCCTTTTGACAAATTGGAATGCTCAAGTGTGTCTTAAGGGGTCCTAGGACCCCTTAAGACACAATTGAGCTTTCAACTATGTCAAAAGGGGTCATGTGGACTCCCTAGGGATCCTAGTATGCCTTATCACATGTTAGGACCCTTAGGAAGTCCCAATCACCCCTTTTGACTCATTGGAATGCTCAAGTGTGTCTTAAGGGGTCCTAGGACCCCTTCAGCCACACTTGAGCATTGAAATGTGTCAAAAGGGGTCCTATGGACTCCTTATGGGTCGTAGTATTCCTTATCACATGTTAGGGCCCCTAGGAAGTTTCCATGACCCCATTTGATACTTTGCAATGCTCAAGTGTGTCTTAGGGTGTCACAGGACCCCTTTGAAGACACTTTAGCATTTCAATGTGTTGAAAGGGGTCATGTGGACTCCCTTGGGGACCTAATATGCCTTATCACATGTCAGGACCCCTAGGAAGTCCCCATGACCCCTTTTGACACATTGGAATGCTCAAGTGTGTCTTAAGGGGTCTCAGGACCCCTTAAGACACACTTTATCATTCAAATGTGTCAAAAGGGGTCATGTGGACTCCCTATGGTTCCTAGTATGCCTTATCACACGTTAGGACCTCTAGGAAGTCCCCATGACCCCTTTTGACACATTGGAATGCTCAAGTGTGTCTTAAGCGGTCCTAGGACTCCTTCAAACACACTTGAGCATTCAAATGTGTCAAAAGAAGTCATGTGGACTCCCTATGGGTCCTAGTACACCTTATCACATGTTAGGAATGCTAGGAAGTCCCCATGACCCCTTTTGACACATTACCACACTCAAGTGTGTCTTATGGGGTCATAGGAGCTTTCAGACACACTTGAGCATTCTAATGTGTGAAAATGGGTCATGTCAACTCCCTAGGGTTCCTAGTATGCCTTATCACATGTTTCGACCCTTAAGAAGCCCCATGATCCCTTTTGACACATTGGAATGCTCAAGTGTGTCTTAACGAGTCCTAGGACCACTTTGGACACACTTGAGCATTCCAATGTGTCAAAAGGGGTCATGTGGACTCCCTAGGGGTCCTAGTACACCTTATCATGCATAAAAACCCCTAAGAAGTCCCTATGACCCCTTTTGACACATTATAATGCTCAAGTGTGTCTTAAGGGGTCCTGGGAGACCTTCGAACACACTTGAGCATTCAAATGTGTTAAAAGTGGTCATGTGGACTCCCTAGGGGTCCTAGTATGCCTTTTCATGTATTAGGACCCATAAGAAGTCCTCATGTCCCCTTTTGACACATTCAAATGCTCAAGTGTGTCTTAAGGGGTCCTAGGACCCCTTTGGACACACTTGAGCATTCCAATGTGTCAAAAGAGGTCATGTGGACTCCCTTTGGGACCTAGTATGCCTTATCATGTGTTAGGACCCCTAGGAAATCCCCATGATGCCTTTCAACACATTGGAATTCTCAAGTGTGTCTTAAGGTGTCATAGGACCCTTTCTGACACACTTGAGCATTCAAATGTGTGAAAAGGGGTCATGGGGAATCTCTAGGGGTCCTAGTATGCTTTATAACATGTTAGGACCCCTAAGAAGTCCCCATTACCCATTTTGACATATTGGAATTCTCAAGTGTGTCTTAAGGGGTCCTAGGACCCCTTAAGACACACTTGAGAATTCAAATCCATCAAAAGGGGTCATGTGGACTCCCTAGGGGTCTTAGTATGCCTTATTATGCGTTAGGACCCCTAGGAAGTCCCCATGACCCCTTTTGACTGATTGGAATATGCAAGAGTGTTGTAAGGGGTCCTAGGACCCCTTGCAACACACTTGAGGATTCAAATGTGTCAAAAGGGGTCATGTGGACTCCTTAGGGGTCCTAGTATGCCTTATCATGTGTTAGGACCCCAAGGAAGTCCCCATGACCCCTTTTGACACATTTTAATGCTCAAATGTGTCTTAAGAAGTCCTAGGACATCTTCGGACGCACTTGAGCATTCCAATGTGTCAAAAGGGGTCATGTGGACTCCCTAGGGGTCCTAGTATGCCTTATCATGTGTTAGAACCCCTAGGAAGTCCTCATGACACCTTTTGACACATTAGAATGCTCAAGTCTATCTTAAGGGGTCCTAGGACCCCTTCAGATATACTTGAGCATTCAAATGTGTCAAAATGAGTCATGTGGACTCCGTAGAGGTCCTAGTATGCCTTTTCATGCATTATGACCCCTAGGACATCATCATGACCCCTTTTGACACATTAGAATGCTCAAGTGTGTCGTAAGGGGTCCTAGGACCCCTTCGGACACACTTGAGCATTCAAATATGTCAAAAGGGTTCATCCGGACTCCCTAGGGGTCCTAGTATGTCTTATAATGTGTTAGGACCCCTAGAAATTCCCCATGACCCCTTTTGACACATTTCAATACTCAAGTGTGTCATAAGTGGTCCTAGGACCCCTTCGAACACACTTTTGCATTGAAATGTGTGAATAGGGGTCATATGGACTCCCTAGGGGTCCTAGTACACCTTATCACATAGTAGGACCCCTAGGGATTCCATATGACCCCTTTTGACACATTCTAATGCTCAATTGTGGCCTAAGGGGTTCTAGGACCCCTTAGAACACAATTGAGCATTCCAATGTGTCAAAAGGGGTCATGTGGACTCCCTAGGGTTCCTAGTACACCTTATCATGTGTTAGGACCCCTAGGAATTCCCCATGATCACTTCTGACACATTGGAATGCTCACATGTGTCTTAAGGGGTCCTAGGACCCCCTCAGACACACTTGAGCATTCCAATATGTCAAAAGGGGTCATGTGGACTCCCTAGGGGTCCTAGTATGCCTTATCAAACATTACAACCCATAGGAAGTTTCCCTGACACCTTTTGACACATTAGAATGCTCAAGTGTGTCTTATGGGGTCCTAGGACCACTTCGAATAAACTTTAGCATTCAAATGTGTCAAAAGGGGTCATGTGGACTCCCTAGGGGTCCTAGTAGGCCTTGTCACACATTAGGAACCCTTTGAAGTCCTCATGACCCCTTTTGACATTTTGGAATAATCAAGTGTGTCTTAAGAGGCCATAGGACCCCTTAAGATAGACTTGAGCATTCCAATGTGTCAAAAGGGGTCATGTGGACTCCCTAGGGGTCCTAGTACACCTTATCATGTGTTAGGACTCCTAGGAAGTCCCCATTACCCCTTTTGAAACATTGAAATGGTCAAGTGTGTCTTAACGTGTCCTAGGATCCCTTCGAACACACTTCAGGATAAAACTAAGTCAAAGGGGGTCATGGGGACTCCCTAGAGGTCCTAGTATGCCTTATCATGCGTTAGGACCCTTAGGAAGTCCCCATGACCCCTTTTGACACATTGGAATGCTCAAGTGTGTCTTAAGGGGTCCTAGCACCCCTTAAGACACACTTGAGCATTCAAATGTGTTAAAAGGGGTCATGTGGACTCGCTAGGGGTCCTAGTATGCCTTATCACGTGTTAGGACCCATAGGAAGTCCCCATGACCCCTTTTGATACATTAGAATGCTCAAGTGTGTCATAAGGGGTCCTAGGCCCCTTCAGACACACTTGAGCATTCAAATGTGTCAAAAGGGGTCATGTGGACTCCCTATGGGTCCTAGTATGTCTTATCACATGTTAGGACCCTAGGAAGTCCCCATGACCCCTTTTGACACATTTTAATGCTCAAGTGTGTCTTAAGGGGTCCTAGGACCCCTTTGGACACACTTGAGCATTCCAATGTGTCAAAAGGGGTCATGTGGACTCCCTAGGGGTCCTAGTACACCTTATCATGTGTTAGGACCCCTAGGAAGTCCCCATGACCCCTTTTGACACATTGGAATGCTCAAGTGTGTCTTAATGGGTCCTAGGACCCCTTCAGACACACTTGAGAATTCTAATGTGTCAAAAGGGCTAATGTGGACTCCCTTGGTATCCTAGTACACCTTGTCATGCATTAGGACCCCTAAGAAGTCCCCATGACCCCTTTTAACACATTGGAATGCTCAAGTGTGTCTTAAGGGGTCCTAGGACCCCTTAAGACACACTTGAGCATTCAAATCTGTCAAAAGGGGTCATGTGGACTCCCTAGGGGTCCTAGTATGCCTTATTACGCTTTAGGACCCCTAGGAAGTCCCCATGACCCCTTTTGATTGATTGGAATGTGCAAAAGTGTTGTAAGGGGTCCTAGGACCCCTTGGGACACACTTGAGGATTCAAATCTATCAAAAGGGGTGATGTGGACTCCCTAGGGGTCCTAGTATGCATTATCATGTGTTAGGACCCCAAGGAAGTCCCCATGACTCCTTTTGACATATTTTAATGCTCAAGTGTGTCTTAAGGGGTGCTAGGACCCCTTCGGACACACTTGAGCATGCCAATGTGTCAAAAGGGGTCATGTGGACTCCCTAGGGATCCTAGTATGTCTTATCATGTGTTAGGACCCCTAGGAAGTCTCCATGATGCCTTTTGACACATTAGAATGCTCAAGTCTATCTTAAGGGGTGCTAGGACCCCTTCAGATATACTTGAGCATTCAAATGTGTCAAAATGGGTCATGTGGACTCCCTAGAGGTCCTAGTACACCTTGTCATGCATTATGACCCCTAGGAAGTCCTCATGACCCCTTTTGACACATTGGAATGCTCAAGTGTGTTGTAAGGGGTCCTAGGACCTGTTCGGACACACTTGAGCATTCAAATGTCTCAAAAGGGCTCATGTGGACTCCCTAGGGGTCCTAGTATGCCTTATAATGTGTTATGACCCCTAGGAATTTCCCATGACCCCTTTGGCACATTTCAATGCTCAAGTGTGTTGTAAGCGGTCCTAGGAAAACTTCAAACACACTTGAGCATTGAAATGTGTGAATAGGGGTCATATGGACTCCCTAGGGGTCCTAGTACACCTTATCGTGTAGTAGGATCCCTAGGGAGTCCATATGACCCCTTTTGACACATTGGAATGCTAAATTGTGGCCTAAGGGGTCCTAGGACCCCTTAGAACACAATTGAGCATTCCAATGTGTCAAAAGGGGTCATGTGGACTCCCTAGGATTCCTACTACACCTTATCATGTGTTGGGAGCCCTAGGAAGTCCCCATGGTCAGTTTTGACACATTGGAATGCTCAAGTGTGTCTTAAGGGGTCCTAGGACCCCTTCAGACAGACTTGAGCATTTCAATATGTCAAAAGGGGTCATGTGGACTTCCTAGGGGTCCTAGTATGCCTTATCACACATTAGGACCCCTAGGAAATTCCCATGACCCCTTTTGACACATTAGAATGATCAAGTGTGTCTTACGGGGTCCTAGGACCCCTTTAGATAAACTTCAGCATTCAAATGTGTCAAAAGGGGTCATGTGGACTCCCTAGGGGTCCTAGTAAGCCTTGTCACACATTAGGACCCCTTTGAAGTCCTCATGACCCCTTTTGACATTTTGGAATGCTCAAGTGTGTCTTAAGCAGTCATAGGACCCCTTAAGACAGACTTGAGCATTCCAATGTGTCAAAAGGGGTCATGTGGACTCTCTAGGGGTCCTAGTATGCCTTATCACACGTTAGGACCCCTAGGGAGTCCCCATGACCCCTTTTGACACATTGGAATGCTCAAGTGTGTCTTAAGGGGTCCTAGGACCCCTTCAAACACACTTGAGCATTCAAATGTGTCAAAAGGGGTCATGGGGACTCCCTAGGGGTCCTAGTATGCCTTATCATGTGTTAGGACCCTTAGGAAGTCGCCATGACCCTTTTTGATACATTGGAATGCTCAAGTGTGTCGTAAGGGGTCCTAGGCCCCTTCAAACACACTTGAGCATTCAAATGTGTCAAAAGGGGTCATGTGGACTCCCTAGGGGTCCTAGTATGTCTTATCACATGTTAGGACCCTAGGAAGTCCCCATGACCCCTTTTGAGACATTTTAATGCTCAAGTGTGTCTTAAGGGGTCCTAGGACCCCTTCGGACACACTTGAGCATTCCATTGTGTCAAAAGGGGTCATGTGGACTCACTAGGGGTCCTAGTAAACCTTATCACATGTTAGGACCTCTAGGAAGTCCCCATGACCCCTTTTGACACATTGGAATGCTCAGGTGTGTCTTAATGGGTCCTAGGACCCCTTCAGACACACTTGAGAATTCTAATGTGTCAAAAGGGATAATGTGGACTCCCTTGGCATCCTAGTACACCTTGTCATGCATTAGGACCCCTATCAAGTCCCCATGACCCCTTTTGACACATTGGAATGGTCAAGTGTGTCTTAAGGGGTCCTAGGACCCCTTAAGACACACTTGAGCATTTCGATGTGTAAAAGGGGTCATGTTGATTCCCAAGGGGTCCTAGTACACCTTATCACATGTTAGGACCCCTAGGAAGTCCCCATGACCCCTTTTGACACATTGTAATTCTCAAGTATGTCTTAAGGGGTCCTAGGATCCCTTCGGACACACTTGAGTGTTCAAATGTTTCAAAAGGGGTATAAGGACTCCCTAGGGGTCCTGGTACACCTTATAATGCGTTAGGATCCCTAGGAAGTCCCTATGACCCCTTTTGACACATTAGAATGCTTAAGTATGTCTTATGGGGTCCTAGGACCCTCTCAGACACATTTGAGCATTTGAATGTGTCGAAAGGGGTCATGGGGGCTTCCTAGGGGTCCTAACATGTGATAAGGCATACTAGGACCCCTAGGAAGTCCCCATGACCCCTTTTGACACATTTGAATGCTCAAGTATGTCTTAAGGGGTCCTAGGACCCCGTCGGAGATAGTTGAGCATTTGAATGTGTCAAAAGGGGTCATGGGGGCTTCCTAGGGGTCCTACTACACATTATCAAGCGTATTACCTTAAATGTTCTTACAACAGTTTTTATGCCACTGTTAGTTTCTAGAACAGATGATGAGCATACGGTGGTTGTATACATTATATATATATTATGTTTGTATATATATAATTTATATTGCAGCTAATATACATTAGTATATAATACCTCTTTTTATATATAAAACTTCAAATTTTTCATTTACTTCCACCATTTTTTCATGGTGTTACTAGGATATATCAGGTACCTGATTAATGACTAGTGTAACTTTACCCAAAATATTCCCTTTCCCCACAAACCAGAGAAGCATGGGATTTCTATCTTTTTTTAGGGGTTGCACAAAAAAAAATGTGATTTGGGACCCATTTTTGGTTTTTTGTCAACTTGTGGTCTCACCATGGGAAACAATAGTTGTCGAAAGGCTAAATGGAAGAGGAAGGTGACAGATGAAGAAATTCAAGCATATGTGGAAAAAGATAGCGAAAATCACCGAAGAAGGAGAGAAGGTATTTTAAATATTAATCAAGTTGACTCCGTAAATGTAGTTGCAAGTGAAGAGGATGTTGAATTTGAAAATAATATAGAAATTAATTTTTTGAATAACAATGTATGGAATGAAGATGAAAATGTAGAGATTAAGAATGAAAATGTACACTTGGTGAATGAAAATGTAGATTTGGGGAATGACAATGAATGGAATAAAGATGAAAATGTATAGATGGAGATTGAAAATGTAGACTTGGGGAATGAAAATGTTGCACAAGAACCACATGAACGTTACACATCTCCAAATTATATTCAAAATGAAGTTCCTTGCAATAAAGACAATCAATCTTCAAATTCGGGGCTTTCAAGAACACCTAAATGGTTAATTGAAATTGAGGATAACATTATGAATAATTGGGAAGGAAAGAGGTCACATAGAACCGTTTGGTTGTGGGCTTCAAGACTTTATGATCAATTTTTTTGAAACAAGACATTGGTTGAGTAATGTCAAATTTTTGTGTAGTTGTTAAAGATGCAAAAGATGAGACCTGTGCTTGTGAAATTGAAGATTTGTGTGAACAAGAAAATGGAGAGAAATGCCATTTTTGTGAAGAATCTTTTCAATGTTCTCAATAGCATTGGGAAGACTAGCAGAGAAAAAGACAAGAGAGTTGCTTAGAGGGTTATTACAACCTCCTTAGTAAGTGATCAGTTGAGAAAGGCTCATTTGATGAGACAAACTTGTGTTGACTTCAATATAGACCATAAAACTTTGGGTAGAGCACTCACAAGAAGAGAAATAATTGATGATCCACTTCAAATTGATAAATAGGCTTATGGTGGGAGACTTCCACATTTTGATAAGAAGCTAACAGATTTTGTCAAGGATGAAATTCAACAATTTTAGGATGCTAACTCAAGAGTGTCACCAAATGTGAAGGATGTATTGAAGTTGAGAGTTGGCAATCAAGACCCCACTCCACATCCTAAACATTATGTGGAGGTAAGTCAAACAATGTTGTGTAAAAAATTTTGTGAGACACATCCAACATTGAAAATATCACAAAGGTCTTTTGAATCCGTGAAGCCATTTTATTGTGTACCCCTTAAGATTTAGAGTACATGTTGTTGCAAATATCATGTTGAGTTTTCAATGCATCATGAATTATTACGGTCCATTCATTCTACTTTGCATACTAATGAAATGCTAGAGGATTGTGGTGCAAGTGGTCTACCCAAATCATCAAGAGACTTTCTAGATCAATTTTTATGTCATAGAGATGATGGTTGTTTATTTTATAAAAAGGATTGCTTAAATGCCAAGTGTTTAGAATGTGGTGGCTTGTCCAAGTTTCAAACATGTTTTCATGAGGGTTTGGAACACAATTTTGGAAAGACACTCATCCAAAAAAAGGTATATGAAATAGTGAAATATACATTGAAGTGTGGAGGTGAAGGCTCTAGATGTGAGTTAGTTGCAAAAGAATACAATGTTGCTGATTTTATCTTAGATTTCAAGAAAAATCTTTTTTACAAGTATGCAAGGCATAGTCACAGGTCTCAATGCTTGGATCAATAATTCAAGATGTGTAAGGACACTTTTCCCATTGGAACTATTATATCCATTGTAGACTTTGCGGAGAACTATACATTGCAGCCCCAAAATGAGACTCAAGCTCAACATTACAAATCCATTTAGGTTGCTATTTTTGTACACATCACATATAGACATTCTCCTGATAGCACAAAAGATGAGTGAAAGATAATCAGAGAGTACCATTTTTATATGAGCGATGATAGGTCTCACTCTCATGAGTTTGTTCAACATTGTTTCTAGAACTATTTTGACTTCTTGCAAGAAAATGGTATTGCTATGGATAGGAATCTCATTTGGTCGGATAATTGCACTGGTCAA
Source organism: Chamaecyparis obtusa (assembly GCA_027943335.1). Classification (NCBI taxonomy): domain Eukaryota; kingdom Viridiplantae; phylum Streptophyta; class Pinopsida; order Cupressales; family Cupressaceae; genus Chamaecyparis; species Chamaecyparis obtusa. The sequence goes on from BSBK01000695.1 coordinate 211,845, forward strand.
TTTAAGAATGCCAGAATGTTTTATTGGTTGTGTAGAATGCATGTGGAGAGAGGTGTGCCTCATATTTGGATTTTTTTTGAGTCAGGGCATGGGAAAGGGGAGCATGATGGAGCAGGTGTGTGTGTGAAGAGAGCTCTAGTTAAGGAGCAAATGAGGATTAAAGGTTCTATACTTCTTGATGCTCATTCTATTATTGACTAGTGTACTTAAGCATTATCATAGGGTTGGACTCTTGATTCTACAGTGCGTATATTCTTTTGGTTGGTTGAGGAGGGAACTATAGGAGATAGATTGGATTGTCAAACAGTGAAAGATTCTTCAAAAATGCATTCATTCCGAAACTCCAATAGTAGTACATGGACCATTTGGACATGAGAGTTGGCTTGTTTTTTCCCCATGTGTTTTCAGTATGATTGGGATCATTGTGAGTCAAGTGAGTGGGTGGATACATGGGTTCCATAGTATCTCACTCCTTTATCTTTGACACTATCTATAAGAAATGATGACATGGACAATTTAGTTGAGTATGACCATCTTTCAGATCTTCTAAAGCTAGGAGATGTTTTTGCATTGGTTGCACCACAAGGGAATGATGCGAGGTTATATTATTGGTTAGCACATTGTGTATGAGGTAAAGAAAAGCTTGTACAACTGATGACAGATGGTGATGGGTTCACATATCCTACTCATAGGGAGAGGGGATGAACTAATCACTAGTTCATGCTTCTTTGTCTATGTTTGAGACTTTAGGTGACTTGAAAGTACACCAAATGGACCTATAGGATCTTCTTTAGACTTAGATCCCCTGATCCTAAAACCCACTCTTCTATCTTGATCAAAAACTTTCCTTTGCCAATTGCTAGGCTTCCATGCTAAGTGAGGAACACACAAACCTTTTAAACTTTCCAAAGGTCTTTCTTCACAATCCTTTGCTTACACCTTGCAGGGTCATGGAGATGATTTTAGACCTCCAAAAATTCTTTTTTCAATGCCTGGATCAATCCTAAGCACTTGGTTTCTCTACCAATTCTTCACTTTTCTACCAAAATAGGGCTACTAGAAGGGAGCCCCAATTAGCCCTCCCGCTCTGAGAAATCAGGATAATAATCCATTTTCCTCCACTAACCATCAAAAAATTCCTTAAGATACTTTCATTCATTTGGTAAAACCTTAGAGATTTTCTAGGTTTTGGGTCTTAGGAAGGCCGTACTGTACCTCTGTACAAAGTGAAGTTTTGGAGGGTTTCTAGGCCTTTTCCAGGCCTGTTTGTTCTTTGGTTTGGTTTGATACTTTATGGGATTGCCAAAAACTTCTCCTCTTCATCAAGCGACCTTAACTCCCTCTAAAAACTATCCCATGCCTACTTCCTTCATCATCTTCACAACCCTACAAGTTACAAGAATTGCAACAACACTCTTCCCTAACCGGGCTTGCTCAGGCTCACCTAGGGAAAGAGATTAAAAATGCCTCCATAGGTTTTGAAGGGCCCTCCTCCTACAAAAATATATTAAATTAAATCTACTCACTACCCCCAAATGGCCATACTAATTCTACGGTGAGATAGTGAGCTACATTGCTTACAAGTTCAACTGCCTGGTTCAGGACAACAGACTGGCACACGCAAACTAATTACAAGATTTGAAAAAGAAAACTAATTACACACTAACTAATGAATCAAATTTACTACAAAAAAGACTAACTACAATTCCAAATTGTTACAACATCAAATATAGCACACAAAAGCCTTCATTTCATTCACTATTATCCTTTTCATGTACAGATCAGTCACACTAGTCTCCTATCCGTACTTAGACACACACCTTATGGAAATTTTTAGGGTTTATTAGGCTTATATATGATCTTTTAGGTTCTTAGACTCTATTATTAGGTCTTCTATTAGGCTAAAGGTTTATTTCCACCATTTTAGGGGATAGCCGAGCAATATTTCCAAAATTGCAAAGTTGCACTTTGCAACTTTTGCAATTTTGTTTACAACTTTTATAAACTTTCCAACTCTTAACTTCCTAAGCCTAAGTACTCTTCCTAGGTGACTCCTAGGCTTTTAATCCCTATTTCTAACTTAAAATGACTTTGAAAAGTCTTTAAAAGACCCCTGTCTTTACAATATGGCTTTATGCCCAAAAGAGCTAACTAGCCTTGAGGCCTATCCAAAGGACTTCTAAGGACCTCTAAACCCCAACTAACATTTCAATTTACTCAAACTGGTCCTCAAACCTTTATTTTACTTATAGGGCTCATTAAGAGCACTACACAACATAATTTCAAATGGTGAGGGCCCTATTTCACTAGGTGGCCCTGCACCATACTCCCCACAAAAGAAGCTAAGTCTCGGTTGGAGACAAGAGGTGGAGATCTATGCCCTGAAGGTGAAACTGATTCTTAGGGACCCAAGTTGCTTCTAAATTTGGTTTACCCTACCATTTGATAAGGTGTTCTCTCTATAGACTCCATGCATGGTCTTTTTATGCACTCGGGAGTCCAATATCTTCTTTGCTCTTGGCTTGATTGATGGGGTAGGGTTGCTACTTGAACTTCCTGCTTAACTTCCTCCACATTCTAATCTACCTCAATAAGAGGTCCTTTGTACCTAACCAGGTCTGCAACATTGAAGATGGGAGAGATAGCTAGATCATCTGGTAGACCAACTTTGTAAGCATTTTGTCCATATTTGGCCAATATGGGACATGGACCAACTCTCTTCATTTGGAGCTTTATAGGTGTTACAAATGAATGAAAAGTGTTTTGGCAGTCATTCTGTAGCAGTTGTTGCATTCATGACTTGGATTGTCATTGATGTCAACACAGTGATATTCTAGATATTAGCAGGAAAGTAGGTACAATTTTGTTTTGCACACATGTTGTATTGTACATTGGATTTTGTGCAATTGATGGTATGTTCTTTGGTGTTTTATTAACCTATGGTTAACATCACAAAAATAAATTCATTCATTTGTAAGAGTTATGAGCATTTTGGTGAAAGCAGTGTTTAGACAATGTTTCTGTGTAGCGATGTTTGGAAATCGAAGGATATCTCTTAGCTGGGATGGAATCTGATTTTGCATAGTTAAAGGGATGTTGGAGACTCATTAATGATGATGTGGTTCATAGTGCAAACTTTGAGGATATGCTTGGAGAAAGTTACAGTAACTGGAAGCCTACAGTTTTATGTGAATTCTATGTGTAACATGTAGAATTTATTATTTTGTAATCGAGGACTGACTCATTTGTAATTATTTGAGTTTGGTATATAAGAAGGAATTTTTTCCTTATTGTAATGTGTACTATGAAGAGTGAGATGTGAATATATGAATGAAGTGAAGAAAAGAGCTAATTTAGTGATGAAGGAATACTTGTGAGTACAGAGATCTGGAATTGTGATCTTGTGTAGTAGAGAGTGTAGTTTTGGCATAGTGTGAAGGATGTAACATATTTCATATTATTCTATTGAATAATTCTAACATCTTTTGGATAGTGGGTTTAGAGATCTTGCCTTGAAGCTGTTTGGGTAGTGGGTCCTTCTGTCTTCCATAAACTCTTAACCGGGTTAGAATCTTTTAACAGGGATTCAAAATCTCCTAATAGGGATTTATATGTACTGAATGTATTTCATAAGACTCCTAACAAGGTCCATCCTCTAACAAGGAACTTTCATATTAGTGCATCATTTTGTGGGCATCATTCCCACCGGGGTTTACTCTTTTCAAGAGGTTCCCTAGTTAACATATCTTGTGTTATTGTGCAATTGTGTATGATTATCTTTCTATGGTTGATCAGTACATTGATTATATTGTTTAAAGCTATTGAATGGATAAATTATTAGATAACTAATTCACCCCCCCCCCCTCTTAGTTATCTTGGGGATCTTTACTTTCTAACAATTGGTATCAGAGCGGTAGGTCCTTGAAAGAAAATTTTAACAACTTAAGGAGATCCATGGTGAATTTCAGAAAAGAAAGTGCTAAGTTTGATGGAGTAAATTTTGATAGCTAGAAAGAAAAGATGAAGACACATCTATTGTGTTTAGGACCAAGTTATTGGTTGATTACAAAGAATGAGAAGACTATCATTGAGGAAGACAATCTAGAGGCAAGAACTAAAGATGAACTAGATCTATTCATGTGTAACATACTTGCAAGAGAAGCACTTTTATCAGCACTACTGGAGAATGAATATAGTCAGGTAAGATATTTGAAAACATCTCATGCAATTTGGAAAGTTTTACAATCTACTTTTGAAGGTGATGAACATGCAAAGAAGGCTAGATTACATAATTAAATTTGTGCATTTGAAGATATCAGAATGATGGAAGATGAATCTATTAGAAGTTATATTGGTAGGATGTCTGAGATTGTGATAGGAAAAAAGTCTTGTGGAGATGATAAGATAGAGAATGAAGTGATATGGAAAATTATGAGAACTTTGACACCAGTATTCAAGTAGACAATGTAGATGATTGAACAAGTGATACCTTGCACATCAAACTTTTCAAGAGAGACTCTTCTTGGAAGATTACAAACAGTAGAGATGAACTTGAGATTATCAGGAGAGCTACCTAGAATGGAAATAGCATTCAGTACTCTTAGCGTTAGACCTACAAGAAGTATTAGTGTGAATGGAGATTATGCCAGTAGTAGCAGATCTGAGGAAGATAAGAAGATTGAAGAAGGTATTGCATTACTTGTAAAAAGAGAACCAGATGGTAAGAAAATCTTTAAATGTTGGACTTGACAAGAATATGGTCATTTTGCATCTAAATGTCCTAAAAGAGTTAAGAAGTACAAAAGCAACATTAAACCTAGGAGATCTAAAGAATGTTATTATGCAAATGATGAAGATCTTGAAGTAGGAATTGAAAAACATTTAAGTGACAATGATAATGATAACTTTGAGGAAATAGGATTTGTAGCAATTAAAGAAGAAAGTTCTGAATTTGATAAAAGGGAACAAAAAGCATTAGTTTCATGAGTTGAAAATAAATCTGAGTGGATTATAGATAGTGGTTGTTCACATCATATGACTAGAGATAAAAGAAAGTTTGTTAAGTTAGATAATTATGATGGATGAATTGTTAGGGTTGGTAACAATGAACCTTGTTTTATTAAGGGTATAGGATCTATTACTCTTGATGGAAAGACTAACACTGATGATGTTTACTTTGTTGATGGACTAAGACATAATCTACTAAGCATTGGACAATTGGATGATAAGGGTTATCAAGTTTGGTTTTATGAAAAAACTTGTGTGATAAAAGATAAAGATGGAAATCTGATTGGAAAAGGATCTAGAACCAGAGGTAATGTATTTTAGTTGAATCCTACTAAGATGACATGTTTGATAACTAGGATTGATGATAGTTGGTTATGGCATAAAAGGTTTTGTCATATAAACTTTGATAATATTGTCAAGGTGAGCACTACACTTGTGGTAAGAGATTTACCTAGAATTATAAAACCTACTAACATGATTTGTAAAGAATGTATGATGGCAAAGCAGAAAAGGAGTTCATTTCCAAATAAGAAGTTCACATCGACAGAGAAGTTGGAGATTGTTCATACAGACTTGAGTGGTCCTACTAGGACTAGAGGATTCTATGGTGAAAGGTATTTTATGATTCTTGTTGATGATTTTACAAGAATGATGTGGATTGCATTTTTGAAAGAAAAATCTGAAGCATTTGATAAATTTAAGATCATGAAAAGAAAAATTGAGAATGAATCTGGAATGAAGATTAAGTGTCTAAGATCTGATAGAGGTGGTGAATTTACATCTAGAGAGTTTAACACCTTTTGTGAAATGAATGGTATTAAGAGACAACTTTCAGCCCCTAGAACACTAGAACAAAATGGTATTGCATAAAGAAGGAACAGGTCAATAACTGAAGCAGCAAGAGCTATGTTGTTTGAAAATGATTTGGCTAAGACTTTTTGGAGAGAAGCAGTGAACACAGCAGTATACACTATGAACAGAGTACAAATCAGAGTAGATACAAACAAGACACCTTATGAATTATGATTTGCACATACACCCTCAGTTAAGTATTTTAGAATTTTTGGAAGTAAATGTTATACAAAGAGAGATGATGATATAGGAAAGTTTGATCCTAGAAGTGATGAAGGAATATTTCTTGGATATTCTTTAAAAAGCAAAGCATATAGATGTTATAACAAAAGAACTAAGACTATTGTTGAAAGTGCAAATGTAAAAGTTGATGAGAAGTTTAAAATTTAGGAAAGAATGCTTGATTATGAATCTGATGGAGAAGCACAACCTCAGTCTAACATTGAAAATGCAGAATTATTTTTTGAAACTAACAGTGATTTGCTGAATGAAAGTCATACTGAAGAAAATAGAGAAGAAAGCAGAGAAGAATCTACAGTCAGAACAAGATCAGTAACTATGACACCTAACAGGTATACTTCAAGACATCACCCTGTTGAGAAAGTTATTGGAAGTTTAGATAGAGGAGTTTTGACTCAAAATAAGTTACATTTATGTTTGATTTCTCAAATTGAACCTAAGACTACTAATGAAGCTTGTGAAGATGAACATTGGATCAATGCTATGATAGAAGAAATAGAGCAGATTGAAAAAAACAAGACATGGGAATTGGTCCCTAGACCTGAAGACAAGAATGTGATTGGAACAAAGTGGGTATTCAGAAACAAGATGAATGAACAAAGAGAAGTGATAAGAAATAAAACAAGATTGGTATGTAAAGGATATTCACAACAAGAAGGAATTGACTATGAAGAAACTTTTGCACCTGTGGCCAGACTTGAAGCAGTGAGAATGTTTCTAGCATATGCAACTTACAAGAAATTCAGAGTGTATCAGATGGATGTGAAGTCAACATTTTTGAATGGTGAATTGGGAGATGAAGTCTACATTGAGCAGCCTGAAGGTTTTCCTTTGACACAAGAAGGAGATATGGTATGTAAGTTAAAGAAAGCTTTATATGGATAAAACAAGCACCTAGAACCTGGTATGCAAGATTGGATAATTATTTATTGAAATTGGGATTTATAAAAGGAACAATAGATAGTAACTTATACACAAAAGAAATTTAGAATGGTTTGTTGGTTATAGTTATATTTGTTGATGATATCATCTTTGGAGGAGAAGATGAAGCTAGTGACAAATTTGTAGATGAAATGAAGACTGAATTTGAGATGAGCATGATTGGAGAAATGAAATATTTTTTTGGATTACAGATAACACAAAGCAAGGAAGGTATATTTGTAAGTCAGACTAAGTATTTAAATGAATTATTGAAAAGATTTGGAATGGAAGATTCTAAACCTGTTGGAACACCTATGGTAACCGAACATAAGTTATCTAGCAAAGATGAGACAATAGCAGTTGAGTAGAAAAAGTATAGATCTATGATTGGAGGATTGTAGTAATTGACACATACAAGACTTGATATAGCACATTCAATGGGGATTGTATCAAGATTTCAAGTAGAACCTAGAGAATCACATTATGCAGTAGTAAAGAGGATACTGAGATATCTGAAAGGAATAATGGATTATGGATTATGGTATGAGAATTCTAATGATTTTACTTTATGTGCCTATACTAATGCAGATTGGGGAGGCAGCGTTGATGAAAAGAAAAGAACCAGTGGTGGAGCCTTTTTTCTTGGAGGTAAATTGGTCTCTTGGCTAAGTAAGAAGCAAAATTGTACTTCACAAAGCATAGCAGAAGCATAATATGTTGCAGCAGCAAATAATTATAATCAAATTATTTGGATGAAGTAGATGTTGAAAGATATTGGAATAAACTTTGATGAGCCTCTTGTTATACATTGTGATAACACTAGTACAGTGAGTATGTCAAAAAATCCTATTTTACATTCTAAGACTAAACATATTGAGATCAAGTATCATGTTCTAAGAGAGAAAGTTGCAGAAAAAGAAGTAAGATTGGAGTACATAAGTACAAAGGAGTAGATAGCAGATATATTAACAAAGCCTTTACCTAAGGATACATTTGTGTATCTAAGAGGTATGCTTGGGGTTATGCCCCAACCTATTTTTGAGAATTGATGCAGATGATTGTATCCATCCAGTGGTATATGAGCCCTATCTTTCTTTTGGATTGGATGTTGGAACTTCCTCTATGGGGGAGTTTTATGAGCTAAGTCATGAGGACTCTTGTTATTGTATTCTTCTGAAAAGTGTCTTTTGACATTAAGTTGTTGTTGACTTATTGATAGAATTTCTATCATTGATGTCAATGGGGGAGAGATATACATGAAAAACATTGTGGATTGTATGAGAGAGCTGAATAGGAAAATGAAGCAAGATTTGATTTGATATTTTGTAGTGATGTTGCAGTATTGGATTCTTGGAACATTGGATGTTTTTCATCTATGTTTCTATCAATGCCAAGGGGGGAGATTTTTAGGAATGAATGCAAAGTGTTTTGGCAGTCATTCTGTAGCAGTTGTTGTTACATTCATGACTTGGATTGTCATTGATGTCAACACAGTGATATTCTGGATATTAGTAGGAAAGTAGGTACAATTTTGTTTTGCGCACATGTTGTATTGTAGATTGGATTTTTTGTAGTTGATGGTATGTTCTTTGGTGTTTTATTAACCTATGGTTAATAGTGAAAAAATAAATTCATTCATTTGTAAGAGTTATGAGCATTTTGGTGAAAGCAGTGTTTAGACAGTGTTTCTATGTAGCGATGTTCAGAAATCAGAGGATATCTCTTAGCTAGGATGGAATATAATTTTGTGTAGTTAAAGGGATGTTGGAGACTCATTAATGATGATGTGGTTCATAGCACAAACTTTGAGGATATGCTTGGAGAAAGTTACAGTAACTGGAAGCCGACAGTTTTATGTGAATTCTGTGTGTAGCATGTAGAATTTATTATTTTGTAATTGAGGACCGACTCATTTGTAATTATTTGAGTTTGGTATATAAGAAGGAATTTTTTCCTTATTGTAATGTGTACTATGAAGAGTGAGATGTGAATATATGCATGAAGTGAAGAAAAGAGCTAATTCAGTGATGAAGGAAGACTTGTGAGTACAAAGATCTAGAATTGTGATCTTGTGTAGCAGAGAGTGCAGTTTTGGCATAGTGTGAAGGAGGTAACATATTTCATATTATTCTATTGAATAATTCTAAGATCTTTCAGACAGTGGGTTTAGAGATCTTGCCTTGGAGCTGTTTGGGTAGTGGGTCCTTCTGTCTTCCATAAACTCTTAACCGGGTTAGAATCTTTTAACAGGGATTCAAAATCTCCTAACAAGGATTTATATGTACTGAATGTATTTCATAAGACTCCTAACAGGGTCCATCCTATAACAAGGAACTTTCATATTAGTGCATCATTTTGTGGGCATCATTCCCACCAGGGTTTACTCTTTTCAAGAGGTTCCCTAGTTAACAGATCTTGTGTTATTGTGCAATTGTGTATGATTATCTTTCTATGGTTGATCAGTACATTGATTATATTGTTTAAAGCTGTTGAATGGATAAATTATCAGATAATTGATTCACCCCCCCCCCTCTCAATTATCTTAGGGATCTTTACTTTCTAACAGTAGGAACTCCTTTTTCCATTCTTGCTTTGTTTAGGTGGACCATGACTTAGTCACCTACACCAAACTAAACTTCTCTTGTCCTAAGATCAACTTTGTCTTCGATCTTCTTGGTGTTGTCAATGAGGGACTATTTCACTTGGTCATGTACTTCTTTCACAGATTGACTAAAGTCTTCAACATAGCCACTATTAGGGACTTGGTTGTCCAAATTTCTTAGTTCACATACACCCCTAGGATGTATCCCATAGACAATCTCAAAGGGACCCTTGCCTGTAGTCCTGTTGATGCTATCATTATAGGCAAACTCTGCTTGGTGAAGGACTAAATCCCATGACAAACCATATTCTTTGGTTAAGAATCTTAACAAATTTCCAAGTGTCCTATTGACCACCTCAGTTTGACCATCAGTTTGAGGATGGTAAGCTGAACTAAATGCTAGATTGGTACCTAGTCTTTGCCATAAGGACCTCCAAAAGTGTCCCATGAATTTTCTATTCTTGTAAGATACAATACTACTTGGAAAGCCATGAATTCTTACAACTTCCTTGAAAAACAAATAAGAAATATGAATTTCATCATGAGTGACTTTGCATGGGATAAAATGACTCATTTTACTAAATCTATCCACTACAACATAGATACTATCAAAGCCACTCTTTTTCCTAGGTAAACCAACCACAAAATCCATACTTACACATTCCCATGGTCTGCTTGGTATTGGGAGAGGTTGAAAAAGTCCTACATTTGTAGAAGTACCCTTGGCTCTTTGACATATGATGCATTGCTCAACGTAGGTCCTGACATCTCTTTGCATTTTAGGCCAATAGTAGTACCTTTAGACCAATTCCATGGTCTTGTTGAGGCCAAAATGACCACTCAAACTCCCATTTTGTTTTTCTTGATTGAGGTTCTCCCTCATGGATCCTCTTGGAACACACAATTTCCTTCCTTTAAATAAGAGCCCATTCTGCAATGTATACTTTGCAAACTCACCATGAAAGTTATTTAAATGTTCTTGGCACACCTTGTATGCTATTGCAAAGTCTTTATCAGTTTGGTATAGCTCCTTGAAGTTATCCAATCCTATGCTTTTCATTTGGACTTCTTGAATAGTGAGAAACCTTTTACTCAAGGCATCTACTACTTTGTTGAGCTTCCCCTTCTTGTGCTTTATGGTGAAGGTATAAGATTGTAAATACTCTACCCACTTGACATGTCTATGACTCAGCTTGTCTTGGGAGTTGAGAAAGCTCAAAGCTTGATTATCAGTGAACACTACAAACTCTTTGGGAAAAAGATAATGTCTCCACTTTCTAAGGGATTGAACAAGTGCATAAATTTCTAGATCATAGGAAGAGTACTTTTGCTTTGCTGCATTTAGCTTCTCACTAAAGAAAGCCACTAGTCTATTGCTTTGACTCAAAACTCCTCCTACTATTATGTTACTAGCATCACATTCAATGACAAAGGGTTCATCAAAGGTTGGAAACCTTAGAATAGGCTTAGTAGCTACCTCTTTATTTACTTTTTCAAATCCCTTATCTGATGCAAGTATCCACACAAATTTAGTCTTCATTCCACCCTTGATGGTTTCCATCATTGGAGCACATATCCCACTAAAGTTCCTGATGAACTTTCTATAGTACTGAGCTAGGCCATGGAAACTCCTCACTTCACTGGCATTCTTGGGAGTTGGCCAACTTAATATTGTTGCAAATTTAGTGTCATCCATCTCTAGATCTCCTTGAGATAGAACAAAGCCTAAATAGACTAGTTCCTACTATGTACTCTAAATAGTGCACTTCTATGAATCATTACAATCAAGAACACTCAAGAGTGAGGTCTCAAAAATTGATCCATAGCTCCCTAGACATGGAGTGCAAGGGTGTTAAGAATGCTCTCAGCTAGGGCTATTATGTTAGAAATGAATGCAAAGTATTTTGGCAGTCATTTTGTAGTAGTTGGTGTTGCATTCATGACTTGGATTGTCATTGATGTCAACACAGTGATATTCTAGATATCAGCAGGAAAGTAGGTACAATTTTGTTTTGCACACATGTTGTATTGTAGATTGTCTTTTGTGTAGTTGATGGTATGTTCTTTGGTGTTTTATTAACCTTTGGTTAATAGCACAAAAATAAATTCATTCATTCATGAGAGTTATGAGCATTTTGGTGAAAGCAGTGTTTAGATAGTGTTTTTGTGTAGTGATTTTCAGAAATCGGAGGATATCTCTTAGTTGGGATGGAATCTGATTTTATGTAGTTAAAGGGATATTGGAGACTCATTAATGATGATGTGGTTCATAGCACAAACTTTGAGGATATGTTTGGAGAAAGTTATAGTATCTGGAAGCTGACAGTTTTATGTGAATTTTGTGTGTAGCGTGTAGAAATTATTATTTTGTAATTGAGGACCGACTCATTTGTAATTATTTGAGTTTGGTATATAAGAAGGAATATTTTCCTTGTTGTAAAGAGAATTGAGAAAAAGAGAATTGAGAAAATGAGAATTGAGAAAATGAGAATTGAGAAAAAGAGAATTGTAAAAAAAGAGAATTGAGTAGAGAGGATTGAATTGTGAAAGTTGAGATGTGAATATATGCATGAAGTGTAGAAAAGAGCTAATTCAATGATGAAGGAAGACTTGTGAGTACAGAGATCTAGAATTGTGATCTTGTGTAGTAGAGAGTGCAGTTTTGGCACAGTGTGAAGGAGGTAATAAATTTCATATTATTCTATTGAATAATTCTAAGATCTTTTGGACAGTGGGTTCAGAGATCTTGCCTTGAAGCTATTTGGGCAGTGGGTCCTTCTATCTTCCATAAAATCTTAAGCAGGTTAGAATCTTTTAACAGGGATTCAAAATCTCCTAACAGGGATTTATATGTACTCAATGTATTTTACTCCCAATATGGTCCATCCTCTAACAAGGAACTTTCATTTTAGTGCATCATTTTATGGGCATCATTCCCACCGGGGTTTAATCTTTTCAAGAGGTTCCCTAGTCAACATATCTTATGTTATTGTGAAATTGTGTATGGTTATCTTTCTATGGTTGATTACTACATTGATTATATTGTTTAAAGAAATTGAATGGTTAAATTATCAGATAAATGATTCACCCCCCCCCCCTCTTAGTTATCTTGGGGATCTTTACTTTCTAACAATTGGTATTAGAGAAGTAGGTCGTTGAAAGAAAAGTTTAACAACTTAAGGAGATCCATGGCAAATTTTAGGAAAGAAAGCCCTAAGTTTGATGGAGTAAATTTTGACAGCTGGAAAGAAAAGATAAAGATACATTTATTGTGTTTAGGACCAAGTTATTGGTTGATTACAAAGAATGGGAAGACTATCATTGAGGAAGACAATCTAGAGGCAGGAACTAAAGATGAGTTAGATCTATTCACGTGTAGCATACTTGCAAGAGAAGCACTTTTGTCAGCACTATCGGAGAATGAATACAGTCAAGTAAGATGTTTGAAAACATCTCATGCAATTTGGAAAGCTTTACATTCTACTTTTGAAGGTGATGAACATGCAAAGAAGGCTAGATTACATAATTGGATTTGTGCATTTGAATATATCAAAATGATGGAAGATGAATCTATTAGAAGCTATATTGGTAGGATGTTTGAGATTGTAATAGGAATAAAGTCTTGTGGAGGTGATAAGACAGAGAATGAAGTGATATGGAAAATTCTGAGAACTTTGAGACTAGTATTCAAGTAGACAACACAGATGATTGAACAAGTGATACCTTGTACACCGAACTTTTCAAGAGAGACTCTTCTTGGAAGATTAGAAACAACAAAGATGAATTTGAGATTATCAGGAGAGCTACCTAGAATGGAGATAGCATTCAGTGCTCTTTACATTAGACCTACATTATCAAGAAGTACTAGTGTGAATGGAGATTATGCCAGTAGTAGCAGATCTACATCTGAGGAAGATAAGAAGATTGAAGGAGGTATTGCATTACTTGTAAAAAGAGAATCAGAAGGTAAGAAAATCTTTAAATCTTGGACTTGTCAAAAATATGGTCATTTTGCATCTAAATGTCCTAAAAGAGTTAAGAAGTATAGAAGGAACTTTAAAACTAGGAGATCTAAAGAATGTTATTATGCAAATGATGAAGATCTTGAAGCAGGAATTAAAAGACGTTTAAGTGACAGTGATAATGATAACTTTGAGGAAATAGGATTTGTAGCAATTAAAGAAGAAAGTTTTGAATCTGATGAAAGGGAAGAAAAAGGATTAGTTTTTCAAGTTGAAAAGAAATCTGATTGGATTATAGACAATGGTTGTTCAAATCATATGACTGGAGATAAAAGAAAGTTTGTTAAGTTAGACAATTATGATGGAGGAATTGTTAGAGTTGGTAATAATGCACCTTGTTTGATTAAGGGTATAGGATCTATTACTCTTGATGGAAAGACTAACACTGATGATGTTTACTTTGTTGATGGATTGAGACATAATCTACTAAGCGTTGGACAATTGGTTGATAAGGGTTATCAAGTTTGGTTTGCTGAGAAAACTTGTGTGATAAAAGATAAAGATGGAAATCTGATTGGAAAAGGATCCAGAACTAGAGGTAATGTATTTTAGTTGAATCATACTGAGATGACATGTTTGTTAACTAAGATTGATGACAATTGGTTATGGCATAAAAAGTTTTGTCATATAAACTTTCATAATATTGTCAAAGTGAGTACTACACTTGCGGTAAGAGATTTACCTAGAATTATGAAACCTACTAACATGATTTGCAAAGAATGTATGATGGCAAAGCCCAAAAGGAGTTCATTTCCCAGCAAGAAGTTCACATCAGCAGAGAAGCTAGAGATTGTTCATACAAACTTGAGTGGTCCTAATAGGACTAGAGGATTCTATGGAGAAAGGTATTTTAAGATTCTTGTTGATGATTTTACAAGAATGATGTGGATTGCATTTTTGAAAGAAAAATCTGAAGCATTTGATAAATTTAAGATCATGAAAAGCAAAATTGAGAATGAATCTGGAATGAAGATTAAGTGTCTACGATCTGATAGAGGTGGTGAATTTACATCTAGAGAGTTTAATACTTTTTGTGAAATGAATGGTATTAAGAGACAACTTTCAGCCCCTAGAACACTAGAACAAAATGGTATTGCAGAAAGAAGGAACACGTCAATAACTGAAGCAGCAAGAGCTATGTTGTTTGAGAATGATTTGGCTAAGACTTTTTGGAGAGAAGTAGTGAACACAGTAGTATACACTATGAACATAGTACAAATCAGAGCAGATACAAACAAGACACCTTATGAATTATGGTTTGGACATGCACCCTCAGTTAAGTATTTTAGAATTTTTTGATGTAAATGTTATATTAAGAGAGATGATGATATAGGAAAGTTTGATCCTAGAAGTGATGAAGGAATATTTCTTGGATATTCTTTGAAAAGAAAAGCATATAGATGTTATAACAAAAGAACTAAGACTATTGTTGAGAGTGCAAATGTCAAAGTTGATGAGAAGATTAAAATTTAGGAAAGAATGCTTGATTATGAATCTGATGGAGAAGCACAACCTCAACCTAACATTGAAAATACAAAATTATTTTTTGAAACGAACAGTGATTTTCTGAATGAAAGTCATACTAAAGAAAACAAAGAAGAAAACAAAGAAGAAAATAGAGAAGAAAGAAGAGAAGAATCTACAGTTGGAACAAGATCAGTAACTATGACACCTAATAGGTATATTTCAAGACATCACCCTGTTGAGCAAGTTATTGGAGGTTTAGACAGAGGAGTTTTGACTTGAAATAAGATACATTTATGTTTGATTTCTCAAATTGAACCTAAGACTACTAATGAAGCTTGTGAAGATGAACATTGGATTAATGCTATGAAAGAAGAACTAGAGTAGATTGAAAAAAATAAGACATGGGAATTGATCCCTAGACCTAAACACAAGAATGTGATTGGAAAAAAATGGGTATTCAGAAACATGATGAATGAACAAGGAGAAGTGATAAGAAACAAAGAAAGATTGGTATGTAAAGGATATTCACAACAAGAAGGAATTGACTATGAAGAAACTTTTGCACCTATGGCCAGACTTGAAGTAGTGAGAATGTTTCTAGCATATGCAGCTTACAAGAAATTCAAAGTGTATTAGATGGATGTGAAGTCAGCATTTCTAAATGGTGAATTGGAAGAAGAAGTCTACATTGAGCAGCCTGAAGGTTTTTCTTTGACACAAGAAGGAGATATGGTATGTAGGTTAAAGAAAGCTTTATATGGATTAAAACAAGCACCTAGAACCTGGTATGCAAGATTGGATAAGTATTTATTGAAATTGGGATTTATAAAAGGAATAGAAAATAGTAACTTATACACAAAAGAAATTGAGAATGGTTTGTTGGTTATAGTTATATTTGTTGATGATATTATCTTTGGAGGAGAAGATGAAGCCAACAAAAAATTTGCAGATGAAATGAAGACTAAATTTGAAATGAGCATGATTGGAGAAATGAAATATTTTTTGGGATTACAGATAACACAAAGCAAGGAAGGTATATTTATAAGTCAAACTAAGTATTTTAATGACTTATTGAAAAGATTTGGAATGGAAGATTCTAAATCTGTTGGAACACCTATGGTAACTAGACATAAGTTATCTAGCAAAGATGAGACACCAGGAGTTGAGCAGAAAAAGTATAGATCTATGATTGGAGGATTGTCGTACTTGACACATACAAAACCTAATATAGCACATTCAGTTGGGATTGTAGCAAGATTTCAAGTAGAACCTAGAGAATCACATTATGTAGTAGTAAAGAGGATACTGAGATATCTGAAAGGAACAATGGATTATGGATTATGGTATGAGAATTCTGATGATTTTACTATATGTGCCTATACTAATGCAGATTGGGGAGGCAACGTTGATGACAAGAAAAGCACCAATGGTGGAGCCTTTTTTCTTGGAGGAAAATTGGTTTCTTGGTTAAGTAAGAAGCAGAATTGTATTTCACAAAGTTCAACAGAAGCAGAATATGTTGTAGCAGCAAACAATTGTAACCAGATTATTTGGATGAAGTGGATGTTGAAGGATATTGGAATAAAGTTTGATGAGCCTATTGTTATACATTGTGATAACACTAGTACAGCGAGTATGTCAAAAAATCCTATTTTACATTCTAAGACTAAAAATATTGAGATCAAGTATCATGTTGTAAGAGAGAAAGTTGCAGAAAAAGAAGATTGGAGTACATAAGCACGAAGGAACAGATAGTAGATATATTTACAAAACCTTTACCTAAGGATACATTTGTGTATCTAAGAGGTATGCTTGGGGTTATGCCCCAACATATTTTTGAGAATTGATGTAGATGATTGCATCCATCTAGTGGTATATGAGCCCTATCTTTCTTTTGGATTGGATGTTGGAACTTCCTCTATGGGGGAGTTTATGAGCTGAGTCATGAGGACTCTTGTTATTGTATTTTTCTGAATAGTGTCTTTTGACATTAAGTTTTTGTTGACTTAGTGATGGAATTTCTATCATTGATGTCAATGGGGGAGAGATATACATGAAAAACATAGTGGATTGTATGAGAGAGTTGAATGGGAGAACGAAGCAAGATTTAATTTGATATTTTGTAGTGATGTTGCAGTATTGGATTTTTGGAACATTGGATGTTTTTCATCTATGTTTCCATCAATGCCAATGGGGGAGATTGTTAGGAATGAATGAAAAGTATTTTGGCAGTCATTCTATAGCAGTTGTTGTTGCATTCATGACTTGGATTGTTATTGATGTCAACACAGTGATATTCTGGATATCAACAGGAAAGCAGGTATAGTTTTGTTTTGCGCACATGTTGTATTATAGATTGGCTTTTGCATAGTTGATGGTATGTTCTTTGGTGTGTCATTAACCTTTGGTTAACAACAAAAAAATAAATTCATTCATTCATGAGAGTTATGAGCATTTTGGTGAAAGCAGTGTTTAGATAGTGTTTCTATGTAGCAATTTTCAGAAATTGGAGGATATCTCTTAGCTGGGATGGAATCTAATTTTGTGCAGTTAAAGGGATGTTGGAGACTCATTAATGATGATGTGGTTCATAGTGAAAACTTCTAGGATATGTTTGGAGAAAGTTACAGTATCTGGAAGCCGTCAATTTTATGTGAATTTTGTGTGTAGCGTGTAGAAATTATTATTTTGTAGTTGAGGACCGACTCATTTGTAATTATTTGAGTTTGGTATATAAGAAGGAATGTTTTCCTTGTTGTAAAGAGAATTGAGAAAAAGAGAATTGAGGAAACGAGAATTGAGAAAATGAGAATTGAGAATTGAGAAAAAGAGAATTGAGAAAAAGAGAATTGTAAAAAAAGAGAATTGAGTAGAGAGGATTGAATTGTGAAAGTTGAGATGCAAAAATATGCATGAAGTGAAGAAAAGAGCTAATTCAGTGATGAAGGAAGACTTGTGAGTATAGAGATCTGGAATTGTGATCTTGTGTAGTAGAGAGTGCGGTTTTGGCACAGTGTGAAGGAGGTAATATATTTCATATTATTCTGTTGAATAATTCTAAGATCTTTTGGATAGTGGGTTTAGAGATCTTGCCTTGAAGCTGTTTATGCAGTGGGTCCTTCTGTCTTCCATAAACTCTTAACCGGGTTAGAATCTTTTAATAGGGATTCAAAATCTCCTAACAGGGATTTATATGTACTGAATGTATTTCATAAGACTCCTAACAGGGTCCATCCTCTAACAAGGAACTTTCATTTTAGTGCATCATTTTGTGGGCATCATTCCCACCGGGGTTTACTCTTTTCAAGAGGTTTCCTAGTCAACATATCTTGTGTTATTGTGCAATTGTGTATGGTTATCTTTCTATGGTTGATTACTACATTGATTATATTGTTTAAAGCAGTTGAATGGTTAAATTATCAGATAACTAATTCACCCCCGCCCCCCTCTCAGTTATCTTGGGGATCTTTACTTTCTAACATATTAAGCCAATAACCTTGCTACTAAACCATGTAATGGGAGATTCAATGAGACAAGGGAAAGAATGCCAATATCTTGAAGAATCCAAATGGAGATGAAATGCAAGTAAGCTAAGAATGGAAATGCAAGCTAAGTTATGGAAATGAAAGAATAATGCAACTAAGTTATGAAAGGAAATATGTAAGTATTACAAAGCTTCCTAATTAAGCTACATGAAGTAATCTAAAGCATAAAGGAAACTAAGCTAAATATGAAGCTATGAATGCTATGATAATGCAAGAAATGAAACTATGATAGCATGTGGATGCAAAAGCCAAGAATGCTCCAAATCTTCAAAAGCTCCAAAGTGACCCAGAAAACTTGTAGCATAACATTAGCATAAAAAGTTGGGGATCTAGAATGAAGAAGAGAGCTCTTCTTTTATAAGAAATGAGAAGGAATGGACCATGGAGATTAAGAGGCAAAATATTTAATCAATGGTGGAGAATCAAAGAGGAGAAATCCATGTGCACAAATATCCTCCAATGATAAAATAAGAGTTGACTTTTGTGTCCATATGAGACAAAAAGTGCTTTTTCTCTTTTATAAAATAAGGATAATGCTTTATTTGTGCAACTTAGGATAAGAGGAAAAGTGAGGGGGCTTTTTATTTAATAAAAGGGGAGGGAATTCCTTTTAATTAAATAAAGACTTAGGATAAGATGGTTAGCCTACAAAAAATAATCGGATAAATGATAGAACTAGGATTTGATCAAGAATAAGCAATTGATGATTTTAGAAAAAGTGCTAGCAAGGGGCTAATAGTCTAGATGACCATTTTTAGGTGTATACATTTGCCCCTCTTTGACTAATGTGTGATCAATCTGGGAACACATTACATCAAAGAATAGATTAGCCAAGAAGGCAAGTAATAGCAATCTGACTCCAAAGAATGAAGTGCAGAGAGATAGAAAATCCTACATGGTTAGCCTGGTAGCGACAGTACTGAACACTTAGGAAAGAGATGGACAATATTAGAACTCTAGATGAGAACTAACATGTCAAGCGCAAAGATAGATCAATCAGAGCAAATGGAATGGTCAAGAATATGCTCTAGAGAATAGCCAATAGGATATGATGTGTATGCCCCCTCGGGATTGAAAGAGAAATTAGGTAGAGGGAATGAAGAAGCAAGAGCAACATGATCAAATCACTAGAAATCATAATCGAAGATGAGAGATAAGAGAATAACCATCAAGGAGTGAAGATATGCCCCAGTCAAGACCTTAGAGAGAGATGAATGAAATGTGAATGAAAGACTAGAAGGGTGAGAGAGATGGGAATGAAGAAGGAAAGAATGCCCCAGGAAAGATCGAAGGATTAGGCCTCAAAAGGTTAGCCAACTGCATGGAAGAAGGAGAAAGGTGATTTGGACGGTCAAGGTGAACTCAGATTTTGGTTTCGATCTTGAAATGAAGAGAAAATGAGTGTGATATGAAAGAGGAGTGAAAGACATGATCAAGAAAAGGAAAGGTGAGTGCAGTTTGATTAACAAGTCTGTGAAAGATAAAGGATAGCTCTCTCCATATGCAAGATGCAAAACTAACTATCATGAACTTAAGAATGCAAGCTACTATGAAAAAGTGGTTTACTTGCAAGGTCACAAGGCTATTAGACTCTAATATTCATCATCAAGCATTATTGGTATAACTATATAACAATATGGATCTGAATATGATCTATATCAGATAGGAATGTGGAAATCCCACCTAGGCACCAAAGACATATAATTCAAGATGACTAGTGCAGTGAGCTTCCCTAAGTTTGATATAGCAAGATTATGCTCACATTGAGACACAAGAAAGTCAAGATGACTATAAGCATGCACTTGCGAAAATAGTCAAGGATAATACCTTGTAAGCCCTTAGTGTCAAGTGGATCAAGCACGAATGCTAATGATAGAAAGAATGAACAAGATATACCCACAAGCAGAAAAAAACAATAAAACATGTTCTTATGCCCCAGTCTTCTAGCTCAGCATCATTGAAAACTATTAGGGATAGAACACTCAGCAAAGAAATCATCATAGATAGCACACAAAGAAATAAAGTCAAACAAGTCTCAGTGGGCCAAATGTTTAAGTGTGTGTGTGTAGGTCATAGAGTCAAACTTTGAGTATCACATCTGCCAATGAGAAATATTGCATCATTTTGGACTGCAGGTAGGATATCTGATAAGTGTTAAGAAACACTCAATGCTAGGGAAGTGTTGAAAAACACTGTATTGGGGTGGTGTTGAAAAACATCATTGGAACCAAGAGGCCCAAGAAACCCAAACGCACAAAGAGACCTAAGATAAGATAGAACAATGTATGTCCCCTAGACTAAGACAAGAGTCAATTCCAGGCTAGGAGAGGCAAAGTGAGAAGTGGAGCGAAGAAGCACCATGCAAGACTGATAAACATAGGTGCAAGGGTCTGAAGTAGCACCTGTTTCTAATTTTTCACCACTTGATAGATTTTTTTAGGACTTTTTGCAATTTTTTTTTGTATTTTTGCTACCAAGGCGCCTGTTTCCAGGTTTTCACCAAGGCACTTTTCTATTTTTTTTTGAATTTTTGAATTTTTTGATTTTTTTGGTGAGACATCAAAGTGCCTATTGCTAGGTTTTCACTAGGATGCTCATTTTTTCAGTACTTTTTATGCTTTTTAGGATTTTTTTTCAGCATCATATATCATTTTTTTTGGGATTTTTTCAGGATCAATAAAAATATGTACAAAGAGCTCCAGAACTTCAGACATAGTACTTCTTTAGATGTAGATAATTGGTAGGCCTAGTAAGCACTTCTCCCTCTGGCGTAGATAGCTAAGAGGCCTCAGACCCAAATGTTGTTGTGATAATACAAGGCCCTAACCAATAGGAATGAGCCCTAAGAAATTTCCAAGCTAGCGTAAGATCGTTAAAGTGTGATCTACATATACCATCGTGAACTTTAGCTAGCACTTTGTCTGACTCCTCTATTTCTAGACACTTAAGGAGAGTTCCATCTAGACCCTTCCTATACAAGTCACCAGAGATGAGGGTAAAGTGTGAGGCATTATGGATGAGATGTTTAAGGATAACATGATCTTGAAAATAGGAAAAGATGGTGGCATTGTAGGAATTGTGGGCAGGATAGTGTAATTCTTCCACTAGGAACTTGAAGTGGGATTTATGATTTTTCAATTGTAAAATGGATGCCGAAGTAACTAAGGCATTAGAAGCTTTGAGCGGAGCTCTAGGAATGTGCTGAAATATGACAGATGTGAAACAATGCTTGAAAAATTTCACCATTTTTTTTAGAGAATCAGCTTGTCAGCTTTTATTTGATAATCATCATTTTTTAGCAAGTTGTTATTTTTAATTTTTTTAGGTGCAGATACTGCCACAATGTGGTTTTCACCATCCGACCATTG
Source organism: Chamaecyparis obtusa (assembly GCA_027943335.1). Taxonomy (NCBI): domain Eukaryota; kingdom Viridiplantae; phylum Streptophyta; class Pinopsida; order Cupressales; family Cupressaceae; genus Chamaecyparis; species Chamaecyparis obtusa. Next base: position 233,869 of record BSBK01000695.1, read on the forward strand.
CTCTTTTCTTTTGATTTGATGATTGAGATACTTGATTTTTGATTCAATCTATTTTGTTGCTAGTTCGCTGGTGGAAAAGTAATAGGTTCAATGACATGTTGATCCTGGGTGGACCAAGCTATGAGATCTGATTTTGCAAGATGAAATAAAGTGACTGGTTCAATAGAATTTATGTGAGGGATGTCATCTTTGGTGACAAGAGAGGTCAAGCCTATAGGGTAAGCTTCAAAAGTGTTAAGATCTAGACTTGTCATAGAAGGACCAGTGTGATCCACTTAAGCAATACATGGATTAAACTCATCAGACCCTATGCAAGACTCATCAACTACGTTGGGTTGGTCACCATAAGCATGAACCACATCCACTTCCATATCCACTATGGAAGATCCATCAAAGAGAGTATCCCATTCATATTCATTTGAATTTTTTGTTATGCTTCTACTGGGATGTTTGCACCAAGAAGGTTTAGGACCTTTAGAAGTAGAGGCTTCAGCATCATTATTTGTGAGATCTCCTCTTTTCATTAAGAGTGCAATATTTCTATGCTATCTATCAAAGCTCAATGACTCATTAGGTATAAAATTTCTGGATGTGGAGGCTTCAACTATGTCCTCAGTAGGTATGTGTTCTTCTCCCCAAAGGAGTAAAGTAGAAGGAAGATTGTCTCCCATTTGAACCATAGTGTGCAGTGGTGACTCATTTGTATCTATGTCTGAATCAATAATTATGGGAGCATTTCTAGAACACGTAGGGAGGTCATCATCGGCACCATATCCTAGACCTTTTGTAATCTTAGAGGGTCGGCCATTAGTATGACTCAAAGGCTTGACTAGGGCATGTCCATTATCATTTATAGGTTCCTGACCTTGATAGCCCATTTTCTGCAAAAATTTATAGCCTTTACCATAGCGCTTAGGAGAAATAGGAGTAGCAATAGTCATGCTACCCTCTTTGTCTCTATAGATCCATTCTCTAACAGCTTGTTCTTCTCTTTCTACCTTTAGGGGTACAGATGCTTGAACAAAATTACCAAAAATTGTCATGGCAGAAGCAGAAGGCTTCAGCTTATCAGAAGGTCTCCCATATGATCTAGGAGAAGTATGTTAGGAATAAGGTGTCTCAACCTTGGATAGTTCCTATTCTTATTATTTGTTTTGTAAAATGTATTTCTTGCAAATAATGTTGATGTGTCAGCATCTTGAATTGTGTGTAAGGAGATCATGGCTAAAATGGTTATGACAGATTCCTATGATACGTAAGAGCTATGTTAGGAAGATTCAATGATAGGTGAAGACATGTGGCAACTGATAAATTTGAGTACTGTACACTCTTCCCCAATTGTGGGGAAAAAATTTTTGGGGTTCCTATTTTCTCAGAGAATGGTAAAACCCTAATACAGTTATCTTTGGGAGTAGCCCTAAAAAGTGAAGCGCATGATATAAGCTTTTTTAGGGTTGCGAAGAGATGTGATGCAAGAGTATTGTTGGAACATTTTATTCTGCCATGATTTGTCTTCAAGGGTTTAGAAATCTTCTGAAAGAACTTGCATTGCAAGTGTATTGTAAGCTGTAATAGTTTTGATCAATACATTCTACAGGTTTTGGAGTGCTGGGGTTTTTACTGAAAGGTTTCCCCAGGGTATATCATTATGTCATTCTCTATTTTTTTGTATGTATGGTATGTGGTTGCAATATCTTTGTTAAAGTAGTTAACGAATCTGAAATTGTAAGGATTTAAAAGAATTTGCACAATACTCTCCTATAGAGATTAGCGTAGGAAGTTGTTTCTGCACCTGAGTTTCCTTACAAAGTAGGCATAGCAGCAAGGGAATCCAGTGTGTATTCACCCATACCAAGGTTCATCATCTTAAATTTTTTCTCAATAGAAACCATGGATGTAGTAGGATCATTAGATGGTTTTTTATGAGGAACAAATGTTTCAGCAATAGCAAGAGCATTAATAGTAATAGAATGATCCCCTGGAATAACAATTTCCGCTGTATTATGAGGAAATTTGATGCACTGATGGTATGTAGAAGGAACAACTTGCATGTCATGGATCTAAGGATGACCCAAAAGGATGTTATAAGCAAGTGGGATGTCCAATACTTGGAACATAATATCTTTCGTGATAGGGCCCACTCAGACAGGTAGCGTGACAAGACCTTTGGAAGATCTTTCAACTTCATCATATGCTTTTATAGTGATTATCCACTTAGGATCGACAGAAAATTATGACAAACCCAGTTGTTGTATGACATTGAAAGAAATAATATTTAACCCTGCACCATTGTCTATCAGGACTCAGCGAACTCAGGTATGGTAGACCATAACTTCAATATGTAAGGCAAGATTGTGAGGGTGACTAATAGATACATCATCTTCTGCAGAAAAGGATAGATAATGAGGTGATGAGATGTGGTTGACCATAGCCTGGAACCTATCTGGGTCGATGTCATTAGGGACATTATCTATATGCAAAGCCTTTTCAAGGATCTCCTTGTGCAAAGGGGATAGCTCAAGCAACTCAAAAATAGATATCTATGCGGGTGTCTGTTGCAACTGATGGACAAGATCATAGCTAGACAAAGCTGAAGGAATTGTTGGTTTGGAAGATGAGGCTTGTTTAGGATCAAGCACAGTTTTAAGGACTAGTTTAGCTTGCCCCCTAGTAATAGCATTTAGTGCCTCACTTCAGGAAGATGAACTACCTCATGTTTGCAAGACCAACTTTGGCATACCATGATTGGCTTTATTATCACCTTGAGGTCTCATCATAAGAACATTCTCAATAGGCTCTACCATGTTGATCATAGGTGAATCAAAATTTTATTTGTAGTTGATCTTAGCATCATGATTCTTCTTATTTGGTTGAGAGGACTCCCCCTTGTCATACTTAGGTAGAGGATCTTTGAAAGCTTGGTGATTAGAGTTTTTAACTAAGCCATCTATGAGAATTGTGCCTCCATCAATGAGATCTTGTATAGCATCTTTAAGCATGAAACAATTATCAGTCTTGTGTCCATTGTTTCTGTGATAGTGGCAGTAATGATCCTCTCTCCACCAATCAGGCTTAACTGGCAGATCATAGGGATGAGTTTTCTCAGGAAGTGTAAGATAATTATTTTCAACCAAAGTCTTAAGAATCACATCATATGGTTCAGCCAATGGGGTATAGACCCATCGTCGGAATTGCTTCTTTGGCTTATCTGCATGCTGAGGCTTAGGAGCATTTTTGAGCATTGGTAGCTTCTTTTTGTTTTGTTGCATAGATGGCATTAGAGAGGTTGAAAGTAGGCTCTTTAGCTTTAGGGACATCTACAACCCCATCATTAACAACATACTTGTTTCTATTCCAAGGTTTGCTCTTGTCTTTTCCATTGCCTCTAGTATCTTTATTTATAATGATATCTCCCTTTCTAATGGCCACATCCTCAATCCGATATGCACTTTCAACCATGTTGTTGAAAGAGGAGAACAGTTGTTTCCTTAGATCATAATACAGCTTAGGCACAAGAGTGTTGATGAAAATGTCAATCTTTTCTCTCTCGGGTAGTTGACAAGGATATCGAGAATACAATGACCTCCAAAATTGCAAATAAGTAGAAAATAACTCTCCTTGTTTTTGTCTCAAAGCATGAAGATCTATCATGGTGATAGGCTATTGGATATTGTATGAATAGTGTTGTGTGAAGCACATAGCTAACTCATCAAAAGTCTTCAAAGGACGTGTCAATTTTGCAAACCATTCTAAAGCTTGTCCTCTTAAGCTTCGAGGGAATAATTGTAGAAAAAATGTGTCTTTGTGAAGGAAGTCCATGCTAAGAGCGTAAAAGTGATGCACATGGTCATGGGGATCACCATTTCCATCATACTTGTCATACTTGGGAACCTCAATATCCCTAGGAAATGGGACCATGTATAGACTCCTATCAAATGGAAGAGCACAAATTGATTCTACAAAAGAGACCTTTGGAGGCTCTCATTCTATTGCCATTTGGGTAAGGCTTTGATTTGTTTGACATAGTTCTTCCTGAAGGACTTCTAATTTAGTTGGTACTCTTTGTTGGACAATTTGTCTGACATCATAGTCAGGAGGAAGCTTGTATCCTCTAGAAGTCATATATTGGAAATATTGGTCATCATTACGCTCTAAAAGTTTAAGCATCTTTTGTTTGGATTCCTCATATTGTTCAAATGCAATAAGATCCTCACTAGAAATCTCATCAATAGCCTCTTCCTCATGGTGAGAGGGAGGTGGTCTAGGAGGTTAAGAAGGTATAGTAAAAGTTCATCTCGGAGGAGATCTAGGTGGCATGTTGTTTCCATAGTTGCCATTAGTACCAAAAAGTGGTCTATGCTCATAACCACTAATCTTGGGTTGCTCGTGAGATGTTCCTCTCATAGCCATACACCTAGTAGCATCCATTATGTTCTTACTGTGCTCTTTTTCTAAGCACGTTTGGTTGTCCTTGTGCTCAAAGTGATCTTGCAAATGGTGGAATTTTTCTTGTTCAGTGAGAGTGAGTGAGACACTGTCTATATTTTTGGAGGACTTAAATGTGGAAAAGAGGAAATCTCCTTTGTACCATGGGGTAGCCTTAGAATCTTTAGAACTAGAACTAGCATTGCTAATAGGCACTCATGAGTGTCTAGTGGGAGAAGGTAACTACGTATAGTTGAATGAAGGGTGACTCCCTTGTTCAAATTGAGATCGAGTTGTAACCGGCATGAAAAAGAAAGTTGTTCAACCAATGAAATGAGACAAAGTTTCTTAGATATTGAGATAAGAAAAAGCCAATGATGATCACTTGTTGAGATAGAACAATAGAGATGGCTGGTCAAAGTGCTTAAGAACTTACAATAGTCAATTGACACAAGCCTAGATGTGAGCAAGAAGCTCGATTAGCAAGTAGCTAGATAGGTAACTATGTTTTGACAAGTGATCAAAAGTGACATTTGATAGGCTCAAATATAATAGTTTTAGCTCATTTGTTTCAATCTAGAACAATCCTAAGCATGTAGACAACAAGCTAGCTTCAAATAAGAACAAGAAAAAGACACTCTATAGTAGGTTAAAATGCAAGTGTAACAGCTCCGAATTGCAACAGTAGTAGGATAGCAGAATAACTCAAGATTCTTGGTTGAAGGTATGTGATGATGTTTCAGTATCATACTACTCTTGACCAGTGAATGTGAAAAACTCAGTTTTGAAAGAAATTTGGTCAATGTTGTAGATTGCAAGTACAATTTCTTGGTTTCAAGCACAATAATATCAGGAAGTAGACAAGTTTGCAAAAAGTAGGTGATCAAACATGTCATCAAACACTTGCACAAGGGAAAAAGAAACCTTGCCAAGACAAGCAATTGTGATATCAAAACTGAAAATCTATGAGCATTACTGCGATGTTTGTATGTTCAAGAACATTTGCATGGGTATATAACAATAAGAACAGTTCAAGCACTTACTACCTAGAAGGACAAAGGCTCAATACTTAGCAACTTGGCCCACACTTGATGCTCCATTGCCTCACACAAAGTGGTTGCCCACAATAGATATTGGCTTTGTCATGGAAGTGCCAAACACACAACCAAAGGAACACATATGGTGAGTAATGTTGGGGTGATCTGGGTTATTCCAATTGGATCAATCCTTGCACCAAGAAGCTAAGCGGAAAAATAGGGTGGCTTCTATCTATGGTTCTTAGTAAGGGATTCCATTCGTAGTACCCCTCTTGATCCCCAAAAGGACTCCTTACCTTGCGACAAGTAACGGACCTTGCGGCCTCAAGAGTACCTTAAGCATTCTTGCTCAATATTTTCCTCATGGTCACAATCCCACAAGTACTCACATTAAGCGAAGACAAGCACTACGTCTACCAAGGTTTTGTGTCCTTGATAGCCTTGAGATTATAGTGGTTGGAATAGCCGGCAAAAGGCTTGTCCCCACTTGGGTCATTCCTCTTGATTGCTCAAGAGAAGGCCCACTAAAGGATTCTGAAGATCTAAACAAAGAGTGGATCAACTTATGAGATTCAAGGATTTTGTTTCACCACAAGGGTGAAGAGCATACTCCCTTATCTCAAAGTTTTCTCCCAAAACACACCAAGCAAAGAGTTTAATTACCCTCTTGTTTCCAAAATCCTAAGATGGGTCAATATTTTCTAGTTCACCACAAGGGTGAAGAGCATACTTCTCCTACCACCTCAAAATTTCTTCCTCAAGATATTATTTGCCTACTAAAAGAAACAACTAGTATATGCCGCACTCAATAAAGAAAGCAATTAAACAAGCACTTGATTTGGTTTTTATGCTTAGGGAAGCCCTGCAAAAAACCATTAGTAGCCCTCTTTGACATGCGTTCTTTTGGCAATTTCCAGGAAATGAGAGCACCTACAAGCACAACTTGTTAGCCCCACAAAGGTTAGCAAATCAAAATTTAGATAATCTGCAAGTAAAATAGCTGATCAAATGAAAAAATTTGAAAATGAAACCAAAATAGTTAGATAAAGCTTGGAAAGACCTTTCCAATGATATATCACACTTAAATTTTCGATACCATTTGCAAAAATATCTCAAAAATGGGTGCCCGTTTTCCAGAGCTAAAATTTTTCAAAATTTTTCAAAAAGATAGCAGAGAACCCAAAACTTGCAAGATAAACAAAATAGCTCAAAAATAGCTCACTATTGAGTACAGGTGATAGTTACAGACACTAGAATTATCGCGTGATACTTCTCAGTATACTAGAGCGATAATATTAGTCTGTGCAATACTTCGCTCTATACCAGGTGATACTTTGCCCGAGACCAGGTGATATTCTCTGCAATAGTCAGGCGATACTTTCGATAGGCAAAGTATTGCACGCGCATATAGAGAACTATCGCATGATAGTCTGAGACAAAAAATAGAGACCAAAAATTAAGCTCAAAACTTGCCGAAAAATTTACAAAAATTGATGAAAATGCAAAAAAGAAGGGACAAAGCTAGTCTACTCTGCCCCACGGTGGGTGCTAAAAATGTGTACTCTAAATAGTGCACTTCTATTAATCATTAAAATCAAGAACACTCAAGAGTGAGGTCTCAAAAATTGATCCATAGCTCCCTAGGCATGGAGTGTAAGGGTGTTAAGAATGCTCTCAACTAGAGCTATTAAGCCAATAACCTTGCTAGTAAACCATGCAATGGGAGATTCAATGAGACAAGGGCAAGAATGCTAATATCTTCAAGAATCCAAATAGAGATGAAATGCAAGTAAGATAAGAATGGAAATGCAAGCTAAGCTATGGAAATGAAAGAACAATGCAACTAAGCTATGAAAGGAAATATGCAAGTATTACAAAGCTTCCTAATTAAGCTACATGAAGTAATCTAAAGCATAAAGGAAACTAAGCTAAATATGAAGCTATGAATGCTATGATAATGCAAGAAATGAAACTATGATAGCATGTGGATGCAAAAGCCAAGAATGCTCCAAATCTTCAAAAGCTCCAAAGTGACCTAAAAAACCTCTAGCATAACATTAGCATAAAAAGTTGGGGATCTAGAATGAAGAAGAGAGCTCTTCTTTTATAAGAAATGAGAAGGAATGGACTATGGAGATTAAGAGGCAAAAGATTTAATCAATAGTGGAGCATCAAAGAGGAGCAATCCATGTGCACAAATATCATCCATTGATAAAATAAGAGTTGACTTTTGTGTCCATATGAGACAAAAAGTGCTTTTTATCTTTTATAAAATAAGAATAATGTTTTATTTGTGCAACTTAGGATAAGAGGAAAAGTGAGGGGGCTTTTTATTTAATAAAAGGGGAGGGAATTCCTTTTAATTAAATAAAGACTTAGGATAAGATGGTTAGCCCATAGAAAATAATCGAATAAATGATAGAACTAGGATTTGATCAAGAATAAGCAATTGATGATTTTAGCAAAAGTGCTAGCAAGGGGCTAATAGTCTAGATGACCATTTTTAGGTGTATACACCTACTTCATAAAGTCCAACTTATCTATATTGATGGTTAGGTGTTCCTCTTTCAATTTAGACAATACAATCTTGAGATGCTTTAAATGTTCCGCTTTACTCATGCTGAAAATTAATATGTCATCTAAATAGACTACCACAAACTTACTTGTGAATTATTTTAACACCTCATTCATGAGCCTCATGAATGTGCTTGGAACATTGGAGAGGAAAAATGGCATGATTAGCCATTCATAGAGTCCTTCAATGGTTTTGAAAGCTATCTTCCACTCATCTCCATCTTTTATTCTTATTTGGTGATAACCACTTTTAAGGTCTATCTTTGTGTAATATCTTGCCCCTCCTAAGCAATCCATTAGATCTTCAATCCTAGTTATGGGAAACCTATACCAGATTGTGATCTTGTTAATGGCTCTGGAGTCTGTACACAATCTCCATGTTCCTCCTTTCTTGGGTGCCAAAGCAGTAGGAACAACACATGGGTTGATGCTCTTTCTTATTACCCCTTGATCCATCAATTCTTGTACTTGCTTTGCAACTTCCCTATTCTATTCAGGAGTTAGCTTGTAAGGTGTCTTGTTTGGCAATGATGCCCCTGGAATCAAATCTATTTGATGACTGATTTCTCTCTTAGGTGGCAAGGTTGTAGGTGCTCCATCTGATATAATGTCCTTAAACTCCTACAAAATCTTTTGCACTTCATGAAGTATGCTCTCTTTCTTGGTCTCTATGTCCTCCTTGGGTTTCACTACAATAGCATAACCCACTCCTTCTTTCTCAAGAGTCTTCATGAACTATTTCCCCTTCAACATCTATACATTAGGTCCACTTCCTTGGCTATCTTATTCAAGTAAAGACTGAATTTTGTAGCTCACACCATTCTTCACAAAAGTGTATGATTTGAGTTCACCATTGTGCATAGCCTTTCTATCAAACTACCATGGCCTACCTAGTAATAGGTGGTAGGCATCCATTGGAAAAACATCACATAAGAGCTTGTCCTTATACCCACCTATGGTGAACTCAATCCATGCTTTCTCATTAACCAAGACATGCTGCACTTTATTCAACCATGTGACCTTATAAGGAGTGCTATGAGGTATTTTAGGAATCTTGAGCTTGGTAATGGCCTCCTCGGAGATTATGTTATCAGTAGACCCTAAGTCTATGATAAATTTGTAGACTTTTCCCATTATCTTGCATCTTACCAAGTGAAGAGTGACCTTCTTTGTTCAGGCTCCTCCTTGACTAGTTCTCTGATTAGGACCCTCTTTATCATCAAATTTTCACCACTCTCTGAATCCAATTGAATGTTAGGAGACTTCAAACTTGAAGTATCTTCATGTACATATACCACTTTCTTGTCACCTTGTGAAGATGATCCTTTTTCAGGACACCTATATGCGGGATGCCCGAATTTCTAATAGTGGTAATACTTCATGGTGGCAAAATAAGATGGTCCTCTTCCTCCTAGTGATCTACCTCTTCCTCCAAATCTTCTACCTCTACTTGAACCACCCCTTTGGCTGGTCTCTCCACTTTGTTCAGTTAGCTTGGACTCACCTTGAGGTCTATTGTCATTGCTTCTACCTCCATAGCTTCCCCTATGTCCTTTGCCATCTCTACCTCTTCCTCTATTCTTTGAGGTCTGATCCTGCTTCCTCTTTCCTTTCTCTTCCACCTTTAAAGTAATTTGGTAACATTGATGGACTGTTTTAGGAGTGACAAGGCTCATATCTTGTTGGATGGACCATTTAAGACCATTCAAGTATCTTGCCAACCTAATGCTTTCATATTCCACCACCTTCGACCTTAGGCACAGTTTTTGAAATTCTTTAGTATAGGAGTGTACATCCATCTCTTTTTGTCTAAGGTTTTGCCTTCTCCAATGCAATTGTATCTCATAATCATTAGGAATATAAGCCTACCTGATTTTAGTCACCATTCCTTTCCAAGTAACTATGGGGCTCTTCCCTTCCTTTTCACTTTCTGTTTGGATAAATTTCCACTAGGTTAAAGTAGAGCCTCTTAACCTTGACTTTTCTACTTTGACCTTCTGAGAATCAAAGACACCATCACATTCAAAATGGTTCTCCATTCCATCAATCCAATTCATGATCAAATATGGATCCATCTTGCCACTGAACAAAGGGATGCCTTCCAAAGCTTTGCTATTTATTTCCTTTAATGCCTTTATGAAAGGCTCTTCTGGTATAATAGGGTCTGGTGTTGGGGTTTCCTCCTCCAACTCAAGATCCTTCTCTTTGGCTTCCTACTCTTCTTTTTTCTCCATCTTGTCCTTAACTCTATTTGTCTTGTCTTTGACATCACTTAACAACCATTCCAGTTGTGCTAGTCTTTCTCTCAATAACCTGTTATCCTCCTCTTGCTCTTCTACTTTCTTGGCCAATTCCACATTGGTCACCATCTTGCTTGATCCACTAGATTCAGTAGGTGAAAGCATCCACCTTTCTCTGCAATTACTTTTCCCACACCTTTATAAGGCTTTGATACCACTTGATAGGGAGAGGGGATGAACTAATCACTAGTTCATGCTTCTTTGTCTATGTTTGAGACTTTAGGTGACTTGCAAGTACACCAAATGGACCTATAGGATCTTCTTCAGGCTTAGATCCCCCGATCCTAAACCCCACTCTTCTATCTTGATCAAAAACTTTCCTTTGCCAATTGCTAGGCTTCCATGCTAAGTGAGGAACACACAAAGCTTTTAAACTTTCCAAAGGTCTTTCTTCACAATCCTTTTCTTACACCTTGCAGGGTCATGGAGATGCTTTTAGACCTCCCAAAATTCTTGTTTCAATGCTTGGATCAGTCCTAAGCACTTGGTTTCTCTACCGATTCTTCACTTTTCTACCAAAATAGGGCTACTAGAAGGGAGCCCCAATTAGCCCTCCCACTCTGAGAAATTAGGCTAATAATCCATTTTCCTCCACTGACCATCACAAAATTCCTTAAGAGACTTTCATTAATTTGGTAAAACCTTAGAGATTTTCTAGGTTTTGGGTCTTAGGAAGGCCGTACTGTACCTCTGCACAAAGTGAGGGTTTGGAGGGTTTATAGGCCTTTTCCAGGCCTGTCTATTCCTTGGTTTGGTTTGATACTTTGTGAGATTGCCAAAAAATTCTCCTCTTCATCAAGTGACCTTAACTCACTCCCCAAACTATCCCATGCCTACTTCCTTCATCATCTTCACAACCGTGCAAGTTACAAGCACTACGACAACACTCTTCCCTAACCGGGCTTGCTCAGGCTCGCCTAGGGAAAGAGATTAAAAATGCCTTAATAGGTTTTGAAGGGCCCTCCTCTTGCAAACATATAGTATATTGAACCTACTCACTACCACCAAATGGTCATACTAATTCTACAGTGAGATAGTGAGCTACATTGCTTACAAGTTCAACTGCCTGGTTCAGGACATCAGACTGGCACACACAAACTAATTACAAGCTTTGAAAAAGAAAACTAATTACACACTAACTAATCAATCAAAGTTACTACAAACAAGACTAACTACAATTCCAAATTGTTGCAGCATCAAATATAGCACACAAAAGCCTTCATTTCATTCACTGTTATCCTTTTCATGCACAGATCATTCACACCAGTCTCCTATTTGTACTTAGACACACACCTTATGGAAATTTTTAGGGTTTATTAGGCTTATATATGATCTTTTAGGTTCATAGACTTTAGTATTAGGTCTTCTATTGGGCTAAAGGTTTATTTCCACCATTTGAGGGGATAGCCGAGCAACATTTCCAAAATTGCAAAGTTGCACTTTGCAACTTTTGCAACTTTGTTTACAACTTTTATAAACTTTCCAACTCTTAACTTCCTAAGCCTAAGGACTCTTCCTAGGTGACTCCTAGGCTTTTAATCCCTATTTCTAACTTCAAATGACTTTGAAAAGTCTTTAAAAGATCCTTGTCTTTACAATATGGCTTTATGCCCAAAAGAACTAACTAGCCTTGAGGCCTATCCAAAGGACTTCTAAGGACCTCTAAACCCCAACTAACATTTCCATTTACTCAAACTAGTCCTCAGACCTTTATTTTACTAACAAGACTCATTAAGAGCACTGCACAACAAAATTTCAATTGGTGAGGGCCCTGTTTCACTAGGTGCCCCTGCACCACCTACTGGTTTAGTTTTTGTTGCAAGAACAATGCTACGAACATACATGATTAGAAAGAATGTAATTCTAGCATTTGAAGACTATGAGAAGCACAAAACTATTGGCATGTATTCATACCTTGTTATAGAAACAAATTTCAAGTTGTCAAAGCATCAAGGAAGACCAAAGACAAAATAACTTTGGACAATTAGTACTGTTGATCATGAAGCACTATTGGAGACCCTGAAGCAAAGAGATGACCCTTTAGGAACACTTGACTAGGTAATAAGTTAACTTAGTGCATTTTTTTCTAAGTTCATTAAGGTTAATTTCAATACATTAATTTCACCTTTCTTATATTGTATTTTGAGTCAATAAACTTGGTTTTGTATGTGGATTGTAACTTGTGTAGGAGCACCTATGAAGATGCCTATGGTCACCATGGATCCAATCAGAGATAGAAGGGAAAAAGGATCCTTAATGGTTAATTGAGATCTTTTGAAGCCTATAATGGCAATTTTTAACAATCAATTTGATTTAAAATTTAAATGTCCTAGAAGTCTTGATAAGGACTTATGACCAAAATCATGTATGGGTGGCCAATAGTGCCAAGAAGGGATCTTACATGTCATTTACTTATGTCATTTGCATGGTTTGAATTTTTACATGTTTGATTGTTGTTTCTAATGCTTTAAGGATCTTATTTTTTATCATTTCAAACAACCTATAAAAGTTAAACCTCAAACATAATAAGTTTCACAATTCAAATTTCATGAGCTTAATCATGATTAGTTTCACAATTCAAATTTCAAACATACCACTAACAGTCATTGCAATGGAACTGGGTCAAGAAAAGAAGTGTGCATGCTTTCCCATTTGGTTCTTCTCTTGTTTCAGAATGAAAACCTAATTGTTTCCACTATAGACAAGGAAATTTCCCAAGGACTACTTACTTAATCTATAAAATACAATGACTTGTAGGCTACCCAGTGTACCATAATGCATTGTGTGTTTTATGGTCTGCAAGTGACGTGCTTTATGAGTTTGCACGGGAGAGTAAAAGGGTTAACTTTTTCGTTATTGAAAATGGTGTGGACTATAAGTTGGTGGTTAAATTTCATGACATTTTAAATGCTAGTGACAACCCCATCCCACCCACAGAGTCACCAGAACATTCACAACCACGCTCAACCCAAGTGACCCCAAGGTGCACTAAGCACGATTGGGCAACAATCTTCTGGGCCTTGTATCTCGGACCTCATGAGAGGTATCGAGAAACCATTAGGTGCTATAGGATTTTGTTTCTGAGGTCTACAATAACCTCTCTCAATTTTGGGTGATTCAACTTCATTTGCATTTGGCAAGATGATCTCAGTTGATGCCAAAACTTGCAGTGAGGGTTAGTTGAAAGCGGCTCAATAGTGTATCTTTCAAACTGCTTGACCTGACATCAAACTATCTACTCCATCAGCTCTAGTTGGCTGAGTAAACACCAATTACAACCCCATTCTACCCATGGAGTCACTAGAACGCTCGCGACCATGCTCGACCCAAGTGACCCCAAAGTGCACTAAGCATGATTGGGAAGTGATCTTTTGGGGCTCATATCTTAGACCTTGTGAGAGGTATCAATAAACTGTTAGGTGCTATGAGATCATGTTTCAAAGGTCTAAAATAACCTCTCTTGGTTTTGGGTGATTCGACTTCATTTGCATTTGGCAAGACGATCTCAGTCGATGCCAAAACTTGTAGTGAGGGTCAATTAAAAGTGGCTCAGTAGTGTATCTTTCAAACTGTCTGACCTGGCATTAAATCATCTACTCCATTAGCTCTGGTTGGCTAGGTAAACACCAATGAAAACCCTATTCCACCCACAGAGTCACCGGAACGCTCGTGACCACGCTTGACCTAAGTGACCCCAAGGTGCACTAAGCACGATTGGGCAGTGATCTTCCAGGGCTCGTATCTCAGACCTCGTGAGAGGTATTGACAAATTGTCAAGTTCTACAAGATCATTTTTCTGAGATCTATAATAACCTATCTTAGTTTTGGGTGATTTTACTTCATTTGCATTTGGAAAGATGATCTTAGTCGATGCCAAAACTTGCAGTGAGAGTTAGTTGAAAGTGACTCAGCAGTGTATCTTTCAAACCATTTGACCTAACATCAAACTGTCTACTCCATCAACTCTAGTTGGCTAAGTAAATGCCAATGACAACCCCATTCCACCCATAGAGTCACCGGAATGCTCGCGACCATGCTCGACCCAAGTGACCCCATGGTGCATTAAGCACGATTGGGTAGTGATCTTTCGGGGCTCGTATCTCAGACCTCATGTGAGGTATCAAAAAAATATTAGGTGATATGGGATCATGTTCCCAAGGTCTACAATAACCTCTCTTGGTTTTTGGCAATTCAAATTCATTTGCATTTGGAAAGATGAACTCAGTCGATACCAAAACTAGCAGTGAGGGTCAGTTGAAAGCGGCTCAGCAATGTATCTTTCAAACTGTCTAACCTAACATCAAACCTTCTACTCCATCAGCCCTAATTGGCTGGGTAAATGACAATGACAACCCCATTCCTCCCATGAAGTCACCAGAACGCTCGCGACCATGCTTGACCCAAGTGACCCCAAGGTGCACTAAGCACGATTGGGCAGTGATCTTCCAGGGCTTGTATCTCAGACCTCGTGAGAGGTATCAAAAAACTATCAAGTGCTACAAGATTTTTTTTTAGAGGTCTACAATAACCTCTCTCAGTTTTGGGTGATTCAACTTCATTTTCATTTGGCAAGATGATCTCAGTCGATGCCAAAACTTGCAGTGAGGGTCAGTTGAAAGCAGCTCAGCAGCATATCTTTTAAACCATCTGACTTGGCATCAAACCATCTACTCCATCAGCCCCAATTGGCTGGGTAAATGCTAATGACAACCCTATTCCACACATGGAGTCATCGGAACACTCGCGACCACGCTCGACCCAAGTGACCCCAAGGTGCACTAAGCACGATTGGGCAGTGATCTTTCGAGGCTCATATCTTAGACCTCATGAGAGATATCAACAAACTGTTAGGTGCTATAGGATTGTGTTTCAGAGGTCTACAATAACCTCTCTTAGTTTTGGGTGATTCGACTTCATTTTCATTTGGCAAGATGATCTCAGTCGATGCCAAAACGTGCAGTGAGGGTCGATTAAAAGTGGCTCAGCAGTGTAATTTTCAAACCATCCAACTTGGCATCAAACCATCTACTCCATCAACTCCGGTTGGCTAGGTAAATTCCAATGACAACCCTGTTCCACCCACAGAGTCACTGGAACGCTCGCGACCACACTCAACCCAAGTGACCCCAAGGTTCACTAAGCACGATTGGGAAGTGATCTTCTGGGGCTTGTATCTTGGACCTCATGAGAGGTATCAAAAAAATTTTAGGTGTTACAAGATTGTGTTTCAGAGCCCTACAATAACCTCTCTTGGTTTTGGGTGATTCGACTTTGTTTGCATTTGGCAAGACGATCTCAATCAATGCCAAAACTTGCAGTGGGGGTTAGTTGAAAGCAGCTTAGCAATGTATCTTTCAAACCGTCTGACATTGCATTGAACCATCTACTTTATCAGCTCTGGTTGGCTGAGTAAATGCTAGTGACAGCCCCATTCCTCCTGTTGGTACTCAAATCTCAGTTTTGAGGTACCATGTAAAATGCTTGCTAAAGTGCTCCTTTTGGTCCATAATGCACATGTGAAAAGGGTGTTTTCGGGTCTTCTATTGAGTGGAGAATGGTTTGACACCTTGTTTATGTCTCATTGATTCAAATTGACCTTTCATTTTACATTTTGAAATGGGTTTTCATCATGTCATTTTTAGGTGGTCTACTTTGAGGTTCAATATCTTGAATTCTGACAAGTGTCATGAAAATCTGGGAGTGGGGTCTTTTTCAGTGTACTTCAATTGACCTATGTTTCTAATTTCAGGTCACAGCGATGAGTTTTGATAGGTATTTTGTTTCCCCTTCCAGAGGTGTTTTCTATGTTTTGCACTTGTGCACTTGTTCAGTTATTCTTGGAGGCCCTGTTTGTGGAGTTGTATCTTTTTCCCAGTGATTGGAAGTAAAGTGATGGTCATGTCCCTATTGTAAACAAGTTTTGCTTCATCCTAGTTGGTTTTTAGCTCATGATGAATCCATAGGATAAGTTTCCCAATGCGATTCCATTTGCAGTTTTTGCTGTTTGGACAGGGTGCACTGTGCAAACTTTTGTCAGAAGCCTACTTTGATAGCTTGTATCTTGTGCCTAAGTGATCCTAATCTCAATCCGTTTGTGTCCATGCAATCTATGCATAAAATACTTCAATGCTCCAGGATTTTGGGTCTTGACCAATCCATTTGTTGGCTTTTCTAGGCCCATTCTATTTGCAAAAACTAAAAACTGCCTAGTTGTTCTGAATTGCAAAATCCCAAGGGCCCACTTTGTGAGGTTATAACTTTTGACCAGTCAAGCCTAATGTTGAAATTCTTCTTGTTCTGCATTGCAAAGCTGACATATTGCTTCCAGTTCAAACTTGAGCTTTTTGCCAATTCAGTTGATCACTTTTCTAAGTTGATTCCAAATCAATTTTTTGCATATTCACAGAGTTTAAAATCAAAAAAGTGTTAAGGTGTTGTCTTCGTAGATTATGATCAGTTTAGAAGTTTATTTTCAAAATGAGGTAATTGAGGTTTTGCATTCCACATATGACATTAAATCTATGTTCAAAGGTTGAGATTTTGAAAGTTCATTTTGAATTACTTTATGAACTCAGTTTCAGAGGCATTTCTTTCAGTTTGCAGTGCAGAATAGAGTCGAGTTTACAGAATGGTCATTTTATGAAAGTGATAACTTTTGTCTAAAAGATATTTTCAGGAACTGAACATGGCATCATTCTTATAGCATATAAGTATATTACCTTACTTGATTGAAAAGTCTTAGAGCCTATCTTGGTAGCCTTGCAATGATTGATCTGAAGGGTTTGCATAAGTTTGAAAACCTCTTATTGTAGAATATAATGAAGTTTCCCACTTTGCATATTATAATCTTTTGATCCTGATCTTTTCAAGAAAATCTAGTTGATGACAATAGCGAAGATCTAGAGATGGATAAAACTCTCAGGAAAATATAAATCATATACTCCCCTGCACCCATTCAGTAGTAGAAAGTCTGTTCTCCTGCACATTGGAGGAAAGATTTGTAGAAGATGGGTTGACAGTCGATCACTCTTGAGCTCTATAGATTTCTTTGAGTACTCCCAAGATTCCCCAATTCGCCAGATTGTCTTCCTCATTTCCCCCAATTATCCCAAGGCTATAAGAGGGGCTTGGATTTAATGGAGCCCAGAACTTTCTTCTTACAATATGATGGAGAATGCCCCTTTTTCTTCTTCTTCTTCTTGTGGTTGAGGTCTTTTTGTGGTGCCATGGCTAATACTAAAAATAGGCTTCGATAATTCTCCTCACCTTCTGGTCTCCATTTTATGTTTAAAATCTTGGTATAAGTCACCACTGCTACACTCTGTGATCTTAACTAAGATGCACATTGACTCGGTCTTCCATGGTCTATGATTGATTTAATTGTACCAATACTGAGTAAATCAGATACTGTGTACAAATAGATTGGGGATGAGATTCAAATCAATGTAATCCAATCTTGAGAGTGACATTTTATACCTAGCCAGCGTGAAGACAACTACCAACATTTCAAAAGGGAGACTCAGCGTTGAAAAAGAAAAATTGAGCATATACAAGAGGGAAAGTGTTGAGACAAAGCATAGTGATAAAATGGGAAAGCATACGCATTGCAGAGGAAAGATGATCCAGCATCGAATGGAAGGGTCAGCACAAGCAAAGGAAGACCCCAAAATTTGATAGAAGCATATATAAAGTGAGATGCTCAACATTATCAAAAAGAAAAAGACTATCAGAGACTATCAGCGCAAAATCAGAGACTATCAGCGCATTTGAAAATCAAGGAAGCCAGTGCCAAAAGAAGAGACCAGCGTTGAAATAGAATGCCTAGCGCAAACAAGTGCAGACCATCAAATTTAAAAAGAAAGATGACCCAGCGCAAATGAAAGACAAGTGCATTTCAAAAGGAGCCAGTGTACCTCTTTTGCATCAAAAAGTAGACGCATTGAAGGAAAAACGTGAAGATCTAGGAGGCCATATGCATTTGAAGCAAGCCTACGCACTAAAGAAAGATGATCCACTGCATTCAAATGGAAGGGCTACATAATCCAAAGGAGAGCATACACATTGCAAAGAAAGGACTCAACATTACAAAATGAAAGCCCAACAAATTCAAAAGGGGAACCAGCGCCACGCAATAGAGGCCAGCGTATAATAAAAAAGAAGACTCAGTGCATTTGAAACAAGGCAGCGTGAAAGAATAAGATGCCAGCATCAGAATGAAAGGCACCTAGCATTTTTAAAAGGCAAGGCACTCACGTAGTAGAGGTAATGCCAGCGCAGGTATGATGGCTGAGTAGTTTGTCAGCTATGTATTGAGTTTTGGTTATCCCACATGCGGCAAGAAGTGAGACTCTTGAATGTTTTTATTTGCAAACACTCACTTCATAATGCAAATAGAAAGCCACAAAGGCTATTGGCAGATTCCTTGCCTTGTAGGCTTGTTGTGCGGCGGTGGGCCCACATATTTTGACTAAAAGTGCGCAGGAGCCTTTAAAACCTCTATAACCATATATCCCACATTCATGTTGGGAATGAGGATTGATTTGTTTATATGCATGAACACTCACATTGAAGGTAAAGTGATGAGCCCGAAGGTTCTCTCCATGCATGTATGTGAGACACCCACCTTGATTTCTATGTCGACGGGACCCGAGAAACAAATTTTGCAGGAGAGCGCAGAGACAGGTGACGGCCAGAGATAGACAAGTGTCATGAGCTCGCTAATTCACCAAATGAATCCAATAGTCACCAAATAACCGTGTGACTCAGCGAAATGGTCAACTAACTACGTTCGCCAGGTCACCAAATGCTAGCGGTCAAAGAGGAAACATTTCGCGAATTAGAGAATTAAGTCGGTTGCCAGTTTGCCAGATTTCACCTGAGGTTAAGAATTTATCCTGCGATTATGAGAATGGTGCTTTTTGCCAATTCGCTAGATTTAATTGTAGTTGGAGAATTCATTCTACGAATTGGAGATTACACACATTCACCAGTTCTCTAAATCAAATGGTTAACCCGAGGTCAAGCCTGTGTACCCATTGAGATGCTGACAAATGGCAGGTCCTGGTTCATTTCTGAGGTAAAATGAGAAAATATTTTAATATTGCAGATTTAAAAAGAATTCAAAAAATGATATAGTCTGAACTATTGACAAAATCCAAAATTTAAATGATCAGACCTGTGCACGAAAAATGGTCCTGGGAATTCATTTTTTGTCAAAAATATGAAGTGTTATATGTTTCCGGAAAGGTCTCAAAATGAAGAATCCAATGGCAGTGAGTATTTTCAGTTTCAAGATGATAGATGAGAGTAGTTCAGGTTCAAATTTTGAGGACAAGAATTAGGATCAGATAAATGTGAGAAGTGATTGCAGATAGAGGTGGCAGATTTGGAGGGAAAAAGGTTTGTAAAGGCACGGTAGTTGCAGATATTTTCAGGACAGACAGGTGTCAGTGATGGAGATTTTTCTCCATTCTCCTATATTTTGGTTTTCTTCTTATTGTAATAGGGATGTTGAATTTTATGCTCAAACAGCTTCAGGCTTCTGAGTCTTGTATTTTTGTGTTCATAGTTTAGCAATGTACAGTTTCAGATAAGTTTTAATGAAAAGAAGAGAATCCCTATTCAGTTCTTGTTGATGTCTTTGTATATTTGGTCTTGTTTCTTGTGTGTCAGTTTGTAAGGCATTTTGATGCACTGGCTATAAGGTAGCTATGATCTTGTTTTCAAGTTTCTTTCAAGGAGAGAGTCAGTCTTAAATACAAGATCTGAGAAGTTGAGATTTATATATGAATTTGATGTCCAGGTATTGAAACGAGAAGAATGATTTGCAAGGCATTCCATTTGGGTTTTGGAGTTTGGATTTAAGTTTTCTGGGATTGCATATTTGTTGACTCTATTGCCCAATAGACAAGGCATTGGTCCTAGTTTGAATAGCAGTTTTTCTTCATCAAGCATTAAGTGAAATCACTTCACTTTCTTGTTATTATGAATTTTCATGTCTGATTGTATTCAGGGAGTACAATTCATTCTAGTGATTCCTTGTAGAGAGAATCAATGGGTTAACCTGCCTGAGTTTCAAAGCTCGAAAAGAAGGAGGAGTTTATCCTTGTCACATTGGCCATTTTTCTAGTTCTTAGCAGATCATACAAGTGGGATCCTGTATAAGACTGGTTGAGTTGAACTCCCAAGTTTTATAAGTCTGAGAACTATCCACTAATTTTCATGTCTGCATAAAAGGTTTTAATGAGTAAGTGTTTATGTATGCAGATCTTATCATGTTTTAGGTGCACCCGCCTGAGTGTGTGGAACTCGAAGCAGAAGGAGGATCAACTCCTCATCAATTAGTCTTTTCGTGCCCCTTATTTTGCATGAATAAGTAGATTTATGTTACTAGACAAAGATCCCCAGGTCTGGTTTTCATACATCTCTTTTAGAGTTGAGGGATACATGAAAAAACACTAACACCTCGCATAGAGTCACTAGAACACTTGCGACCATGCTCAACCCAAGTGACCTAACAGCACAAGTGCTACATTTCTCTATGCATTTAGTAAACCCCAAAATGATGAGTTATATACATAGTGAGTATATACATAGTTTTGGTTCTTCAAAATATTTTACACTCCATGAGATACCAATATGCTTATGACTTATATTAAGGAGGGGTTAATTCTATATGTGGGAAACCTATAAGTAACTGGACCAACTATAGGGACAAGATTTCCCTCTTCACTTCTAGCTCTGCAAAACTAAGGTGGGTACACCTGATCCAATAAGTACAACTCTATTCCTTATTCAATACTAGATCTTACAATAGATAATAGTGAGAAAGTACTAAATAAAAACCTATTATTCATTGACTCTCCATGACTGGATAAAATAACTATATAAAGTGAATGAAACTTTAAAAGACTGGTATTGATTATATGTTTATGATTACAATGATTTTGATCATTCCCTACAAAGCAAAGATAGGTGAATACAGGCCAGTGCCTTATCCATTGGGCAAATAATACCAGAAAATAGAGTCAACACAAAGATTCTTGAAATAACTAGTCTCTAAAGATAAATACAAATATTTCAACTCATTCCTACTTGTAGATAATCCCTATGTGAATTCAATGAACATGTATCTCACCCTGAGCAATATTTAATCCAACCCTAGATCAGAACTCAAAGCAAAAATACATACATATAAACCTCCAAGAGACTTAAAGATTCATAGGATAAACATAATGGAGAGGAAAAGACTTTGAAATTTGTATTAAGTATAACCTTTTGTCTTTGTATAGAATATGTTCTAACAAATAAGCATGCAAGAAAGCAGTAGCAACCTGCACTTCTTCTCTATTTCTTGATAAGAAATAATACAAAATGTTACAATTCTCGACTAAGGGTTAGGGTTTCAAAATTTCTATCTTCTCAACACCTAAACTCTCAATGCCTAGAATGATCATGGAAAATCCTTTATATACAAGGAGATGCAACAAGCTACCGATCATTCTAGGGTTTACAAAATTCTAACGTAAAAAATTTTACAACCCTACTGGGTTTACAATAAATGCATCGATCAGATTTGGAGAGATATTTGTAGATCAGTTGCCTTGCTTTATGTCTTCAATTATGTCCTCAGCTTCTTCCAACAAATCTGATTGCCATATCTTTGATGTCATTCCTGCAATAAATACATCTTTATATCTCAACAACCCTTATGACTCAAAAGGTTACAATGTTCATTTGTCTTAAGAGGTAGGCAGAGTGTTTGTTTTCTCTGCATGTGGAATATACTGATACCTCCACCTATTATACACCTCTTCACTTGGGAAATCAAAATTTGCAAACTTTGCAATTTTGTCGAATAACTATTCCCACTTGTCCTCTAGCTGACTGATTTCTCACTGAATGAAATCAAATTTGGATTTGGTAGAAATCAATGTCTCAATAGTATGTATAAAAAATAAAGTATTCTCTAAAGTCAAAATGCTAGTCATTCTAGCAGAAAAGTCATCATCTATTTGTGCTCTCCACTTGATCAATTCCTTAAGTTCACCATTTCTCTTAATAACTCCTATGATCAAATCACAGCTGGGGAGTGTCAATTCTTTCTTCAACAAATTTGATTTTCTTTCAAAATCACCCAAAAGTCTATCATGCTCCACAAACCTTTTCACATTCTGATGCAATGGTTTGATCAATGGATCAGGATCATTTTGAGACTTGGACAACCATCTGAAGAATCTCACATTCAGAGATCTCTCAATCCATTTTTTGAAGATTGGTCCAAACTAACTCTTATGCTTATCTAATGATGTAAGCAATATCCTTAGCCTCCTAGCATGGTCAAACAGAACTATGGGATTCATATTTGTAGCAAATTGCATCATAGCCTCTATTACCTTTTCTTCATACTTCTTCTCTAACAAGCTTTTATCTTTCAAATTTTCTTCCCTCAGCTTGTCCACCTCTACCCTTTTTCTTTTGAAATGATGTGTTTCTTCAAGCAACTGTTGCTTCTCCCAACTGAGCCTTGCATCTACATTTGTCTCTGGGTATGGTGATGGTCAAAATTTAATGATAGGGCTTGATGAAGAAGCCATTGCAGGCCTATCAGCTATCATTAATTGGGGTGACTTGTGATCCTATGGTCCTAATAGTTCTGCAATCAACTTGTCTTTTTGGATCAGCTCTATTTTAAGCTCATTATAGGACTTAAGTACAGTTTCAAACTTAAGCCTTAGCTCTTCCTTTTCTTGTGCATCCTTTTCTACCACCTTAACATTAAATTTGGTAGTCTCTAAAATGAGGTTTGAAGTCTCTACACCAGAAGTCTCACCTACTCATTTCACTACCAAATTTCTGGCATATTGTTAGAAATAAGAAATACTGAGATGGGGGGGGTGAATCAGTATTTCACAAACTTTTTCTTTTTCCCACTTATGGATATAACAGATTACTTTAGTGCATACAAATTAACAAACATAACAGTAAATAGAAAGAACTCATAACACATGATATGTTCTCGAGGAAACCCTGGCCAAGGGAAAACCCTGGTGGGGATGGTACCCACAAAGATCACTAATCAAAAGTATCCTGTTAGGGATATTGGACCCTATTAGGATTCAATTTACAATATATTGTAGATCTGTCCTGGTTAAAGGACTTTAGGCCTTGTTAGAAGCCTTAGCCCTGTTAGGAGTTAGATTACAAAACCTGATCACCAGCTGAGCTCACTGCCCAAACAGGTAATACAAAATGTTTCTGACTATAGTATGGTACTGCTTACAAATTTTCATCAATAGCCTTTGCTACTATCACAATATACAACTATCGCAAGTTATCTTTTCTTTCTTTTTACACATCACATACTTATTACTTTACATTTCAAGTATGCCTAATATATGAGTTATTAGAGCTAATAACTTTACATGGTCAGCTTCCAAAATATTTATCCAAGAGTAAACATCTAGGATGTCATCCCTTCATAATGTTAAGTAATTATTTTGACAAGAAAAAATAATCCCTTAACTCTTTCGCTAATACTGTCTCCAAAACTGTTCTGTCTGCAAAAATTGTCTTCGGTAAACTTTGAATAACTTTGTTTGTACTACTCCAAACTTTATGTGCACTGAGATGGGGTATCCTCATACTCTATAGAAGCTTTAGTTAACTGTACAAGCAAAAATATTGCTCCAGTGGACGTCGCCAACTAAATCTTCATCGGGTGCTCTGTCAGGATCACTGTATCCATACTTAGACAATTTCTTCCTTCAACTTGCCATACTTGCATTCCAGATTCTATGCTCTCAATAGAGACCATATGTTTCCATAATGACAACATCTATGCATCCACATTAGCCAAATTTCCAACAATCTCCCCCTTTGTCATTGGTGGCAACATATGGGAAAATTGGCTAAGTGTGCAAACAAAACTTCAAAGTATTTACACAAAATTGTGGCCAAAAGTTATACAACACATATACAATATTGTACTCCATAGAATATCTCCCCCTATGAGTATCCTTCCTCAACATATATTCAATTTTCTACTATTTCTCCCCCTTTGACAACAATGACAAAGATAGGGTGTACAAAAATTTCAAAAAAAAACTTAATACTTTGTTATTAGCTATTGCAAAGCCAGTAGGCTTGCAACACAGTGACCAAACTCTGACTTCCATGATTCAAAATCTTTCTCCCATATCTTCTTGATGTATTCAACAACATTGAGTAGAGTACTCAATTCGTATGCTGCTGTCTGACAAGCTTGCAGGGAATTGAAGCTAAACTTCTGAAAAGATGTCTTTACTGAAAGACACTGCTCAATTTGGTCTTCAACAATTGAGGTCTTGATTGAGATATGCTCTCTCAAGATGTTAATCTTGAGCATCTTTCTATTCTTCTCCTCTTCTAACATTCTGATTTCATCATTTAACTTCCTTATGTTCTTCTCCACAAAACTTATCTTTACATTTGGGCTTGACAAGGTGTTTGTTTCAGCTGTAATTGCATCTATCTTCTCTCTGATCTTCTTATCTTCTTCAGCTGTTAGGATTTCTGATTTTGTGCATTGTATATATAAACTCTTTCCAATCTCAAAATGTTTCCTCAAATTCTTTATGCATACATCCAAATTACCAATATCATTTCAAATATTTACACTTAAATTTTGTTGCATTTCTGCTTCAAAGTCTTCCTAAACTTTTATTCTAGCAATATCCTTTAAGTTAGAAAATTCAGAGTCAAAAGAGTTTATTACTGTTTTAGCTTTCTCAAGTGGATCTGATTCAAATACCTTAGTGTTGATCACACTCTCAAGTTTCTCTGTCAAAACTCTAACTTTGCCTTCAAGGTCCTTCACCTTCTTATTCTTTCCAATAATTTTATCAAGAGATGTGATGAACTCAAGCTGATCATCATCTTCAACTTCTTTTCCAAGGTCTTCAAATATTGAACCAATTTGTCTCTTCTTACTGTCAAGTGCACTAGGGGTAGTGACCTCTATCAAAATTTGTTTACCTTTAACTGTCTATTCTGCTGGAACTGATTCTGATACTGCTGGTGCTTCCACTACCTCTGTATCCTTTTCTGATTTTGTAATCTTCTCTTGCTCTTCTAAACCCAAATTGTCAACAATGTTTCCTAGATCATGAAATACTACATCATTTGACTCTAGTGTCACTCTGGTTCCTTTAATGTCCATTGATTCTTTGCCAATATTGATATGTGAAGAAGATGAGACTTCTTCAATACCAACTTCCTCTGCATGCGGTTCCTCTGATTGCTTCTATTGAGGGTCTGATTCAACATGCTTTCCTGCAACTATATCTACAAGAACTTGCATTACTGCTTTCTCTGTCTCTTTCTGTACTTCCTCCTTTTTGCCTCCCATTATTAGGATTGTTCTTCTCTTAGTTCTCAATAAGGTTCCAAGAGACTTCAAGAATCTCTTCAAATGATCTTCATCCTCAACTTCACAGAACTATCTGATTACATGTTCTCTCATCTTTATGTCCTCTTCTTGTGCTCTCTATTTTCTATTCACAAGTCTGTTATACAAATATTCTAGGATCTTACCATGAATAGTGCTAAGTTTCTTATCTATCACAATCATATGTGTAATCATTGCATTTTCAAAATTCAATCTGTCAAATGATCCATATAGATCATAGAATTTATTTAGCTGAGTGAAGTCTCCATGCTTCAATATATCTTCATTAACTCTTTCAATTCTTGGTTTCCAAGTTTTCTTCTTGATTGAAACTTCATCATCATCTTTAATTACTGCTACATTTCTAGGTACAGGTGGTACAATCACTTTCTGTCTCTTGTCAGGTCATGTTGCACTCACTTTTACTCTTTTGCTAGGAATAGGAGAAAAAGATTTATCTCCTTCATCTTTCTCAGGTACTTCAAATTTTACCTTTACTGTAATAGGATCAACAAGATCTGCACTAGATGCCTTAGGTGGAATTACAAGATTTTCACTTTGTTTCAAGGCTTCTACAGTCTTCTTAGCTATGTCAAACTCATGACTTGACATACCTGATTCTTTCAGTATTTTCTTCATAGTAGATTCAACTCTCTTACTAGATTGCTTCTTTTCTCTCAAACTTATTGGAGAGTTGAAATTCTCTTCATAGGTTCCAAACCTATTTGCATGACCATCCAACTCACACTTTAACAGTCTATTCACATATCCTACTATTTCTCCTTCAGATACTTCATAGCCAAGAGGGTCTATGAATTCCATTCTAGGCTCAACTACTTCAATGTAGGTGAAATCAGTGTCTACCATAGAACAAATGTCATCTTTATGATTTTCAACTAAGGATTGAGGAATCCTTGATTTGTTCTTAACAATATTCTGTGAAGTCTTCAATACAAGCTTCACACTGTCATTAACTTTATTAAAAAGGTGCTTCATGTAGACTAAGTTTATTCTTTCCATTGTGTTCACATTGTCACTCCAATCAACTGTGTAAGGAAATCTTCTCAAAATATGGAAAAACATATAGGTTATCAGAGATGAAAACCTAAATTGTGTGTACTTAGCCTTCTTAATCTTTTCTAAGTTCTCAAATAACTGAATTTTCAAAATTTCACATAGGTCTACTTGTTTCTTCTCAATACACATAAGATAAGCTACATGAAACATTCCTATAGCCATGTCATCTTCCCTTGAACTACCACAAAATTTAGTTGTTAGGATCTTGCAAAGGTACCTAACATCATCTTGCTTAATCTTACTTATCACAATTCCTCTACCATTATAACTAGATCCTGTGTTGTCTAAAACAATCTTTCTCATGTTCTTTTCATTCAGTGGAATCTCTCCAACTTTTGATAATCCATTAACATCATGAATTAGGTTGGTAGTTATATCAATAACTCTATCCTCCATCTAGAATTTCCCATTGTGGATTCTACTTAAAATGATCTTGGTACATTCCTCATCATTAAATTCATACTTCATGGAATATTTGATAATTTCTTTGTTCTCTAGGTGCCCATAAGATAGTTTAATTGACATGTCTTGATTATACAATTTCCTTTAATCATCACTAAAATCTGCATCTCCCAAAGTTTCAAACTTGCAACCTAAATATCCTTTAACATTCTCAATGTGCAATACTCCGTCTGGTATGGATGATAGTGCTAGTCTGTTATCAATTTCAGCTGGTTCTACCGGTTCTTTCTTAATCTTAGGTCTATTATTATCCTTAACATTATGAACCATAGAAATATCCATCTTATCAACTGATTAAAGATCAAAAAATACCTCAACTTTGCAAATCTAGGGTTTCGGTATGATCGACACTGCAAACTGCTTCCAAACTTCTTCAAATCATCCTCAACTCACTTTTTCTTCTTTCAAATCTCTTTTCAATTTCTTTGTAATTGTGATAACTTCAATTTCAACCTTATAACACTTCACATTAACTCGATCTGACATCGCATTCATTCATTTTGCCCCTAAAACCTCAAAAAGCTGATTCTGCAAACCCGCAACCATAAAACTTTTTGCGACCTCGCAAAACACAATATTTTATTTTGCACACTTAACCATAGCATTAGTACAACACAAAAAACCTATATCTAACTACACAAAACTTAACTCATTCAAATTCCTAATCTACACTAATCCTAAGTCCTAAACTACAGAAACTTACATAATTTAAGTACTTAAAGAAGGGTCAGGTAAAGATTCATCCTTACCATTAGTTACATTACCTTCCTGACTACTTTCAAAGCTGAATATACCTCCTTGATCTGTGCCTTTATCAAATTTTACTTCATCTTTATTGCTACAACAATCTTTCTCTTTATTTCCTGCATTTTCATTCCTTCTTGCATTGTTCCTAGGGTTAGGGTTATGATGATAACCTCCATTGTTCATTCTGCAAACTCTTGCTGAGTGTCCAAACTTGTTGCATATCTGAAAAATGATTCCATTATTTCCAAATCTCTATCCTTGTTGGTTAATCAGTGACCTACAATTTATAGCAATATGTCCTACTTTGTTGCATCTAAAACATACTACTACTTTTCTTTGATTCATTTCTTCAATAGATTTCTTATCTGCATTGTTAGTGTTCCCAATCATTCTATCATAATTATTCAAAATTACTTTAGGACTTCTACATTCATTAGCTCTGTGTCCAAAACTATGACAATTATAACAATGTCCATTAAGAGGTTTAAATTGCTTACCTGTGCAATCTCTCTTCATGTGTCCAATAGTATTACAAGAAAAACATCTACCTTTGAATTTTCTTTGCATACCTTTAGATGATTCTTCCTATTTTGATTCTTCTTACTTTGATTCTTCTTTCTCTCTAGGTGGTTCTTCTTTAGGTGGATCTTCCAATGTGTTCTCATCTAGCTTTATTTCCTCCACACTTTTAGATGTCTTCAAATTTGGCTTCTTACTTTCATGGATTGTTCTAAACATACTAAATCCAAATCCAGTCCTATCAAAGAATGGTTCTTCAAAAGAAATTTGTTTTCTAGTCTTATCACTATTTGAATATAGCCTTTCAAGTTGTTGTTTAGATTGAGTTAATTCACCTTTCACAATTTTCTTATACTTCTCAAGTTCCACATATTGCACTTTTACTTTTTCAGATTCGGATGTTTCCTTTTCAAGTCTTGATCTCAGATCTTCATTCTCAATTTTCAATTTTTCATTATCAAATCTCAAATTTCCATCTTTCATACTAAGTTTCAGATTTACTATCTTCAGTTCATGCTTAAGGATCTCATTTTCTTTTTCTAATTCATCACAATCTTCAACAAGCATATCAGATTTCTTTTCAGATTTCAGATCTTCAATCTTACCTTTTAATTTGTCAATAACATTCTTTGCATCTTCATATTTTCTTCTTAAGGAGTTTCTTTCATCAGTAAGCATATCAATCTATTCAAGAGCTTCTTCAAGATTCTTCTGAAGTTGATCCATATCCATAGAGATCTTACTCAAGCTGCTAAGCTTTCCTTGAATGTTCCTTCTCTGAGTAACTGTGCTCTGATACCAATTGTTAGAAATAGGAAATACTAAGAGGGGGGGTGAATCAGTATTTCATAAACTTTTTCTTTTGCCCACTTATGGATATAACAAATTACTTTAGTGCATACAAAGATTATCAAGCTGATTAACAAACATAGTAGTAAATAGAAAGAACTCATAACACATGATATGTTCTCGAGGAAACCCTGGCCAAGGGAAAACCCTGGTGGGGATGGTACCCACAAAGATCACTAATCAAAAGTATCCTGTTAGGGATATTGGACCCTGTTAGGAGTCAATTTACAATATATAGTAGATCTATCCTGGTTAAAGGACTTTAGGCCTTGTTAGAAGCCTTAACCCTGTTAGGAGTTAGATTACAAAACCTGATCACCAGCTGAGCTCACTACCCAAATAGGTAATACAAAATGTTTCTGACTATAGTATGGTACTGCTTACAACTTCGCATCAATATTCTTTGCTGCTATCACAATATACAACTATCTCAAGTTATCTTTTCTTTCTTTTTACACATCACATACTTATTACTTTACATTTCAAGTATGCCTAATATATGAGTTGTTAGAGCTAATAACTTTACATGGTCAGCTTCCAAAATATTTATCCAAGAGTAAACATCTAGGATGTCATCCCTTCATAATGTTAAGTCATTATTTTGACAAGCAAAAATAATCCCTTAACTCTTTCGCTAATACTGTCTCCAAAACTGTTCTGTCTGCAAAAACTATCTTCGGTAAACTTTGAATAACTTTGTCCGTACTACTCCAAACTTTATGCACACTGAGATGGGGTATCCTCATACTCTTTAGAAGCTTTAGTTAGCTGTGCAAACAAAAATATTTCTCCAGTGGACGTCGCCAACTAAATCTTCATCGGGTGCTCTGTCAGGATCACTATATCCATACTTAGACAATTTCTTCCTTCAACTTGCCATACTTGCATTCTAGATTCTATGCTCTCAATAGAGATCATATGTTTCCATAATGACAACATCTATACATCCACATTAGCCAAATTTCCAACAACCCTAAAGAGAGAGCCTCTCTTTTTCCTTTGTTTTCTTCCCTCTTAAGGGACCACATAACTAGGGCATCATGATCATCTAAAAAATAAATACCTTTAGCAGCTTGCTATGCTTGTTCTATAGTGGCGAGGATCTTTATCTTGCTCTTCCTAACTTGATAAAAAATTATTGCATCTGCAATATCCCATTATGGAAGAATCAACACCCCTGCAGTATGGACCATAGCTCTTCCCTCCTCGGGGATAATCTTCTCAAATTGTTTTATCATTTCTCCCTTGGTTTCATTTTCAATCTCTATTATGTCCCTATCAAGGAACTCTTCTTTCTTCTTTTCACAAATCTCTTTAAACTGATTTATCTTCATTCTCCATAAAAATTTAAAAAATGCCCTAGTCTCTACAAAATTGTCATCAGCAACAAAAGAATCACTAACCTATTTCAAAATAGGGTCAATTTGCTTGCCCTCAAACTTTGCAATAGTTAGATCCATCCCTATTTCTTTGGGTGCCTCCAGCATTCCCTCCTACAACTCATCATTGGAAATGAAAATGTTTCCCTCTTTCCTCATTTGCACTAACTGTTTAGCTACCCCATGTTCATCTAAGTGTAAGGGGGATTGAGAAGGAGAATAAACATTTTGTTATGGCCTTGATTCCTCTTTTTTTTGCCTCTTAGGAGAGGGTCCCTGCATTGTTTGATCATCCATAGGCCTCTTTCCTCTTGAAGTAGAAGGAAGACTCTCATATCTCTGCTGTGTTGGTAGAAGAATAGTATAACCACTTCTCTTTTGTATAGTGTAAACTCCCCTTGGGGTCAACTTTGTATATCCTAGCTGGCTTAAAATCTACCTAGCTCTCTTAGGGTCTGCCTTGCTTACCACAACTCTTTTCTCATTCATTGCATGTATGATCCCTTCAAAATGCTCCATAAGAGCATCTACCTTTCTAGCCCATGGCTCAAAATCTTTCAATGGGTCATAACTTTTATCAAAGTTTCTGATAAAGTCTATAGTCTTCTTGTAGATTATCCATTTCTCCTTCTTAATTTCTTAAGTTTGGAGGAAAAAATCATTCCTTATTATGTCCTCAGGAAAATTGAATTGGTTCTCCATAAGAGCACACCTTATCTTCTCCTTAAACACTCTTGACAAGAAACCCTCATTGTTTGCACATCTAACCATAGTTGTAGTCATCCTGTAGGGTTGCAAGACTTGGTTTAAATGCATCCACCCTCCCTTAGTGATAACATATTGATGTGCAATTGTGATATATGGGAAGAAAGTCCCTCTTCCTTTACTAGTGAGAGTAGTTTCCTACAGGTCACCAATTTGCCTTAAAATTTTTGTATATCCAATCTTTAGTGGAACTTGGTAGGGCAAAATGTATGGTTCCTTCTTGCAACCATATACTCAAAAAATTGTAGAAACAGGATACAATATAATATCACCAAAATTATGAACTATGGTAATATCCTGATAGTATTCCTTTGGCCTAATCAATCTTAACAATTCCCTTGGGATTCTTGGATTGTCAAAAAACAACAATGTACTAAGCCTTGAGCCAAAATCCCTATCAAACACAATAAAACTGGCATCAGTTATATCCCATGACAAAACTATGGTCCATAGTTGAACTGTGAGAGTTTCCCCATTCCTCTCTTTGACAATGTTGACTGTTGAACTGAAAAATTGCTCACCTTTGTACAAGAACATATGCATTAGCATAGAGTACCACCCAAAGGGCCTACTAACTTTCATATTTTTTATTCCCATCAATCCCTCATGGATTAGGTCAGCCAAGTGAGAGGCAAAGTCAAAGATTAGTGCCAACTGGGGATGCAGAGATTGCACCATCATAAACATATAGGGGATAGGAATATGAGTGGCTTCATCATGCCCTAGGATTAGAGTTAGAGACTTATAAAAACCCTGTGCATGTTTACTGAATAGATCCAACCTAAAAGGCTTTGGTGTACTTGGGCTAATAACACACATTGATCCAATTTGGTCCAAGAAATCCCTTAGAGGCCCTATCCTTAAATAATCTTTCTGAGCTTCATACACCTCAGTGAACTCATTAAAATCTATCTTTTCTAACCCAATAGAAGGGTCATTTAATGAGAATACCTCCTTGATCTCATCTTTTGTGATGCTAATTAAATAATTTCCATTCACATCCTTGATTCATCTAGTCATAGGATCATAACTCTTAGCAATTTGAATCAACAATTCTACATCCATAAATACTCTAGGGACAACCAACTTCCCTATATCAAATTGCCAAATATTACTAAGGGGGGACATGAATTCCTTTGTGAATACTCTGACCTGAACAAAATAAGACCATTATCATCCTCTCCCACCCTAGCATCTCTCATCTAGTTTCCTCTATCATGGAGCCCATTATTTACATAATCCCTAGGGTTTCTTGGGACTAATTCCTTCAGTCTTATTGCCCCATTGTCTGAATATGGGAGCAATTGCATCAAGTCTTCAAAAACACCCCTAACTTTATACTTTGTTTTCCTAGACAACCCTCTTTTTGGTGGCATTTTAACTAGGGCTTTCAAAACAATGCACAAATACTAGAGAAAACCCTAAATATTACCAGCTAACAACACAATTCCTTTACAATTTCCTCAAAGCCTCAAAAAATTATTGAGTTAGAAATATGACCTACCAGGGGCTTGTAAATTCTGCTTGATATCGCTCCAGAAAATAATCCAGTTTGCCAAGACACTTTGAAAGGGGTAAAGAATTCAATGATCAAATTGGGGTATATAATGTCTTGCCAACCATTTGCAATTCATCCACACGAAACTCATTAAGTTCACCATTACTAAAAATTGGTGGCCTCAACATTCACAGGACATGATCAACATCACAGAGAAAAAATTCAAATTTGAACCATCGATCCTTTCTACTTTTCGGTGCATCGGATGATGAACAAGTTCAATAGCATAACCCTATGTTACTTTTCCCTAGATCAGTTCTCGACCAATGAGAACATTTTAAAAATAGCATGTGCAAAAAACTTTAACTTATCTTTGGCTTTGATCGGGGTGGACAGGTGTTAACCTGTCACTAAAGAGCTAACAAAAACATGTCAGGGTTACTTGGTCGAGACGTAGTGACAACAGTTGATGCAACTTAATCGGACGATCATCATAAATCTGAAAACTTTGGTCCCAATTTTACTTCATGAATCCTTTCATCAAATCAACAAATGCAATGTTTCATAAATCAACAGACGGGACCCTAACTTCTTCCTCGGTGTTTAAACATACTGATAGCTGATAGGTCACCTCCTACTTTTAGCCAATCAAAAACAAACATGTCAGTGTGACTTGGCAACTGAGGACCCACCTTTCAGTCCATATCCTACAAACAAGATCGAACGGTCATCGCTATACTACAAGCCTTAAACATTATGCATCTTATCCCAACGGTATACTGAAAACCACTAGATCTACTCGAGCTTTAACTATTTGAGAAATGTGATCCCACTGCTCTACATCACCCAAGATAGGTATCAACCTTTGAGAACCACCACGGAAGAAGACTTGTCAGAACACTGCAATGTTAGAAAGGATGTTTATCAGATGCCTATCGCTAAAGCGCAATGATTAAAGAATAGTCTTCCTGACCCAATGGTACAATGACATCCGTCGATTGATCCCGATGCTTAATCGATAGTAGGCTTTGAAGATGGGCCTGCTTGGACAAATGTGATTCTGTCACCAAAGAGCATGTCAAAAACATCTGACAACCGAGAACTTGAGATTTAACGACGGCCATAAGTTTAAAAAGTTAGTCACTTGGAAATATTAATAGAAAACTTAGGCTTTAAAGGAAATAAATAAAAGTGGACCCCATTTGACAACCTAGTGGTATAACATGTAAAGTGGTTACTTCATGAGGTGTAAAAAGGAACACATGTTTATTTTGAATGTTAATGAGAAAAAAGGTAAAGCTCATACATAACAACGTTAATACTAGACTAGGGTTTAACCATAATACCTCACAATCAGGTCTAAGAACGAAATTTTAAAACCCTCTAAAGTATGAGGATAAAAATTTAAAATAGTACTAACACAACGTATTGAAACAATGTAGTACTAAGTGGCTCAAGTGAGTATATATAATGATATGAAACATAAGAACATAGAAAATCTATAGAAGTTAAACCTCAAACATAATAAGCTCCATGAACGGGGTATTCCAGAGTAAAGAAAAAAAAATGTAACTTCAAAAAGATATAATTTAAATCATAATGATAATCATAGTCAAGATATAACTTCACCATTCAATTCCATAAACATGAATAATAAATATGTATATGAAAGATGACATAAATATAACATAAAAATAAACATGTTCTATATATAGAAAGTATCAAATGTATCAAAAGTATCTCCATATACAAATATGGCACATGTCATTTCAAAATGTCTACAAAATCAATGTTTCAAGGTGTACAACGTGGCATATATGCCATCTCAAAATGTGCCAAGTGGCATCTCTAAATGACCATAAAACTAAAACTACATCCTATGTCGTAGGGGGATCATCAAAATGTAGCCTCTTTGAAGAAGTGTTAGGCTCTGATTGATCCTGCATAAAAAATGAGTTCAAACCCAAGTTAGATTTCTTATTTTATATGATTTGTATATATATATATATATATATATATATATATATATATATATATATATATATATATATATATATATATATATATAAAATTCATAATTCAAACACTAATTTAATTAAAATTATAATTGAATACAAATATATGTACCTAGCCTCTCGGTCGCCTACCATGATCAAGTGTCCTAGCATAAGTCCTTGGTAGCGAAGGGACAATGCCAACAATACCAACTCTGACCTATAAATATATATTTGCAATAATGAGATTAGTATAGTGGTGCAACATAGAGTAATAAATCTACAAAATAGGACATGATTTGAACTAAAATAAAAACTTACATTTGGTGATCCCTCCTCTGGAATAGTGGGCTGGGTCAACAAAGATACGAAACATTCTCGTGGGCCCTCCCTCACACTAGGAGTAACCTATGAGAGTAAAAAGATTGTCAATTATATATAAATTTACTTCATCATAACAACCCTAGTTACAAAATACAAATAACAATATGTAAAAGTCTAC
Source organism: Chamaecyparis obtusa (assembly GCA_027943335.1). NCBI lineage: Eukaryota > Viridiplantae > Streptophyta > Pinopsida > Cupressales > Cupressaceae > Chamaecyparis > Chamaecyparis obtusa. The sequence goes on from BSBK01000695.1 coordinate 269,424, forward strand.
ATACAATCGGGCTATCACTCCGAATCAAGATCCCTATTAGCCTAGGCTCCTGAACCCATGTCAGAAAATCATCAATAGCCACACCCTATACAATAAATTCAAGTAAAATATTTATTACTACACACAAGTGGCATACATATGCATGCATAATTAATCTTAAATAATTAATTACCTTTCCTTTGTCAACACCTGATGAAGGAACCCCCTCGTGCCCCCCACTGACATCGGTTGTAGCCTGCAAGAGTACAATAAGATGAAAATATATTAGTAAATGTATGAATTTAATTTCTCTAATTGATAGAGATTTAAGCATGTACACCAAATGATATAAAAAAAACTAATGGGTACATAATTTATAATATACCATATAGGCATCAAGGCCAAATGAAATGGCTGAAGCTATGGACTCATCCACCTGTCTCAACTCCTCCTGTGTCATCAAATGAACATAAATGGAAAAAATATATATACATAAGTGCATGCAATCATTAAAAAAATCTAAATAAATCAATTAAATAAGTCATGTGACAAATTTATTTATAATGTTTACTCTGACTGTATCAATAGGAGTGCATGGCTCTGTGTACACCTCCTAAGCACTCTCATGAGATGTAGATGCTCCATGAGGTGTTGCAGCCTCTGTAGCTATGTCTCCTAAAACCTCCTCATAAATAACATACTGATATGTATCAGCATCAGTAAGCGGTCCGAGACACATATTCTTGCATATAATGCAAATATGGGGCTTGCATACATGTGAAATCCGGTGAGATGTCGATGCGCCAACATCATCCAAAATAGGAGGCAACACTGACCTAGTCTATGTGATCAACTAATCACTCGAAAAATGAATGGCCCTAATAGTTTGTGAGGCAGCCTCTGCAATGATATTGGGATGCTGCACTCGAGGAGGGGGTGAGACATCAGTGGGGGGACAAAGGTAGTGGCCTTTTTGCAATGGGAAAATGGCCTAGCCTAAGGAGCTCCTCTACCTACACCTATGTTGGGCCTCATTATTGAAGCCTTTGGCAGTCATTTTGTAGCAGTGGTTGTTGCATTCATGACTATGGTTGTCATTGATGTCAACACAGTGATATTCTGGAGTTTAGCAGAGAAGCAGGCATAGTTTTGTTTAGTGCACATGTTATATTGTAGATTGAGTTATGTGCAGTTGATGGTATGTTCTTTGGTGTGTTATTGACCTATGGTTAATAGTACAAAAATAAATTCATTTATTCATGAAAGTTATAAGTATTTTGGTGGAAGCAGTATTCTGCCAGTATTCCTGAGTAGCGGTTTTTGGTAATCGGAGAATATCTCCTAACCATGATGGAATCTAATTCTATGCAGTTAAAGGGAATTTTTAGACTCATTGGTGGTGACGTGGTTCACAACACAAACTTTGAGGTCACATGATTGGAAAGTTATTGTATCTGGAAGCTGACAGTTTTATGTAATTTTGATTTAGCATGTTGAAATTATTATTTTGTATTTAGATGCCAACTCATTTGTAATTATTTGAGTGTGGTATAAAGGAAGGAATTTTTTCCTTGTTATGATGGGATTGTAATAGTTGTGATATGAAATTATGAAATTTGTGATGCGAATGTATGCATGAAGTGAAGAAAAGAGCTAATTCAGTGATGAAGGAAGACTTGTGAAGTACAGAGATTTGGATTTGTGATCTTGTGTAGCAGAGAGTGTGGTTTTGGCATAGTGTGAAGGAGGTAACATATTTCATATTATTCTATTGAATAATCTTAAGATCTATTGGACAGGGAGTTCAAAGATCTTGCCTTGAAGTTGTTTGGGCAGTGGGTCCTTCTGTCTTCCATAACTCCTAACAGGGTTAGAATCTTTTAACAGGGATTCAAAATCTCCTAACAGAGATTCATATGTACTAAATATATTTCATAAGACTCCTAGCAGGGTCCATCCTTTCACAAGGAACTTTCATATTAGTACATCATTTTGTGGGCATCATTCCCACCGGTGTTTACTCTTTGATCAAGAGGTTCCCTAGTTAACATATCTTGTGTTATTGTGTCATTGTGTATGATTATCTTTCTATGGTTGGTTACTGCATTGATTATATGGTTTAAAGCTATTGAAGTTGATAACTGGTTTAATTATTAGATAACTAATTCACCCCCCCCCCCTCTCTTAGTTATCTTGGTGGTCTTTACTTTCTAAAAATTGGTATCAAAGCGACAGGTCCTTGAAAGAGAAGTTTAACAACTTAAGGAGATCCATGGTGAATTTCAGGAAAGAAAGCCCTAAGTTTGATGGAGTAAATTTTGATAGCTGGAAAGAAAAGATGAAGACACATCTCTTGTGTTTAGGACTAGGTTATTGGTTGATTACAAATAATGAAAGGACTATAATTGAAGAAGACAATCTTGAAACAAGTACTAAAGATGAGGTAGATCTATTCATGTGTAACATACTTGCAAGAGAAGCACTTTTATCAGCACTTCCAGAGAATGAATAAAGTCAGGTAAAAGGTTTAACTAGATCTCATGATATTTGGAAAGCTTTACATTCTACTTTTGAAGGTGATGAATATGCAAAGAAAGCTAGGTTACATAATTGGATTTGTGCATTTGAAGACATAAGAATGATGGAAGATGAATCTGTTAGAAGCTATATTGGTAGGATGTCAGAAATTGTTGCAGGAATAAAGTCTTGTGGAGGTGAAAAGATAGAGAATGAAGTAATATGAAAGATTTTGATAACATTGACATTGGTATTTAGGCAGAATACACAAATGATTGAACAAGTGATACCTTGTACACCAAACTTTTCAAGAGAGACTCTTCTTGGAAGATTGGAAGCAACAGAGATGAATTTGAGATTATCAGGAGAACTACCTAGAGTGGAGATAGCATTCAATGCTCTTAGCATCAGACCTACTTTTTCTAGAAGTACAAGTGTGAATGGAGATTATGCCAGTAGTAGCAAATCCAAATCTGATGAAGATAAGAAGATTGAAGAGGGTATTGGCTTTCTTGTGAAAAGAGAACCAGATGGTAAGAAAATCTTTAAATGTTGGACATGTCAAGAATATGGTCATTTTGCATCTAAGTGTCCTAAGAGATTTAAGAAGTATAGAAATAATTTTAAGCCTATAAGATCTAAAGAATGTTATTATGCAAATGATGAAGAAATTGAAGTAGGAATTGAAAGACATTTGAGTGACAGTGATAATGATAACTTTGATGACATAGGATTTGTAGCAATTAAGGAAGAAAATTCTGAATCTAATGTTAAGGAAGAGAAAGCCTTAGTTTCCCAAGTTGAAAAGAAATTTGATTGGATTATAGACAGTGGTTGTTCACATCATATGACTGGTGATAAAGGAAAGTTCATAAAGTTTAACAATTATGATGGAGGAGTTGTTAGAGTTGGTAACAATGCACCTTGTTTGATTAAAGTTATACGATCTATTACTCTTGATGGAAAGACTAATACTGATGATGTTTACTTTGTTGATGGATTGAAACATAATCTTTTGAGTGTTGGATAGTTAGTGGATAAGGGATATCAAGTTTGGTTTACTGAGAAAACTTGCATGATAAAGGATAAAGATGGAAATTTGATTGGAACTAGATCTAGAACCAGAGGTAATGTATTTCAGTTGAACCCTACTGAGATGACATGTTTGATGACTAAGATTGATGATAGTTGGTTATGGCATAGAAGGTTTTGTCATATAAACTTTGATAATATTGTGAAAGTAAGTTCTACACTTGTAGTAAGAGATTTACCTAAGATTATGAAGCCTACTAACATGATTTGCAAGGAATGTGTGATGGCTAAGTAGAAAAGGAGTTCATTTCCTAGAAAGAAGTTCACATCTATAGAGAAGTTGGAGATTGTTCATACAAACTTGAGCGGTCCTATTAGGACTAGAGGATTCTATGGAGAAAGGTATTTTATGATTCTTGTTGATGATTTTACAAGAATGATGTGGATTGAATTTTTGAAAGAAAAATCTAAAGCATTTGATAAGTTTAAGGTCATGAAGAATAAAGTTGAGAATGAATCAAGAATGAGGATGAAATGTTTGAGATCTGATAGAGGTGGAGAATTTACATCTAAATATTTTAACACCTTTTGTGAAGTAAATGGTATTAAGAGATAGTTTTCAGCCCCTAGAACACCTGAACAAAATGGTATTGTAGAAAGAAGGAACAGATCAGTAACTGAAGTAGCTAGAGCTATGTTGTTTGAAGGTGATTTGGCAAAGACATTTTGGAGAGAAGTAGTGAATATAGCAGTATATACAATGAACAAAGTACCAATCAGAGAAAACACAAACAAGACACCTTATGAATTATGGTTTGGACATTCACCCTCAGTTAAGTATTTTAGAATTTTTGGAAGAAAATGTTATATTAAGAGAGATGATGATATAGGAAAGTTTGATCCTAGAAGTGATCAAGGAATTTTTCTTGGATATTCTTTGAAAATAAAAGCATATAGATGTTACAATAAGAGAACTAAGACTATTGTTGAAAGTGCAAATGTAAAAGTTGATGAGAAGTTTAAAATTTAGGAAAGAATGCTTGATTATGAATCTGATGAAGGAGCTAACCCTCAGCCTAACATTGAAACTACTGAACAATTTTTTGAGATTGACAGTGAATTGTTGAGTGAAAGTCATGTTGAAGAAAACATAGAAGAATCTAGAGAAGAATCTACAGTTGAAGAAAGATCAGTGACTATGACACCTAACATGTATATATCAAGACATCATCCTGTTGAACAAGTGATTGGAAGTTTGGACAGAGGAGTTATGACTAGAAAGAAGGTACATTTATGTTTGATTTCTCAAATTGAACCTAAGTCTACTAATGAAGCTTGTGAAGATGAACATTGGATTAAAGCTATGAAAGAAGAATTGGATCAGATTGAAAAGAACAAGACATGGGAATTGGTCCCTAGACCTAAAGACAAAAATGTGATTGGAACTAAATGGGTATTCAGGAACAAGATGAATGAACAAGGAGAAGTAATTAGAAACAAAGCAAGATTGGTATGTAAGGGATACTCACAGAAAGAAGGAATTGACTATGAAGATACTTTTGCCCCTGTGGTAGGACTTGAAGCAGTAAGAATATTTTTGGCTTATGCAGCATTTAAGAAATTTAAAGTGTATCAGATGGATGTGAAGTCAACATTTCTAAATGGTGAATTAGAAGAATTCTACATTAAGCAGCCTGAAGGTTTTCCTTTGATTCAAGAAGGAGTTATGGTATGTAAATTAAAGAAAGCATTGTATGGACTAAAGCAAGCACCTAGAACTTGGTATGCTAGATTAGATAAGTATTTGTTAAAGTTGGGATTTACAAAAGGAACAACTAATAGTAACTTATATACAAAAGAAATGAAGAATGGATTGTTAGTTTTGGTTATTTTTGTTGATGACATTATTTTTGGAGGAGAAGATGAAGCTAGTGATAAATTTGCTGATGAAATGAAGATAGAATTTGAAATGAGTATGATTGGAAAAATGAAATACTTTTTGGGATTACAAATAACACAAAATAAAGATGGTATCTTTGTAAGTCAGACAAAGTACTTGAATGATTTGTTGAAAAAATTTGGTATGGAGAATTGTAAACCAGTTAGAACACCTATGGTTATAGGACATAAACTATCTAGTAAAGATGAGACACCAGCAGTTGAGCAAAAGAAATACAGATCCATGATTGGTGGATTGCAGTACTTGACACACACTAGAAAAGATATACAACATTCAATTGGAATGGTAGCAAGATTTCAAGCTAAACCTAGAGAGTCACATTATGCAGCAGTAAAGAGGATATTGAGATATCTTAAAAGCACAATGGACTATAGATTGTGGTATGAAACTTCTGATGATTTTACCCTATGTGCATATACTGATGCTGATTGGGGAGGCAACGTTGATGATAAAAAAAGCACCAGTGGTGGAGCTTTTTTTCTTGGAGGAAGATTAGTTTCTTGGTTGAGCAAAAAGTAGAATTGTATCTCATAGAGTACAACAAAAGAAAAATATGTAGCAGCAGCAAACACTTGTAATCAGATAATTTGGATGAAGCAAATGTTGATGGACATTGGAATCAAGTTTGATGAGCCTATTGTCATACATTGTGACAATACAAGTATAGTTAGTATGTCTAAGAATCATGTATTAAATTCTAAAAAAAAGCATATAGAGATTAAGTATCATGTTGTAAGAGAGAAAGTTGCAGATAAAGAATTCAGACTGGAGTACATAAGCACAAAGGAGCAGATACCAGATATATTTACTAAGCCTTTTCCTAAGGATACATTTGAGTATCTGAGAGGTATGCTTAGGGTTATGCCCTAGCCTACTTTTGAGTAATGATGCAGTTGGCTACATCCATCCAGTGGAATATGGCCCTATCTATTTTCTAGATTGGATGTTGGTACTTCCTCTATGGGGGAGTATGTGTATTTGAACTGAGTCATTGAGGACTCTAGTGAATATTTTTTTTGAACAGTGTCTTTTGACATTGAGCTATTCTTTGACATAGTGATGGAATTTCTATGATTGATGTCAATGGGGGAGAGAATCATGAAAAACATTGAGGAACTACATTTGTTGAAGAGATTGAATAGGAAAATGAAGCAATATTTGATTGATGAAGAGCAGCAGAGCAGTTGAGCAGCAGTGATTGGATTTTTGGAACGTTGGATGTTTTTTCATCTATGTTGCCATCAATTCCAATGGGGGAGATTGTTAGGAATGAATGATGAAGCCTTTGGTAGTCATTCTGTAGCAGTGGTTGTTGCATTCATGACTATGATTGTCATTGATGTCAACACAGTGATATTTTGGAGTTTAGCAGAGAAGCAGACATAGTTTTGTTTTGTGCACATGTTATATTGTAAATTGAGTTATGCATAGTTGATGGTATGTTCTTTGGTGTGTTATTGACCTATGGTTAATAGCACAAAAAGAAATTCATTTATTCATGAAAGTTATAAGCATTTTGGTGGAAGTAGTATTTTGGCAATATTCCTGAGTAGCGGTTTTTGGTAATCGGAGAATATCTCCTAACTGGGATGGAATATGATTCTATGTAGTTAAAGGGAAGTTTGAGACTCATTGGTGGTGATGTGGTTCATAGCACAAACTTTGAGGTCACACGATTGGAAAGTTATTGTATCTGGAAGTCAACAATTTTATGTAATTTTGATGTAGCATGTTGAAATTATTATTTTGTATTTGGATGCCGACTCATTTGTAATTATTTGAGTGTGGTATAAAGGAAGGAATTTTTTCCTTGTTATGATGGGATTGTAATAGTTGTGATATTAAATTGTGAAATTTGTGATGCGAATGTATGCATGAAGTGAAGAAAAGAGCTAATTCAGTGATGAAGGAAGACTTGTGAAGTACAAAGATCTAGATTTGTGATCTTGTGTAACAAAGAGTGTGGTTTTGGCATAGTGTGAAGGAGGTAACATATTTCATATTATTCTATTGAATAATCCTAAGATCTGTTGGATAGTGAGTTCATAGATCTTGCCTTGAAGCTATTTGGGCAGTGGGTCCTTCTGTCTTCCATAACTCCTAACAGGGTTAGAATCTTTTAACAGGGATTCAAAATCTCCTAACAGAGATTCATATGTACTAAATGTATTTCATAAGACTCTTAACAGGGTCCATCCTTTCACAAGGAACTTTCATATTAGTACATCATTTTGTGGGCATCATTCCCACCGGGGTTTACTCTTTGATCAAGAGGTTCCCTAGTTAACATATCTTGTGTTATTGTGTCATTATGTACGATTATCTTTCTATGGTTGGTTACTGCATTGATTATATGGTTTAAAGCTATTGAAGTTGATATTGAAGTTGATAAATGGTTTAATTATCAGATAACTGATTCATCCCCCCCCCTCTCAGTTATCATGGTGGTGTTTACTTTCTAACAATTTTTTTATGAAATAAAAAGGGACCTTCAAATTGCTATGCGGTGGTTTATCAAAAACCATCCACCAGCGATCCCAAAAGTGTGTGTGCATTGCTTCATTTGTGCACCATTTTATTGATAATTTA